>LPNX011164072.1:360031-502128 GCA_001517045.1 Pseudotsuga menziesii | reverse complement strand
AAAGATGAATAAAAATTACGCTTTTTTTTCTTGGAAAAAAAAAAAAAAAAAACAACATCTATTGCACTTCCACTTCCAAAGACTAGGGGTGATGGGAATTAATAGAACCCACGAGATGACCATACAGATCGTGGTTTATAAAGGCTCCAAACAAGGATTTGCATCAAGCCAACGAATGAGATTTATTTTTTTCCATAATCTGCACATGCCACAATCAAGACCATAATGGTGTGCCTGCACTAGGAAGGTTAGCATAAAACCAACGAATGAAATTGAATTTTTTCCATAATATGCATAAGCCATAAACAGGACCAGTGTTGTGTATGCACTAAGAAGGTAAGATGGCACGCCATGAATTCCTAATTATTTTTTTGAAAAAAATGCAAATAAGATAGAAGTGTTTTCATGTTATTTCCATATTGACAAGCAAGTAACTATAAGGCGCTCAACAATCATCTAGCCAAATTTCGCTTGGCATCCTCTCATTTGTGCAAGCTCATCTAACCAACATGTCATGCTTGTTCATTGACCAATGTATTGATTAAATCTTTTTATTTTGTGATATATAGCAATCCCTCCTCAAGAGAATATGACCCATTAAATCCTTAAACTCAAGAATTCTATCTATGGTCATCTTATAAATGACCAACAAGTGAATTGGGGGGATTGCCACAATCTTATCCAACCTGCATTGGATACTCCTCTAGTCTTGCCCAAGATGCCTTTGGATTTGGTACATTCAATAATGGTAATGATAGTTGTTATGTCGCATCTCCCAAGGACTATGCCATAACACAAATACACTAAGTCAACAGATAAATAGTACAATATATGAAGCAGGATATACATATTATAAGCATTCCTTTTAGTCGCAAGGTTGTCTCACTATCATAATCATAACTAACTATAACTTCTTACATTATTGTTAAGTATATAACTGATCTCCACCTTTTAATTGCTTCAACTGTTGACATCTTTTGATATTACAAGATGTTTTTTATCATCATCATAGTAAATGTGCTCTTCTCAATTTTAAGAGTATTACAATGGAATATAATTGATTTATAATACTTACAAGAATATACTTTTACTAATATATCACACATGGGAATATATATTCTACCAAAGTCATCCATGATTGCAAGTAGTCCCTCCCACGTGAAATGACACTTTTGTAAAAGGGAAACAACCCAAGAGGAGAAAAATAAGGAGATTTGAATCTCTTTAAGATCAAATTAAATTGATTCCACACAACGCACATGAACCTACAAATGTACATGATATATATTATTGCTCAATGTTGTGATTAAGTAATAAAGTGGGTGTGGTTTAACCATGACAAAGTGCAGACAAGCTCTCAATGGGGAGTCCTATCTAAAAATTCATTCCATTCTCTATTAAGATGGCTATCTAAGAGAACTACATCACTTATATTAGTAAATACAAACATGTAAATCCCAATGAATTCCTGAATTGGACACTTTAAAGTTGCATTATGAATATATCATGCCATCCTTTGATTTGGATTTTTAAGATAGATACATTATTAACACATTAACAATCTCAACCACTTGGAGAGAATATTTAATATTCATCTAGATCTAATAACGTCCTAATTAAAACAAAACCATTTAGATAGAAAGAAACTCTACATCGCAATAATAACGACAAGACACTTGTATTATTGCACAAGGAACAACCATATAGCTGACTACATGGGTACCTAACCACTTAACCACAAGTCTAGAGGATTTCATTTAGGTACATGGTTCATTCAAGCTCTATATGAACCTCCCCCGATTGCTCATAAAAATACATTAGGTTTCTAGGCCTACCACACCTTTGAGAGTTTACAACCAACACAGTCCACTCATAAAGATTTAATCTATACACACTACCTACTCCTCCAACTGTTAATCAAATCCATAATATATGGTTTGCACTATACTAAACAAGTCATCCAATCATTAAGAGCACATGGCAAAGGGGTATGCTTGCCTATCTAGGCCTTACAATGATATGTCATTTTCATGTTGCATGTGTGTGTGTGTGTGTGTGTGCTCTCTCCAAATGATCTCTCTAAGTATACTACAAGAAGACATTGTATCCCCTAATATAGTCTCGTCATTCTATTTCATTAAGATTAATGACCTCCTTATAGTATCTCAATTTACTTTTAACCTCTAAATCCTCTTTGCACCGCACTTTCTCTTTCAACTTAAAAGACAATAATATTTTTGATGTCATGGATATTAATTATAAATATTGTAATATTGGTCAATTTAATAAAAATATTAATTAAGTATTTAATAATAAAAATTGGATGTTTTTATTGGTTAAGAGTTGGTAAAGAAACATGTAAATTGGATGTTGTTGATGCCCCATAAGCATGTTAATAGCCTAATAGCCTAAGCCCAAAAAGTATAAGACACGTGTATTTTTCATTAATGAGTTTTGACCAAAATTATAGAAAAAACCATTCCACTAACTAAAACTGAGGTAAAGGCCTTTCAACAACTTAGAAGAGCTTTGTAGAATTGTAATTCACAAAACAATTTGGCATAAAACTCAAGCAATTCACATAATCTAAAGGACTGTGAAACCTAGACTCTAAGATCATGCACTGCTACTGACACAAATGCTTTCAAAGAATAATAAAAGAGTTTTAACTTTTACTCAATGTTATTGCAGAAGGGCGGCTAAATAGAAATTTTAACAAAACCTCTCACGGTGCAAAAGTGCTTTAAAATGACAACATACCAAGTTCATCAAGCAACTCGTACTTCGTAGATGCGCATTCTCTGATTACATTATCTGGAACTGGACTACTCGATCTTTTCTTTGTGTGTTGTAATCTTTGTTTTCTTCCATTGGATCCTTCTGGACCATTCCTCTTGGAGATCCCAGAGACTTCATTCGATTTCCTCATGCTCTGAACTACCATACCTATGGAAGAAGAAGATGAATCCCCGCCCCTGTGAGCCATAGTGGAAATATTCTGTATCTTTCTGTGTCATTGTGCAATACACGTCATCTTTATGTATCATTGTTGAATATATATCATCTTTCCTAATCATTGTAGAATATATATCATCATTATGAATCATGGTTGAATATACATTATCAGCAGGAACATAAGCTCTAAAACTTTCTCTTCTAGGGCTTATTGCAGACTTAACCAGAAAATTTGAATAAGCATCTTCTTGCTCACTTTTCTCTTCATTTTTAATGAACATTCTACCACTATCAGTAACTGATGGTCTAGTGTATCTACTGGAAAAATTTGTTCGAGAACTTTGACCTCCACCTAAATGCAAGCCAAAAAAAGAGGAAGGCTCCTCAGATTTGACTACAACTGTAGAGTAAATATCATCTTCTTCGTCGGCATGTGTTGCATCGAAATCCTTCGGTACTCTTTGAAGCAGAGGATGCAGAGAAGCATCTTCCTCCGGTTCTTTGTAAATCATGGTTGTGTAAATGTCGTCGGAATCTTCAACCCCAACATTACTCCCTTCGTCCTCTCTGGATTCCGAGTCTTTATGTATAACAACTGTCGAGTAAACGTCTCCCGTCTCGTCTGATTAATATATTACAGTCATACTGATATTTTTTTGACCTTCGGGAAGTTTTAGGAGAAGAATCCATTTTGAGCTACGGAAATCCTAAAATATTTTGGAATCCCCTAGCTCAACGGAAGCCAATTTGATGCAGTAATATATTTCAGGAGTAAGCTTCTTGTACAACACTCAACTGCAGAAATGCACAATTACACGCTTTGGGTCTTGTATGTTCATGGGTGCTCAATTGCCAAGTACGGGTGTTGTATGTTCATGGGTGCTCATCTGCCAAGTATAGAACACAAGCGAACCTCCACAACACGCAACAGCCGCAACCGAACACGTGGCACACTGTGGTTGACAAAAAAATTACACATGGCGAAAGATGATTAGTCAAAGGGACGACCAAGGATGAGCCAATTAAAAATTGTGCCTAGAAACAAGACCCCAAAGAAAAAACGCCTACAGTGTAAATATAATATGACTATTTTGGTGGCTATAAAGAAAGATGGAAATGAAGAAAAAATCATCTTTATGAGTGAAAGGAACCAAAGCCCAAATGATTAGGGTTTCAACTCTAGAGGGAATGTTAGATGTCTAGGTAGCTAGGGAGGTCGCTCTATGTATGGAAGTTGGTGAGGTTACTCTTTGTTTTGCTCACTTATCCTAGTCTTTTATTATTGGAATAGTGGTGAGGTGTTTCTTTTTGGTCGTTGCGAGTTTGATGTTGGAGTTATCTAGTTCGGTTTGGGTCCTCAAGTTTTTGTGGTGTTTTTTCTGTTATCTTGGGAGTGGGATAGATATACTGTTTTTTCAATATTTGATTGGATTTGTGTTTCTAGGTCCTTACTGGTGATTAAGGTTACAAGTGGCCTTCTATGTGTTCTCAATTGTTTTGTGGTGGTGTGTCTTGCATCCAACTAGATGGATTTTTCATAGTTGGAGGTGGAGTTGGATGCCTCCATCGATCCCTGTGACAAGGAAGTATGGGCTAATGTAGGCATATTTTGGTCTGATGAGGAGCTCGGATAGCTTTGGAGTCAGTAAAGGGCAATTTCCATTTTGGATGAGGATTGTCCTGACATTTTAGGTTTGGATGTGATTGGGACTTGTGGTGAGCGAAAAACAAACATGGATGCTTGTGCTACCCATGTGTCCTATATTCTTGTTGCTCAGGTTATTGCGGAGGACTATAGTCCTCAAGAGATTCTGGTTTTAGACACTCATAACTTATCATTGGGGGTTCATCCATATGTGTCAAACTTTTAGGTGACAGATGTATAAAGTGTAGCTTGGCGGAATAAAGATTTTCGATCTAGATGGGGGAGGAAATCTTTGAAGTCTTGGGAAAAAAACCAAGCCCTAGTAATGGGTCAGAAAATTGGTATGGAGTATGTGGTTCATATGTCGTCTACAGCCTTGTTTAGAAATTTTAGTTACTAAGTTTTGGCCCGCAAGGAGATTGGGACTTGGGTTGAGGAGGTATGGAAACTAGTTTTGGGGTACACTCATTTGTGTGACTCTTTGCTAAAGGGTTGGCTTTGTTTCCATTTTCAGAAGGGAGTGGATTCTACAAAGATCCTTGGTGGTCTATGGATGTGTGGAATCGACAACTTAATGTTGAAGAGGTGGCATTCATCTTTTGATCCAGTGAGAGAGCATATTCATTTCTAGCACTTATGAGTTCTCCTTCTTGGTCTCCCTTTGCAATTTTGGAATTTGGAAGCATGTAGGGATATTGGAAATGACATGGGCAGATTTCTATGTGTGGACGAGAGGTCCTTTACAACATAAGACAAAAGCGTGGTGCACATTTTTAGTGGAAATACATATAAGCCAGGAGATTCTAAAGGAATTAGACCTTGTTTGGAGAGATTTTCCTTTACTCAAAGGTTGGATTAATGGTGAGTGTTGTTCTGGTGTATATCATGTAGACAAACCAGTCATTTGAAGGCATATTGCATGTAGTCAGTGGCTAAGCACCAAGAACCTAATGCTCGGTATGTCGATAAGGTGGCCAAGTCGACAGATTCATAGCAAGGTTGCCCGAGGGGGATTGAAAGTGCTCATGTATTGGATTAATTGAGGGGATTGGGACCATTAGAGTTTTCTCCAATGGAAATTCCTTCTCCTTTGAACGATAAGACTCAAGCAATTGTCCCCTCCTTTGGTATCTCTCGTTACATTAAAGATGTGGTCATGAGCAATAGTTTGGAAGTTTCCTCTAGGGTCTATGATTCAATCTTAAGAGAAGATGTAGGTGTGACTATAGTCGATGGGGTTAGGGAGCCTCAAATTTCCTAGTGTTCTTCCCTTTCCCCCCCTATGTGTGGTTTTGTAGAACCGGAGAGGAAGGAGATTGGTATGTTTTTAGGGGAGGCAATGCCTAGTAGGGATTCAATGGATTACCACATTGCGTCATTAGGATCGAGCTCTACTTGTGTGGGGATAACAGGCGATGCTCAAGAGGCCCCTTTCGATTCCATGAAGTTAGAGGAGGCTATCAAATCTATGGACCCCTTGTTCAAAGGTATCTTAACAAAGAAGTTGTTGCAAATCTTTGACGATACTCATCCTAAGGGTTATGTTTTGGGAAAGAGTGGGGTTAGTAGGTTGGAGGGTTCCCTCAAGAATCCTCTATATAAGTCAGAGAGATTAAAGGGCCAGAAGTATAAGAAGGGATTTGTGGCAGGGGGGCTTGCCCTTGGTTGTAGTAGGGGTCTTCAAAGAGTGCTACTAAATGTTCAGGTGCAGATTCATTAGTTGGTGTTTCTTCCTGTAGTCAAGGGGCCCTTAAAGCACATAAGGCCCTTTCTAGGGAAAAGTAATGATCAGTGTATCCTTAAATGTGAAGGGAGTGGGGGGGCATCCCAAATTTCTTTCCCTTCATAAACTTTTTAGAATGTTAAACCTGGTATTGTTCTCATTCAAGAGACCATGATGGCTAGTGAAACCTTGAATTTTTCACCAAATTCCTTATGAAGTGGGAGAATTTCACACTATGTCGACCAGTCAGGGGGGTTACTCGCTTCCTAAAACCCTCTGGCTATTAAATATTCTCCTTTTGTCTACTACAAGCATTTTTTTATTGGAATGTCAAAATATTAGGATATGATGGTGCGCGTTGTTAATTGTTATGGTCCCTCTTCAAACAAACAAACTTTATATGATGGTTTAAAGGTGGACGGTGTTATTTCCTTGAAGAATCTTATTTTCAATGGCAACCTGAATTTCACCACTTCTGACAGGGAGATTTGGGGGATGGTACTAGAGCTAGAAGTGATATCCTAACTAGTTTTCCCAGGGAATTTTTTTTTTAAGCAGGGTTGATGGACATTTGTCATAGCCATTTCATCCCTTCATGGAGAAACTAGAGGGCTAGAGTGGTAGGGGTTGCAAAAAGACTAGATTGTTTTTACATATCTAAAGATCTTCTAAATAATATCAATTGTTATAGGTCATGGATTATGAATGTGGATATATCCAACCATGTGGCTGTTATTTTTCAATTGGAAGTCGATTTCAAGAGGGTCAATTACCCTTTTAAGTTTAACCATGGATGGTTGGAGGATAGGGAGTTTCTTGATCTTGTTCACAATAAGTGGACAACATTGGGTGTTGGTGAGTTGTCATCTCCTATGCATTCCTTGATGGTAAAGATGAAAACATTGAAGGCAAAAGTTGTAGCTTGGGAAGGGAATAAAAAAAATAATCTCAATGTTTATATAATGGAGGTTGAACTTAGTATTCATAACACCTTCCAACTTACTCAGAATGGCATTATTTATGCAAAAGAAAAGGAAGTTATTGTCCCCCTTTCAGCTCGAAAAGAAAATCAATTGAGATTTGAGGAAGAGCCTTGGAGACTAAAGAGTAGAGCTATTTGGTTGGCTCAGGGGGGCCGAGACACCTCTTTATTTCACAAGTTTCCTTGAAGGAGAAGAGTTATAAAATTCATTTGGGAACTCAAAGTTCCTGATGAGATATCCATCTCTAGAAGGAGAGCTATAGAAAATGTTGTTATATCTCACTTCAATGCCTTATTTTGGGACTCTGGAAGGGCTTCTATTGTTAGTCAAATGAGGGTGATTAAAAATTAGCCTAGATTCTTCTCTCAAGCTTATGAAAGTAGCATTGGGGATCTTGTTTCCCTTTATGAGATCAATAATATTTTGCCTAGTTTTGCAAAACCAAAGAGTCCTAGCTCAGATGGGTGGACCATCGAATTCTTCCTAGCATTTTTTGACACGTTGGGTCTTGAGTTGTTGGTTGTGGTTGAAAAATCGAGACTTTTGGGTAAAGTTTTGGGTGCCTTGAATGCTACTTTTTTAGCTTTAATTCTAAAAAGCTCTCATCCTTCTTCTTTTTATGAGTTCAAGCCTATTTCTTGTTGTAATATGACATATAAATTGATCTCCAGAATTATAGCTTCCAAAATCAAGGAAAAGCTTTCACTTTGTGTGACGAAGGTACAGTTTGGTTTCTTGTCTAAAAGGAAAACACTAGATGCTATCAGTGTAGTTGAAGAAGGGTTTTAGTCTATTAAGTCTAAGAAAATGAAGTCCAGTGTTCTAAAGTTAGATCTAATGAAGGCTCATGTCAAAATTGATTGGACATTTCTCAAGTTGGTTTTGTTAGAGATTAGTCTCCCCTTGAAGGTCACAAATTGGATTATGGCATGTGTGTCTTCTGCCAATTTTGCAATATTGATTTTTGGATCCCCTTCTGCTTTCTTCAATAGCTCAAGGGGATTTATATAAGGTTGTTCCTTGTCCCCTCTTTTGTTTCTACTGATTGTGGAGGGGTTGAGTAAGATTATCAAGAGAGCCATACTTGATGGTCGAATTAAAGGTGTTAAGATCTCAAATGAGATTAGTATCACACATATTCTTTTTGTATATGATGTGTTATAGTTTGGAAAAGGAACTTTGGGTGAATGGTCTATTTTAAGGAGATTATTTTATTGTTTTCTAAAGCTTCTAGGATGGAAATTAGTGTTGCAAAGTTTATCTTCCTTGTAAACAGGGTTGATGAGGTTTCTAAGGATAAAATATTTGGGATCCTTCCTTTAAAATGCAACCCTTGGATGAAGGATGTAGTTACTTGGGATATTTCTTGAAGCCCAATCACTACACCAAAGAGGGTTGGGCCTAGTTATTAAAAAAGATGGACAAAAAGTTAGAAAATTGGGCTTTCAAAGGGATTTCCCTTGGTGGGAGGTTCATACTTACCAAATCGGTATTGGAGAATATTCTTGTATATTGGTTCTCTCTGGAAAATATCTCTAAATCAATATTGGACAAGGTAAGCCAAAAATGTTTCTCTTTCTTATGGTCTAGAAATAAGAAGAAGCGGTCCTTTCATCTAGTTAGTTGGGGCAAGCTTGCCTCTCCTAAGTAGGTGGGAGGGTGAGGGCTAAAGAATACTTTCATGTTTGGAAAGGCTCTCACTGCTAAAATCCTTTGGAGATGCCTCTTCTCAGGTGGTTTGTGGGGTGAAGTGGTAAAGGACAAATACTTAAAAAAATTGACAATGGAAGCTTGGTGTAGAGTTGGAGGACCTCTTGGAAGATTTGTTTATGAAATCTGGAAGAGTCTCACAAATGATTTTCCATATATAAGGGATTGGTTTCCCTAGTGAGTAGGCGATGGGAACAAAGTGTAATGTATCCTAGATCCTTTCATTGGAGGAGCTTATTTCTATAAGCTCTTGGGCCCTCTAGTATCTTCTCTTAAATGATTTGGCATCTTTTTTCCAAAGACATGCATGTAGGGATGTGGGAGATGCTTACCCTTTTCAAAGTTTGCTTCAAGCCCCCGATTTGGGCCTTTTTGGAGAATTAGGAGCTGGATAGTCTTATTTTATTGAAGGTTTACAATGTTGTGGGATATTTCTTAGGGATGCGGAGGACACTTTGGCTTGGTCACAGGATCATGCTATAGGGGTGATCTCTACTAAGATGGCCTATGAGACCCTTTTCTCTCAATCTCGGATTAGTTGTAGTTGGTGGCACTACAGTATATGGAAATGGCATTGTCCACTGAAGATAAAATTGTTTGTTTTGCTAGCCCCGGAGAATAAAATACTTACTTGGGAAAATATGTTGAAAAGAGGGGGATGTGGCCCAAGTGCATGTCCCCTCTGTAAAAAATCCGTTGAGTCCAATTGTCACTTCTTTGTTCAATGTGATATTTCTTATTCTATATGGGAAGAATTAAGGATTTTATTTAGAATTAATGGAAACCATATTTTTGGATCTTTAATCACCAGTTTTAGCTATTGGAGAGTGGTTGTTCCTCTTCACAAATCTTTGTGAGGCTTTGTCATTTGCAATATTTTGATTCATAGAAATAAGGTTCTCTTTGAATATGTTAGTCGTAATTTCAAAAGGGTGATGGTATTATAGGGGGTTGGGCAATTATTGAATCATCACCAGCAGTTGCTTCCAATACTGGATCCGTTAATTCCTCACACGAGCTACCATCGAGTAGCATGATGACAACACAGATCATCACGTGGGTTCTTGATCCGAATCCATAGGCGGGTGTGCCAACTACGCCGCCCCTTTTTGTTGTGACCTCATGATACTAATGGAGGAGATGACCCTTAACATCACTTGCGATCAGATTCGAATTTTATCACAGTTTGCGGGCTGGATATTTATCATTTCAACAATATTTTCGCATCACTATATCGACACGCCATTGTTTTTAGTGCCATCCTTTGCTCTCCAGGGCTTGTGTAAAGGTCACAGTCATCCTTCTTCTCCTAACAACCTGGTCATTGTCATCATTATTACCTATTTTATTTTTTATTTTTTATTTTTTTATTTAAAATAAGGCTTCAATTGGCTCCCATTAATGAGTCGTTTGACTTTTGTACCATCGAGTTTTTCTAACTTCACTGCTCCTCCATCAGTGATTGCCTTCACCACATAAGGACCTAACCAATATGTCTTCAACTTTCCTAGGTGCTTGAAAAATTTACTGGTGTACATAAGAACAATACCTCCCACTAAAAATTGCTTGTTCTTGATATGTCTGTCGTGCCATGCCTTCTACCTTTGTTTTTCTACATTCTGATGGAAACCTGCAATAAAGCATTCTTCTTCCAAATGGATTGACTGAAGTAATCGTTCTTCAACAACATCAACATCAGTAATTTCGGTAATGGCTGCTATCGATAAAATTGGGACAATATATTCCATAGGCATGACATCCTTTAGTTCATACACTAATATGAACAGTGTTTTTCATGTTAACTTCTTACATGTGGTACGATAGGCCCATAGGATGACATAAATTTTTTGGTCCCAGTCACCCCTTCTTGTGTTGCAGACCTTAGTGAGCGCATTTTCCAAAATCTTATTGAATGCTTCGATGGTTCCATTCTCCCGTGGGTGATAGGGAGTTAAATTTTGATGTTATATCTGAAATTCATCCATTAATTCTTCAATCAACTGATTAACAAAACGCGTACCTTGATCACTAACCAGTATTTGAGGGCATCCAAACCTAGTCACCACATTCTCAAATAGAAACTTTGTTGTTGTCGCAGCAATAAATCCTTGACAGGTGCAGCCTCTGCCCATCGAGTCAGGTAATCCATCGCAGTGATAATGTATCGAGCTCCTATGTGCTTCCTTGCTGGACTAATATGCCCCATAAAGTCGACATCCCATTTATCAAATGCTGGCAGTGTGATTTGTGGAACTAAAGGCATCTCATCCCTTCTGGATGGATTTCTTGTGCGCTGACAGACATCACAGCTGCGACAATAATCTTTAGCATCGGCATGCATGGAAGGCCGCCATAGCCCCGCTTGTAGTATCTTGTGGACCATCTCCTTTCCTACATAGTGTCCTTCTGCCACACCAGCATGGGATTCACTTAATATAATAGATTTCTAATGTTAAAAAACACAACATCTCAATATTTCATCTGGGCCCAGTTTGTACAAGTAGTCAGCAATCAGATGGAAGTCTGCAGCCCGTGTTACTAAATGTTTATTCTGCGTAATTGTAAACTCAGTTGGTGCAAACCCTGTAGTTAGGAACTATATGACGACCTAATGTTGGTTATCAAAGGTGATTAGCACAAATAATTGCGCATATGGGATATTGTCTTCTAGACTAGTAGGTTCATCTCCACTTTCGACCCTTGATAAGTGGTATGGTCNATCTCAAAATCAAATTCCTGGAAGAGGAGGATCCACTAGCAGATCTCCCCCCCCCCCCAACAATGGTTTGTTCACCAAATATTTCAATGTAGAATTATCAGTGTACATTTTAAAATGCCCTCCCAACAAGTAATGTCTGAATTTCTGCAATGCATAGACCATCACAAGTCCTTCTCTCTCTGTTGTAGTGTAATTTTTTTCGATAGTTGATAGCTTCCGGCTAACAAAAGCAATGGGGTGATCAATATCTCCTTCTCCTGGTTGTGTCAATACCACTCCTAGCAGCATGGAGGATGCATCTACATGAACATGGAATTCTTTTTCCAATCTGGAAATATGAGTATAAGTGCAATGGCCATTTTGATATTTAACTTATCCAGATTTTCCTAGCATTCATCTGTCCATTGGAACTTAGTATCTTTTTTCAACAATTTCTCTATCGAGGAAGTCACTTGTGCATATATTTTGATGAACTTTCTGTAATATCTTGTATGCCCTAACGTTGCTCTTAATTGTTCAACTGTGGTAGGTGGTGGCAAGTCCAATATGATGGAAATTTTAGTTGGGTCTACTAAAATCCCATCATGACCTAACAGAGCCCCGAAAGGCGCACAAAAGATACACTTCCTCAAATTGAGGGCAATCTGGTACTGACGACATCGCTCCAACATCAGTCTAAGACTTTCTATGTGATAATTTATGAGACCAAAAAGTGTCCAATCATCAAAATTGACCTCGAGAAATGTGTGTATATATTCTTTAAAGGCAGCAACTACAATCCTAGAGAAAATTGCAGGCGCATTTTTTAGTCCAAAGGGCATTACCATATATTGGTAGCATCCCCATTCTGTTGCAAAGGCAATCTTGTAGCGGTCTTCTTTAGCAATGCGGACCTGATGGTATCCGGAGAATCTATCTGTGAATGAATACATCTCTTGTCCTCCAACATTTTCCAATACTTCATCTGTAAATGAAGTTGGTAAGGGATCATGCAAGCAGGCATCATTGAGTTTCTGAAGATCAACACAAATTCTGACTTCCCCTGAAGTCTTCTTCTCTTGTACCACGATTGAGCTGATCCATTCTGATTCCTCAAATGGTTCTATGACTCATGCTTCCAACATTCAGTCAAGTTCCACTTTAACCTTTTCCTTATAACATGGATTCAGTCGGTATGGTCACTGTCTGATCGGTTTTACATCAGGTCTCAAGGGTATCTTCATTTCGCCAAGGTCTCCTACTATGCCTTTCATTTTAGAGAAATTGGTAGAGAACAGATCCTGAAACTCATGTAATAGATCAGTGATTTTCCCCACAGTCTCTTCATCCCAATAATCCCCGATATTGGCGAACTTCGGGTTTTCCTTAGACCCAATATTCACTTTCTTGATTTTAAGCGGTTTAAAAAAATGATCAATAGTTATAGGGGCTCCTTTTACTGTATGTATACCTTCTAACTCAGGTATATTTATCTCCAGTGGGTCATCGTCATCTGATTCTCTAGTGATATTATAGCACTCCATCCAGCTGTGCGTAGTCATGGGGCATTGGTGACAATGTATCTCTACAGTCGGTATTTCTTCAAAGATCTTCTCCTTTATTATCTACAGTGCAACATCTACCATTGGATGTTTGCTTGTAAATTCAAATGTCTAGATAAAGTTTAAAGTTAAACTTTTCAACTTGCTAGTTCCTCATCACAGCTCCTCTAAAGTGTACCAGCTTCTGGGCATCATTTCCAAGGTGTGGATGAATCAGTGAACCTATTCTTGTCATGGAAATGCTTGCCAAGTCGTGCAGCAGTGCTCAATATGTTTTCTAGGATCTGACAATCCTGTGTATTTTTTATCAGCATAGCTGATCTCATCTCCAAATCTGATCTCCAATAGTATTCTACATTGCGGCCAGTCTGAGATAGATTGTTTATGTGTACCCCACCATCTAGCAGGCATAGCTTTCAACACACAGTCCAGAGCAGACAGTTGTTGTGGTTTTGTGACCTTTTCTTCAAATTCTTCCAAGAAGGACACAAAGTTAGGCATTCCTTCATACGTAGGCAACACGCTTGCTTCGACTCCTACTCTTTGAATGACTTTTGTAATTATCGCACACCTGCACATGGAGACTTCATGCAACATGTTCTTCCAGTTTTCTAGGGCTTGACCTAAGTCGGACATGCACGAGATTACACTGCGCCAACTCAAGTTTCCATCAGCTGCGAGGTTAATATAATATTCTTTTGAAGACATGATGTTATACAGCTAATCCAAATAGTTATCTTTTCCTTCGCTATGCATAGGTTCAACATACCGCTGGCCTTCAAGGGGATCAGTGAGTGCAACCACTCTCATTTCGGAATCCTCAAAAGACATGATCCTTTTCTTGAAGTTTATGATTATCTCGTTATCAATAGACCAATCAATCCCTAGAAGCACAGGGTAGGGATTTGTGTCATCAACAATTTCAATGACCTCGAAGTCAACATATGTTCTTAGGCCTTTGACGTCCGTGTGCACTTAGGACAGTCTACAAATTGGTAGCACCTCTGATTGGTTTGCAAGTCATAGTTGGATAGGAGACCAGTCCATTCGTGGCTTGTTCATGCTTTTCCATGTCTGTCTTGTCACTATATTGACATTTGATCTGAAGTCGAGTATGATATAGTCCATATCATAATCTCCTATCTACGTATTCATTCACAATTCTCGGCCTGTCTTCCGTTTACTGCCGACTTGATTGACTCTTCTTTTAGGGCACAGGTCTAGTGTGCTGTCTTCTATGAGTGTTGTCAACTCTGCCAAAACATCTTTGTCATGGATTAGTGCTAAACAACTTTTGAAAAAGTCCTTGAGCTTACTAACGTTTTTAGTATGCGGTCTTCTAATTAATTGTCCAAATCGTTTGGGCATAGATCTCACTTGTCCCGATGTCGACGATTGATTGGGATCAACAAAGTGTTGCCGCGCTTCCAAGAATACTTCCTTATCTTGTTGGACCTCCAGTAGAGCTTTCTTTTGTGTAGTAGGTCGCACCTGCGGATGTCCTTGTGGTTATTTTGGTCTGCTACTATCGCAACACCTCCTCTTGTAACTACAACAAGGTTGGGTTGTCTTGGTTCGGCATAAACCATTTCAATATTCGGATTGGAGTTTGGATTCGGATTCTACACTGGGTTAGGGTTAACGACAGTTCTAACCTGCCATTTCACAACTAGTTGCGGACACTATTCTACAGTGTGGTCAAATGCTTTACAATATGTACAAGCTTTTGTAGGACTTTGACAATCTCGGGAAAAATGTCCTAACTTCCCACAATTATAACATACAACTTGGCCTCTTCCTCGACCTTATCCTCCTCCTGGTTGTTGTCCTCGGCCTCTAAAGTTCCCACCCCCCCTTTGGGGAGGGTATTGTTATTGTTGAGGATATTACTTTGGTTGGTATTGTAGTTGAGGATATTGTTGTTGAAATTGAGCATGCTGATATTGAGGTTGTGCTCATTTAGCTTGCATTTGTTCCTCATTCTTTATTTAGTAGGTATCCATCATTTTCTCCTGGAGCAACTGGAAGGCTCTGCAATCCTTTTCATCATGCCCTACCGATCTACAAAACTTACAATACATACTAGGAGGTGCGCTTACAATCTTTTGTAGATACAGACATTCCTCAGACTTGTGACCTCTAGTTTGGCATACTCTGCACCAAGGCATCCCTTGGGTGTTTAATGGGTTCTGCGCGCCTGCTGTAACAATTCATGAGCGTCGAGAAATTATCTTTATGGTTCCCATCTGCTCTGCACTTGATACACCATAGTTCTTCTTGAACTTCTTTGCCTCTTTTGATGTCCTGTAGCTGCACTATAAGATTCACCAGCTGTGACTGAATTTACATCATGCCTGATCTAATGTCTCCAACTAGCGAGGTTTCTAGCTTCATAGCTATCTCCAGAGCCTCTGTCTGCGACATTAGTTTATTTTGCATCAACGACGTTCAGATGTGTGGCAACAAGGCGACAATGAACCATTCCTTGTGTTGCACATCTGACATTTGAAAACTGACCTTGGTTATTAACGTCTTAAATCTCTGGTCAAAATCCCAAACAGACTTTGTCGGTGGCTGTTTGATCTCTTTGATCTCAGTGATACATTGCGATTCAGACTTCATTTTCTTAAATTCATCAATCAACCCGAGTCGAATCCCATTAAGTGTCTTTGGGACCACTCCTATTGATACCATGGAAAACTTCATATACCGGTCTAATGCACGACCTCGCAGAGTCATAATCATCTATGTTTTCTTGATGTTCTCGTCTTGGATTTGTCGTATAGTCCAAATGGCGTCACACAAAAACCAATGTTGTTCTGGGTCTTCCAGCCCATTCCCATTGAATATTGGGAGCTTAATGTCTGTTCCAGCCATTGGATGGGCCAATACAGTATTAACTGTTGGTGCAGTAGGAGCAAAATGTGGACTAGTCAGACTTCCTTGTCTGCTATTTACAACGTTAGTACTACTCATATTTAAAGAAATATTTGGAGATGGTTCTCATGTCCTTACCTCTGGTAGCGCCGGTGAGTTGAGTACACGTTCTGGTTCCGGAGCTTCAGTCGACTCCTTGGATTCTTTGTCTCCCTTTGATATTGGATGGTATTCTTCTTCCTCGTCACATGAACCTTCGTCTAGGTACGATATAAACTTGTATACTTCTTCTTCTGGCTCTGTGCTGCAAATGCCTCATCCGAACATAGTTTTTTCATCTTTTGCTTGATTTGAATCTCCTTCCATTTCTTAGAAAGCTAGATTATAGTTCAGTTTCACGTACTCTTGGGAACATCTCACTTCACGGTTCTGCTGAGACATAGCCACCCTTTGCTTTTCAATCTATCATTCGCAGAATGCCCTTTTCACATATGAGCATTTTGATCCACATCTTCCAAGATGAAAGATATATACTGCGTGGTCCTTGAATTTTTTTTCTCTTGGCCTCACTGTATGAGGTTATCGTGTCAGTGACGAACTCGATGATATATCCTCTATGATATTATCTATCTAGAAGTCCACAACCCTTGAAATAGGGTTGTTGGTTCTTTTCAGCCGCTCAATCAAGAATGAAGTCCCACTCTGTCGATTCCCCTTCTTGAAAATTCTTCTTCTAGGTTGTCAACTTAGACAACCATTCATATAACAGAGTGGGGAACTCGGCAAATAAAATCTCATGGATGTCTAAATATATGTACCGGTCTAACCACTTCGTCGTCATCCACTGGGATCCTTCGCTTTCTTTCTGCGCAAAATCTAGCTCTTTTGCATCCACCCAACTTTGGATCTATGACTTCATAATATGCCAGAACATGTCCCTCAACACACACTTTAAGGTCCCGACAACGAAACCACTTGTTGGGCTTTTTCCCCCTGCGACCCAAGTTCAGTCCTCTTTCTTTAGGCAGCGCAACAAAGCCCAAGATATCGGCTTGATAGAGAAGATCCTAGCTAGCAGCACCTACAACATAGATGTCGTCTCACCCGAGATATCTCAGTTCTTATGGGTAACTACCAGAACCATGTTTCCGTAGTTAGCATGGGAGGGTGTTTAAGTCCCTGGCCCTACGCCAATGTTTCCAATGAAGATCAGGAAGGTGGGATGGTGGTTTGCACTTTAACTATGAATACAAAAGTATTACTCGCCCTTAGTTATGCAACCTTCGCAAATGCACAGTGAACAGTCATCATAGATATATTGATTACTTGAAATACAACATTCATACAGTTGCCTCTTAAAATCACATTAACCAATTAAGCATTAACATAATAAATAGGCACTTGTCTAAGCTACTAAACATTCGCACATATACCCAACATGTAATGTGGAAACCCATCTGGGTAAAAACCACAAGGTGCTCTTCATTTGACATTGGCATGAGAAAATAGATGCACCTTTTGCCTGTACATAAAGCTACAGACTCTATTTAAGATCTTTCATTCTATCTCTACAGACTTCTTTTCCCTCTCATGCTCTCTGTTCTTCTCTATCTTTATCACTCTACTCTACTCTTACTCAACGATCCACACACAACCTGGATTGTCGACCTTCTCTATCTGCTTACGCACTTAGTTGCAGATCTACTTACTCTGATACACTCAGTGATCCAGAGTTACCTACTCAAAACTGTTGTATCCTTCACTCAGCTCAAAAGCATCTAAACAAGAACTAGCTAACAGGCTACTGATTAACTAGCTAACCCATGTACAACTTGGGTTTCTCCTCTTATAAACTTACTACAGACTCGATATATTCCCATACATGCTTGTTACAGACTCAATCATGACTTGATACAGACTCTAATAGACTCAACTACAGTCGTTGTCTTAGTCGACTTACTATATTCAACCTACATGCTATCTTTCCTATACTAGCAAAATATGACCAAAGAGGTGCTATTGGCCTGACTTACAAAAATGCCTTTACACGTGTGGTTTTTGCCGGCCCCAGCCAAGCTCGTACCCATGATTGCTAAGGGCTGTTGCTTCTCAACATCGTGCCTTATTGTCGCTTTTTGTCCATTACGTTGTCTGCACGCTTTCTTCCGCGAATATTCTACCATGTCATCACATTTCCTATTTTGTACTTCCGTCGTAGCTTACAAAACTAGAGGAGCTTCCTCATCCCGCGCCTTCTCTTTTCCTTTCTCATTTTCTTCCTTCTTTTGTCGCAGTATCCTTTCCCTTTTCCCTTGATGTTGTTTCCTATGTCGTAGCTCCTTCTTCTTCTTCCTTTTACTCTTTTTCCCTTACTTAGGCATAATTCCATATGAATTCTTCCCTTCTATCCCGAGCCCAACACATTCTTATCACCTATCGGCTGGCCTTGGGAGGGGTTCCAACAATTTTGTAGAATTGATGGCACTTAAAATACTACTCTTATTTGTCGTGGAACAGAGTTGTCATTCATTACAGTTTTTTGGTGACTCTATGATTGTGATTGATTGGGCTATAGGTACTTCCATATGTCATGTTTAATGTCTCCTTCCTATACTTGAGGAAGTGGATGTATTACAACAGAGATTTGACAGTATATCTTTCAAACATGTCTACAGGGAATAGAATGGGGTGGCTGATAGGATTTTCAAAGAAGCCTCGTGGCTACCGTTTGGTTGCTGGCAGATCATAGAACATGCTTCGACTGCCATTTTTAGATATTATCATCGCCTGTTCAATGAGGAACAGGCGGGACCTGTTTGAATAGGGGTCAAANGGCTACCGTTTGGTTGCTGGCAGATCATAGAACATGCTTCGACTGCCATTTTTAGATATTATCATCGCCTGTTCAATGAGGAACAGGCGGGACCTGTTTGAATAGGGTTCAAAGGGAAACCACCAATTTATTTCTATTTTGATATATGATATTGTTATGGTAAAATTTTATGATATTATTAGATGATACAATGGTTGTACAAAAAATGTAAAAAGTTTTTTGACATTGTTGAAACAAATATTTTTGTTTTTTGTTGACAATGTATGGGGTATTTATTTGCCTCATATACATATGCAAATGTAATTTTGTTCATAGCTGAAATAAAATTATGATTTTTTCCGAGGAAAAAAAGATGTACTAAATGGTGGGAGATTATCAATATCTAATCCAAAAGAGTGGAACAGAGTGTTCACTTGTAGATATGAGGAGTGTCCATATGCTTGCTTAGCTAGATGCATGTAATAGTAATGTACAAGAAAAGATATAGCCTCTATTTACCAAGACCAATATATTCTAAGCAACAAAGTTGTTAGATAAAAACAATAATATGAAATGATGCTAGGGGCGGTAGGGGGGGAGGGGTTCTCATCACCCCAGACGAAAAATCAGGAAACGACTTACTCTTGGGAACTAGGACATGAAACAAACAATGTTGTTGAAGCCATGGATCTGTGACAAGGCCTTCATCAAGCCAGAAATCAAGGTGTTAAGGAAATTACAGTGGTTGGAGATTCAAGGATAATCATCCAAGTCTTTCTGTCAACTCACTCCCCTCTTAGTTGCAGATCCAAAAGCTGATCAGGAAAAATTAGAGCCTCGCCAACTCTTTCTGAAAAATTGATTATTTCATGTCATAAGGAAACTAAATTGTAAAGCGGATCAAGCCGTGAACATTGCCTCTACCCTTGGAAAAGGATTAATAGTGGCAAATGACTCTAGCACCTATTGCCAAATCCCATAAGACCAGGTTTTATGGCCTATTGGGCTTACTCCAAGTCCCCACCACATGGCGCCTGCTATGCGTTCCTCAACTTCAACTGATGGCCCGTGGGTTCATGCATGCGACTCCCTTCAAGGACTTAAATAGGGCATATGGTACCTACTCTCAGTCTTGTCCGAGGCTTCCATTAGATTTTGTTTGCAACATATCCCATCCCCTGCGTGTGATTCATGTGGCAGATCATCCTATGATTTTGGGTGCAATGATTATGAAGGATGGTTTTGTTATTAATCAGGGATATGGCATTGCCTGCGACCTTCATTACTGGTTTGCTTGCAGATATAAAGGAACTCCTGAGATCGTTGGAATTCAAGTCGTCCACACCATAATGGAAGCATCTTCTGAGTCTATGACGTCTTCAGCTCTAGTCCAATCCATCGCGACCGACATAAGGGACATCAAGAAGAATATTAAATGCATGTATCAATTTCTGCATAGGTTGGATACTGAGGGAGGGCGTCGCCTAGAAATAGTAGACCAATACATTGTTCACCTGCAAAAGGAATTTGCCCATTCAATCACTCAGACTGAACAAGCAATGACTAGATTGCTCGTAGATCTGGAAATCAAATTTGAAAAGTTGGAGCTCAAGGTGGTGAAATTGGAGGCTTTTGCATTAACAGGTTCTTCTTCTTGTCATGGCAGACATGCAAAGCGATCCAAGATCTCATTGGACTTTTGTTTTCTGGGTTTCTCTAAGTTTAGTTGTGCATAGCGTGTATCTAGCAATTTAGTCTCTTTTTGTCTTAGTATTATGAACTATAGTAGTAACAAATTGAACTAATCATACTAACAACAAATGAAAATGAAAATGAAATTCAACATTATATAACTAAATGCATGGATAGTAAAAAAACATTAATTTTACAACATCGAAGATCAATTAGAACTACAAGATTGTTGTAAATGTCATAATCCCGTCCCTATCGCGAATTTGAGTCAACAATATATTTGACCATAAACATATGAACTAAAAAGTTGTTCAATAACATAGATTTACAACAACACCAAGCAAGTCATATGTAAATGGGAATATAGCTCGCACCCATAATTCTCACATAACTTTGAAATGCTAATAATGCCTTAGTGTCTATTACAAAATAGATTCCTCACAAAAGGTGAGACCCTCCCTCCTTAATACAAAGTTCTATTTAACGAAAAAAAGAAAAATAGCCTTGGGTCTTCCGTCTAGTTCCTAAGATTCTTGAACTTTCATGACAATCATCTTTCAAACTATCCAAATGCTAGGAAATTGACTTGATAAAATTATTGTGCTCAAGGAACAAGAACTCACTAAGCATAATTACTAAGATGATAGAAAGTGTCTTCAAATTGTTTACTTTTGGGAAGAACACAATTCCCACTTTAGCCTTGACACTAGTCATCTTAGGCTTAAAATTGAACCTCTTTATAGCCACATCTACGACACATAATTTGTCAAGAAACTCTTGTTACTTTGTAGGGTTTATGACATATTCATGAAGAGCAGTTTTCAATAGTCTCAACGGCGTTGGTTGTATTCTTTTTCCAATGCATGCATTGGACCATTTTTCTCCCAAAATTCCTTCAATGGAACAATATCACCCTTCAAGAATAAGTGAGTTGATGCAATCGTGTTCCTTACCACCTATAACACAATATACAAATTAACGAGAACCCTCCAAAGTTCTCGTTTTTTCATAGGCTGCATTTAATGGTTATTTTTACCATGAATAGAAAAGTGGTGCTATTGGTAGAAAAACAATTTTGGGGTTGAATTACATATTTTTTTAAATATGAACCAATGTCATTGCAAACAAGATCGTAAATCGACCCCGAATAAAAAAATTGGTGCTACCAGTAGCACCCCTTTTTTTGTAAGTACCCACAAGGAATTCTAACTCATGAACTTCCATTTACAAATTCTCATTTCAATTACCCATTACTTTTTTTTTAACAAAAATAGTTAATTTTATTGAAAGAAGGAATGCGGTCTTTTTTGACAATAACCAATCAACCTAATTACAAAGATCATAGGAACCAAATTCAGAACAAAGCGTTATTGAGACCTCATTCAGTCAAACTGAATACAACTACTTGAAGTTATGGAATTGGATGGAATTGACTGGGTTCACCATTGGCACTAAGAAAGCCTTGAGGAAGAAGACAAGCTTTGTTAGCCAGTGCGTCGGCATCTTTATTTAAGTCCCTGAGAATGTGAAAAGAGTATGACTTATCAAAATCTTTCAGAGTTCTCCTGATTCTTTGCAGAATTATATTCAAAGTAGTATTATTGAGGATATCAATTGAATTTAGAACTTTAATCAATAGTTATGAGTCACCAAAAAGTTTGACTGATTTGAAACCTTTCTCTTTAGTCAGCTGACTTGCCAACAGAAGGCTGTAGAATTCAGCCTGATTGTTAGACAATATTCCCAGCCCCCAGCTATACCTGTAAGAGAACAATATATTCGGGGAGAATACCAAACCCCGAGCACCAGAGACCCCAGGGTTCCCTTTAGAAGCACCGTAAAAAAAATAACAGCTGAAGTGGAACTCTTCCAAAAAGAATCGAAGACCATCTTATCAGCATGAATTTTCCAAGGATGGTCGTTGACAGGCTTGACATAAGGAAAGGAACCCACTGGCTGAGCATTTAAACGTAGAGAGATTGGCAGAGAGGACAACGGATGTCCAATTAATTCAACAAACAATGACAAGGAATTGAAGGCTGTGATCTGGGAATTCGGCTTCTGCTCATTAAAAATGCAAATATTCCTTGAAATCCACAAAGACCACCGCGTGAGTTTTAATATTGAATGCCAATGTTTGTGTAATACTACAAAATTAGACTTCGAAGGGCGTCGATCGTGCCAGGCAATGTAAAATTCATTGACAGAGCTTTGAGTTGGAAAATTTTGTTGTTCCCTGTGTAATACCATAGCCCAAACATTCCTAGAGAAATCGCAATCAATCAGGAGATGATCAGCTGTCTCAAATGCTGATTTGCAAAAACAGCAACGAAAAGGACCAAAGAAGCCACGTTTAAGGAGGTTATCACCTATTAGAATCTTATTTTTCAAAAACAGCCAGGAAACAAAATTTACCTTCGGGAGGCAGTAGAGCCAAACAGTTTTCCATATTGTTGGAGAAAAACGTGAAATGTGAGCTGATCAGAGAGATTTGAAACCTTTAGTTGCTGAATAAGAGCCATCAAAGCCCCAACCCCAGCTATCTTTTTAGGAGATATGAACAGGGGCGAGGCCAGATAGAAGAGAGAACAACTCTAATTTTTGGAAGTTAAGATGAACTAGAAATTCCGAGAAAATCCAGCCTGACCAGTATCCATCACTATCCCAATTACAATATCTACCACTCATAAAAGTCCTTTGTCTTTTTCCCAATTCATACTTTTTGAAAGCTAAGTGACAGAAGAAAGGGGAGGTTTCTCGTAAATCTTATCATCCCATAAAAGGGTCCCCATCCCATTACTAGGAACTCTAAACAACTGTTGGTTAAAAAATTCAAACCCTTCCCTGCAGGAATTCCAGATAGCAATGCCAGTTGGAGTATTAGAAGAAGTGATATTTCTCAATGAGCCACCCTTTAGGTATTTTATCCTAAAAATTATGCTAACTGGGTGTTTCTTATCTGCAAAAAGTTTCCAAATCAACTTTCCACTCATCTCTAGAGAAGCAGTTCTGGGGTCACGGATTTGTAATCCTCCTTCTAAAATAGGTCATTTTAGAACTTCCCAGGTTACCAAATGAATTTTCTTTTGTCCACCTTTCCCTCCGTTCCAGAGAAAGTCTCTCAAAAGTTTAGAAATCTGAGCAGAGGTAGATTTAGGGGCAAGCAGCAAAGTTGATTGAAATACAGGAAAAGCTGAAAGAACTGATTTTATCAAATTCAATTTCCGAGCCTTAGTAAGCCATTGACATCCCCAAGAGCCAATTTTTTCCTTTAACTTAGCCAACACATCAAGCCAAAGGGAAGGAGGGGACGGGCCAAGAGTTAAGGGAGGCCCCAAATACTTAAACTTCTCCCACTTGACAAACCAAGGAAAGCCCAAGAAAGCTGATTTTCTAAGAACGAGTGTTCTATATTCCATCCGTATACAACACGTTTTTTTACTGTTAATCAAAGCTCCGAGTTCAGCCCTCATTAGAATTGAACCTTTCCTACTAGTGAAAAACTCCTCTCCCTTCAACAATGGATCTAACCCCTTTGGGCTAATAGCACCCATTTTTTTCCTGAGGCTAAAATTACATGTTGTTTGAAACCACAACCTTAGCAACCGGCGTTGTTGCAACCAAAACCTCAAATCAAACCCCCAAAATAAAAATTGATGCTACCATGGCACCCCTATTTTTTTCGGGGCTGAAATTACAACTCTTTTGAAACTATGGCCTAACAATTAGCACTGTTGTATCAAAAATACCAAAATCAAACCCCAAATAAAAAGGGGTACTACTAGTAGTAACCCTTTATTCTATAAGGTTAATATTGCAAACATTTTAAAACCACAACCTAAAAACTATATTCAATTTAACAAACAAACAAATCTTTTTAAAAACAATAAAAAGACAAATTTAACCCAAAAAACAATGTAAAAATTAAACATTAAAAAAAAAACAAATTTTGAAAATTTTGAAAGTTTGAAAACTTAAAAGAAAATTAAAATTTTGAAAAGTTAGACAAAACAAATTGAAAAAAAGGACAAATACTAACCCCCCTACATGTAAAGGGGCGTTGAAACGAGAGTTTGGAATCACATCATCCCCTTTATCTTCCCCTCCCCACCCTCTTTATATGAAAATAAAATAAAATAAAAAATATTAAAATCCCCTTACATGTAAGGGTTGGTAGGAAGGGGAAGATAAAAACTTTTTTCTTATCTTCCTCTCCCCACCCCCTTTACATGTAAAGAGGGTAGAATGAGGTGGAACCACCCCATTCCACCCTCCTTTACCCAACCTCCTTAACAAACAAAGTGGGGTAGAAGGGGTAGCACCACCTCTTTCCACCCCCTTTACTCAGTACCCTGAAAGTCGAGGTGGTGGGTAAAGGGAGGTAGAAAGGGGTGGCACTTTGCATGTAAAGGGGATGGGAGAGAAAGATAAGAGGGGGATTTAATATTTGTCTTATCTTATCTCAAAGTGAGGGCATAATGGATATCACCACCCCTTTCTACCCCCTT
The DNA here is from genome assembly GCA_001517045.1 of Pseudotsuga menziesii. Classification (NCBI taxonomy): domain Eukaryota; kingdom Viridiplantae; phylum Streptophyta; class Pinopsida; order Pinales; family Pinaceae; genus Pseudotsuga; species Pseudotsuga menziesii. Next base: position 476,963 of record LPNX011164072.1, on the reverse strand, counting down.
TACCCACCACCCCGAAAGTCGAGGGGGTGGGTAAAGGGAGGTGGAAAGGGATGGTGCCACCTCCTTCTACCCCCTTTGCATGTAAAGGGGGTGGGAGAGAAAGATAAGAGGGAGAATTATTATTTGTCTTATTCTATCTTTTTTATAATAATAAAAAAAATCATAATTTTAATTAAAAAAATTAAGGTTTCAAACTCTTAAATTTGTTTACTTTTTAATGTTTTTTCTTTTTTTCATTTTTAAATGTGTTATATGTTTAAATTTTTAAAATTGTTTTTTTCTAAAAAAATGAAGTTGTGGGGCCAAATTTGTCCTATTTATTGTTGTTAGAGTGATTTAAACAAAATTTGAATATATTTTAGACATTGTTTTTCAAATGTCTGCAATTTTAACACCATAGAAGAAAGGGTTGTTATTGGTAGCACCAATTTTCGATTCAAGAGTTTATTTTGCTATTTTCGTTGCAACGACACCCACCATTAAAGCAATGGTTTAAAAAAGTTGTAATTTCAACCTCATAGAAAAATTACAGGGGTGTCATGGTAGCAACACTTTTCGATTTGGGGGTTGATTTAGGGTTTTCATTGTAGTGACGTCGATTGTTGAGGGCGATGTTTTAAACAATATGTAATTTTAGATCTATAATAAAAAAAAAGGTGCTACGGTAGCACCCCTTTTCAATTTAGGAGTCGATTTATGGTATTGATTGCAATGGCATCATGCGAGCTTTCAAAAAAGTTCTAATTTTAGCCTAAAAAGGAGGTTGCTACCGATAGCACCACTTTTGTTTTGAGTGTTGTTTTGGTGTTTTTAACACAAAAATATGATGTTTTATGGCTAAAGTTTTTGTTTTAAGTATAAAGTTCTTGTAAAGTTGTATTATGTATTTTATGTGTTCAATAAATACATAAGAGATGTCTTATAATTTAATATCAATTTGCACTTGCACATTTTTTTATATTGAATTCTTCAAAGACAATTTGAGCTCATAATTATGCATCCTCGAACTTGCCACAAGTTGGAAATCCATCTAGCACTGACACACGGCATGACTCATACCACATAGTACATTACATCAACTAAATAAAATCGTCACCTTCTTCTTAGTAATTTTCTTATATATACTAACAAAACATCCATTAAATATGATAAAACTATGTTAAACAACCATAAATCTTCAATGAATAAAACAATGAACAAATAATGACCCTTCTTCCTTCAATGAAAACAAGAGTTGAATCAAACCTTAAATACATGGTTTGAAGTAAAAAAAATGTAGTAAAGAAAAAAATATTTGATTTCTTGAATATCTTCAATACTTCATAAGTCAAAGAATCACCAAAAGTAAGAAGGGGAAATTGTGATAAAATGGCATCTTCTATTTTGAATGAGATTGTTAAATATAATCAGTAAGATTTTCTTATTAGTTAAGTCATATTTCCGACAATTCCCTAAGTTTTATTAAAAAATTATATGGTTTTTTTTAATAAAAACATAAATTTTTTCCTCTTTTTGTAATTTTCTCTATTCAATTTTCCACTGGTTCAAGTCATTTTGATGTGATTATATTTCTCAAGTGTATGGAAATTTTTTCAATTAATTATCAGACTTAAAAATTAATTGAAAAAAAAATACAAAGTAATGGCTCACCTATTTGGAGGTTTGACATTGCATTGTCTAACACAACATTCAAAGAAAGTTTGAGCTCCCACCACCCTCCATTGTAGTTAAAGCAAGTTTGAGCTCCCACCACCCTCCATTGTTATCAATGCAAGGTTGAGTTTCCAACTCCTTCCATTTGGTAGCATGCATTCTCCCTAAGGCTTAGGAAAATTGGACAAAATGGGTTTAGAGTTTGAAATTCCATTGTGACTACCTTCAGTGCTTAAGCTCAGGTGACTATTCTATAGAATGCCATTATGCAATAAATTAATTACCTAGATTCAAAGTTTAATGTGTTTGTTTCTATTGTTTAGGGTGGTTTGTCATCCAAAGAAGATGCTGACACTAGGAAACCCCAACAGGCATACACGATAAGGTGTGTGGGGGGCATCACAATCCCCGGTTTGATGTTTCATCATAATTTGTTGTTCCTCTTGTTCATTATGCTAAGGAAAAATGATAATTGCAACCCCGAGTGACATTTTAATAGGGATGATGTAGAAGCTGGAATGACGCAAAGCAGTAGCAAAGAAAGAACCAATAAATGTACTAATAATTTAAAAATCAATAGCACTAGGTGAAGTTGACTGAGTCTCACCTTTCATTGCAAAATCAATTTACCCATCATAGAGAAGTTTAAGGGGATAAGGGGTCAAGTAGGATGTATATTATGTATAATCATTAGTAGTTATAATAGAAACAAAGGTAAAGTCGACATCCTAAGGATGGGAGTGAAAGGATAAAAATTATACCTATATGAGTTGGTGATTGGCAAAGATCAACTAGGTTCAGTGTTGGCTCATGGCCTAACCCTATTATTATTGCCAAGTTAAAACCTCGATATACGTTATCCCATCCTCCAATTGTCTATCAATTGCCAAAAAATAGTTGATGAAACTTTATATCACATTGAAACTTATGAGAATAGTGTCTAACAATGTTAACATTTGTTGAAATATATGAATTTAGTTAAGAAAATTGTGCACTGGAATTGAAAAATCATTGTCTATTTTCTTCTACTTTTACCGATTTGAGGCTCTTACCATCCTTCGTTGAATTCATTTTTTGGAGTAATTTCTGCAAAATATTTTCCTTCCACGGCCTTAAGACAATCCTTCCATTAGTCTTTTAAGAGTGAATTAGGCTCTCTCAAGTCCTATCCATGGAGATACTTCATTTCTTCACAATATTTGTTATGACACTCTGTAGTTTGTAACTTAAGTTGCACAATGTATCTAACCAACAATTGCATCACCTTTGTTTTTAGGTTCTTAGGTAATGAAGTGGTAGCCAACCTATATTGTGCATTGACCTTTGAGTAGTTGGCGGGAGGCTAATTAGATTCAACTACCTTGGTGATGTATATTAAGTAGCTAGGTATTGGAAGGCTATGTCATGCTTTGTATTTCTCTAGCCAAGAATCACTTTTGATAAAGTAAAGCTCTGTTTGGGGAGATATGATGTGAAATATTACCCAAGGAGCCTTGAGTAAACCTCCATAACAAATATGATCCTAATTCACATTTCTCATTTTTACCTGCCTCTTCTAATTCCTAAGGAGGTCAATTTGACTAACCAAAAAATGGATATTGAAGTGAAACTAGCAAAACACCACAATAAAAGATGGTTGATGACAATCTTAGTGGCTTATATTCTAGAATCATAAAGAATGTTAAACGATCGCCCGTCCTTGGAGATACATGTAAACATGGCTTTAGAATAAGACATGGAAATGAAATAAATGGTCGTTGCCCTCTTTCGCTGCTTTCATGCTAAGTGTCAAGTGTCATATGTGTCTCTATGATAGCATAAAGAAGTTTCATTGTTACCCTCATGTTTAGTCATTCCTCAGTAGCATTTAGAATACAAGGAGATGTAGAGATGGTTTTTTTTCTCTTATATGTCCCATTTTTTTATTATTGGGTTATTTGGAGGGCCAAGAACAAATCTATTTTTGATAACCTTTGACCTAATCTTCATTGTTGTTGTGTGAGTATCATTAGTTTGCTTCATGACTATCCTACTCTGCAAGTTACTAAAGGCCATAGAGATGTTGGTCCTCCGCCTTCTTTGGTTTATGCAATAGGCTTCTTCGATGGTGCAACGTACCGTGTAATTAGTGGGGTAGATATTTTCCTGGCTATCAGTGAAGATCATTTCTTCCCCTTGACGATGGGTTGTGGCATTGGTTCTGACACTTGAGTTGAACTCCTGGCTCTTTTGGGGTTGGTTTTCTTCACCTTCGATATATGTGTTCCTTCACTCTCCTTATTTGGGGACTCCAAAGTAGTTATTGATTGGGCCAACAACAAGTCTCTTGTGTAGGTTATGGATCTAGAACAATGGTGCTCGCACACTTCTCTGATGTTGAAGACCTTATATTCCCTCAGTATTTGTCATGATTATAAACAGCATATACTATAGCTTACAATTTATCAAAGGGTTGAGATTACTAAGGGTTTACTAGTTTTTGAGGAGTTTTTGGAAGGTGAGAAGAACTTTGAGGGACTTATGGAGCCTCCTCGCTCTAATCTTGTGATTCTATCCTTTTTTGACAATTTTTCTAGATCTTCATCTCTTATGTTTTGGCACTTATGTCTTGGTCTAGTGGGAAGGATTGAGCTCTTGATAATGATTGATGGCTCTCAGTTTTCAGGACTGTCGCTGACTATCTAATGGTGTATTGAAAGTTTTCTTTCTATCGTGTATCCAATAGTGTACTTTGTTACCTTTGATTCTAATGAATACCAAGGAACATTCTTTTCTGCTTGAAAAAAAAGAGATGTAGAAATCAAGGTGGATAGAACAATGACAATGTGGCACTTTCCAACATCAATTACTATGATGTGAACATGAATGTCAACACATGGGCTATTAACCACAGGGCATCGGTCCATGTCTCATTGTCTACTTATCTTTTTAATTTCCTCTTGGTATTATTCAATGACACAATAATTAATATAATTGGGATCATTTTGATGTAATCCATTATTTAGTCCATAAAAACAATTAATAATAATACAATATGTTATCCATTAAAATTTCACTTAGTGGATATCCAGTGAGCCGCTGAAGTTATGAATAAGTACCTTGTTCATTATCAATGCTCAGAGGTTCCATGGTTTCATCAAGACCAGTTGTGATCCCTTTTTTCGCATGTTCACACCCCCTTGGGGGAATTGTAATAAATGATATAGCATGTTGGTGTCTTATGTAAAAGGCTTGGACATCTTGGGACTTAGTCATCAAATTCATCACCCTTGAGTATTTTTTTCCCTTGTTATTTATATGATGTTTTTTTAAGCGACATATAATTTTCAAGTTTTTCACTCAAAATCCTCCAAAGTCGGGGTGTTTAAGTTGGTGATTATGCGTTATGAGGGTTATTAAATCCTATAGTCTATGTATTATACCATTCTCATCGTAATCCCAGAGTCTTGTGAACATATGCTAAGTCCCCCCTAGGATTTTTTAATTTTCAGGTTTTTAATAAAATCATCAATAAGGTCTATTTTAATTGTAAAATTTCAAAGTGTCATGAAAGTGTGGTCTAGAGGGGGCATTTTCCATTGGGTTTCTCATTTTCAAGCTTAGAGCACCCTCTTTACCCCAAAACCCACTTTTCCCAAATTTTAGGTGATTATTTATCACTTAAGTGAAAAAGTTTCCAAAAAAGGCAAAAAGTGCATAAGAAATTAGAAAAAAGGGAAAATATTGAGAAAAAAGCACATCCCTAAATCAGTAGAAACTTGTCCCAGACATGTTTTGGGTTAAATATGGATGATGTTGGGGGTAATTGGAGACCAAATTAAGATCAAATCAGATTGATTCCAATCAAATCCATGAGGGGGCGAATTTCTCCTTAGAGGGGCATGTGTATCCATGAAAGAGATCACCTCTTGTTGTATATGTGGCGCAGAAAGAGGGGGGGTGAGATACCTTGTGATAGGTGTCGCCTACCACCTCTAGTTCACTCTAGTTCACCCCCAATCATCTCAAAAATCTCAAACACTTGGAAAATTACCCCCCTTGGGGTTTGCTCTCATTTTTCCTATTTAAGTCAAGGTTTCTTCCTCATTTGAGAGGATGGAAAGAACCTCTGCCCATTGTAATCTTGCTTTCTCTTGTTCATTAATGAAAATGAAGGATTTGGAGGCTCATGTGTGGCATTGTCTCATGGCTATGCAAATGGATGATTTCTAAGGTGATATTTAGCTAAATTAGGTTTTTCTTTCTGTCAAAATTGGTAGCATTGATATAGATTTATTTTTAATGAGTATTTGCAACTATCAATTTGCTCATTTATGTTTTATCATTGGAATATTTTAGGAGTAATAGATCGTATTCAACTATACTAATATTATCCTTGTTTTCGATGATGAAATGTACTACATTAACCATGCTTGTTTGAAGGATTGTGCAATTTTTACAGGTTGCTTTAGGTGAAAGGGATTTTGGAGATAAGTTGCATCCATATCCTTTCCACTACATTTGAACAACTGCATCTAATGTGTTTTTCTTCACAAACTCTTATTTTCCTTCATACTAATCAAGCTCAAGCTTAAGGACCTCTCTCTTCCCTCTCTAAATTTAGATTTTTTCTCGGTTAGGAGTCCTTTATGCTCGAAAAAAGTTAGATCCATAAATTCCAATATTCAAATCTAATTTTGTTGTGCATATATATCAGATCTAGAAGCTCCTTAAAAGTATCATCTCAAACTAGATATAGATTAGTGATTTAAGTGCTTGTTTTCGACAGTTCCTCGTGTTTAAAAAACCTTGAAAATGTTGACATGGATTGTCGTGCTTATAGTAGGGTTTTGATGGTGTCGAGAGGCTAGGGTTTCAAAGGAACGACGAGGTTGTACGACCTGCTGACGGTGGGTCAATCAGCTTCTACGCCAGCGTGGGGAGGGAAAGGGTTTTACTGCAGGTAACTTCCAGGTTTTACTTCAATTTTTTAACCTTTTATTGACAGGATGGAGGGCGTTGATCAGACTGACTACTCTAGCAACCATTTGAATGATGAAGATATCTGGGTTATGCCAGGTGGAAGAGGGTTTACTGAGGTGAAAGCTCCCCCTCGTCCTTGGGTTGAAGGATTCACTACAACTGTTTATTCACTTTTGCACCATGATGAGGGCTTCTCTCCTTCTAATTTTATGCTAGCATCCCCATCTCCCTTTCAGTTTCTTGAGGGGTCCGAGGTGACCGTTGGAGAAGGCACTGCTGGTGATGGCCTAAACAATCAGCGGTGGAGGGAGGCTAAGGTTTTCACTCCTTTGTCGATGGGGGTTGGAGTTGTTGGACCATAGATTGAACTTGGTGGGGTGGTGGAAGGTGTGCTTTTTGGATTGGGAACTATGGTGGAATTGAGAAGAGGCTTGAAACCCTTAGGGTTTACAAACTTCGGGTATCTAAGGGAGGAACAAGGCTCCATTTCCCGTTTCATTGGATCTCTTGAACAACGGGGCTTCCCTAGTCCACAAGGGGAAGGGAATTTTGGTTCAGGCTCTAGCAGTGAGGCAAAAGGTAGGGTTGGAGGCAGGGGTGGATACAAGAGGAACCGTAAAAACCAGATTAAATCTAAGAGGGTTGGTTACAACTACGCATTGGGTGAGGACATTGGTTGGCATTAGGTTTTACAAATGGATAACCGGACCTTGGTGGGGTGAGTGTTGGGAAGGGATTTCTCCCTGCATATCGTGGTGCAGTGGGCGATGGATACCTAGTTGGAGCCCCTGGGTTCTGTACCATAAGTGGTGGCCCTTACTAGAGGGTGGTTTGCGTTCAATTTCTCGCAACCGGAGCATCTTTAGTGGGTCTTATCCTGTAATTGGATGCTTGATCAAATGCATGTGCTTCTCAAACCTTGGCACCCCTTTTTCGATGCCAGCAGGGAATGAGTTGATATTGTGCCTTTGTGGGTGCGGCTTCGAGGGCTCCCACTTCACTACTGGACAAAGGAACATCGGAAGAAATCCTAGAACTTGGCGGGGGATCATTTGAAGTAAACGGAGTGTTCCATTGTCTAGAGAGTTCTCAACGAGAAATGAAGAAAAGTTGAGTTCTCAACAGGAAATGAAGAAAACTTGAGTGACGTAGCCATATCACTCTCTAGAGGAAGAGTGTGTTAATCAAATATTGCATCGATTCAACCATTTTAATCATGCCACTCTCCAAGGGAAGAGTTGGATCAATAAAAGATTATATTGTTTCAACGACTTGAATCTTATCACTCTCCGAGGGAAGAGACGTGGGACTAACTAAACATTGAATTGGCTCAACCACTTTATCAACTAAAGGTTGAATGGGTTTCTGGGAAACTATAGGTTGCTTGCGATAAGAAGATCCTTAAGACATGGATCACATTCTTTGTACCTTTGGAATAACAGGGCACATGTGAGTAAGGTGATATCCCTTACAAATATTACAATGGAACTTAGGCTTACATCCTATTTGTCTATGTTTCATAGCATTGTTAATACTCCTATCAGAAATTTGTAGTGGTTTTTTATTCCCCACCAACATGAATTGCATTGATTGATTGTTTTACCCCAACATAACGTGCAATAGTTGGTTGCTTGCATCCAGTATGTCTTGCAATGACTGGAGATTTCTCTTCAGTATGACTTGCAGTGACTAGTGGTTTTCCCCTAGCGTGAATTGCATTGGCCGGGGAATTCCCCCCAACATGAATTGCAATGGTTGATAACATGCCCCCTTATCTTCACATCATCTTCTTATTCTTCCTCTTTTTGTTACTTATAAATTTTTGGTTACTAGTATCTAGACTTTCACCACATGAAGTAGAAGAAGGAGGAAAATATGTCAATGGAGAAGAGGGAAAAAGGTTTTGATGCTTTTGAACTTACAACACCTATGTTGGAATCATCAAGAGCATTCAAGACATTTAGAGAGGGAAACAACCAAACTAACAACCCAATAGTAAATCTAGGTAGATTCAAGATCTCCATCAAGGGAGAACCAATGTTTGCGGTGAACAAAAAAGAACAGCATTCCCCTTGCACAGGGGTACCTTGGTTAGTCTCCTCAGGAATTTCATCCATAATCTCCAATTCAAAAAGGAATTCTCTAAGGCCTTCAAAAGGGCCAAAAAATTACAATCAACGCACCTTGTAACATATTCGATAGGATATAGAAAAGCAAACTCACTGACCTTGAAATCAAACTAAGGTGGTTAAACCTTTGGTTCAATCAATGAAGAGATAAACACAAGCCTTTTGAAGGCTAGCCTAGGATTATTAGGGTGGTTAGGATAACCATCACACAACAATCACCCAAGGCATAAGTACCCTTGTGAAGTTGGATACCCTCCAAGGGAGCTTAGGTGGATGTTATACTTTTATCTTAGGTACCACAAGCAATTCCCACTTATAGTCACGTAGGAAAAGCCACTAATGGTACCACTTCACAATTAGTAGCTAGGAGAAATAGTCATGGGTCAATCTCTCATGTATTGGTAGGGAACGTAGGACACAGATCCTAGACCCAAAGCCTTTGTTGAATTGGTGTCACCTTAATGACTTTCCAATCCAACATAACCCCCCTAACACATAAAATCCCACTAGAATGTAAGGAGAGGGAATAATCTCTCACCTACGCCTAGCTTAACCTCATGCTTGATACATGAATTAGATACGCTTTCCCAACAAGTACTTCTTGCAACTGATGGATTTAATACTTTCTTAAATTCTAGTCTTGTTTTACTTGTCCTTAGATAAATTACTCTCCAAGCCTACAACCAAGGCCCTAGAACGTAGACTACTTTTGGTTTTCTATCAAAGCAAACAAGTATATTTCATTTTATTTATGTTGCTTTTAAAGGTTGTTGTTACACACAAGGATGCATAAGTGAGAAAATTATGATATTCTCAGTTGGAATCGATACCAAAGATACCCCTTGCGAATGTACAATACCACTTAAAACTGTGAAAGAGATGCTTGACCATAAACAACTTACAAAAAGAAAAAGGACCAAGTAGAACCTTCCAAAACTTGAGTAAGATGCATCTTTTTAATAAAATTGTTGTAACCAAAGCAAGCAATTCTACATGATATTCATGAGAACAAGCTAATGCAAAGCCATATGATCTTTTTCCTTTACATGTAAACGCTCCAAAGGGCATCAAGAGACCTAAAATATTCATTTATGAACTAGAAATATAAATGATATTGCAAACTTACACCTACAATAAAATAAATAAAAATAAAAATGTATAAAAAGAGTGCAACTTAATCTATGATGCCTCTAGAACCAATAAATTTATTTTTTATTTTAAATGCAAACCAAAAACTAACAAATAATAAAAATGCTTTTGAAACCTAGTCTACTATGCTCCTAAAACAAATAAAATTATTGTTTTTCCTTTAATGTCACTTTTAAAAAGCAAGAAATCAAGTGGTGCACCTACCTACCATGCAAGCAACCCCTTAAAATCCTTGAAAAAATATCCAAAAATTCACAAAAAAAACCTACAACCAAGCAATTTAAACTTAGGGAAGGGTATTTGTTGGCTGCTAATGAGAAACCAACGTATATTTGTGCCTTGTCTATAGGAAACCCACACATGGGCACCATTGCATAGACAACAAAATGGGTATGTATGCGACTACATGGAGAAAAACACATGGACACTAGGCTATGGGATTGGACAACCAAGAAAAACTAAAAAGATTGCTTGGTATAAAGAGGATTTACTTGATAGCCAGGTTGAAGTATAATATGTACCATCTATTTCTACCTAAAACTGAATAAATAATGAAAAACCCTATAAGGATTCACTCAAAAGAGTTGGTTCCCTAGCTGAGTTTCCAATTCCGTTTTAGGAAAAAAGTGTCCTAATAACTAGGGTGAGGTTACCAACAAATAAATTCAAAGATAACACACTACTCAATCAGTCAAGTTCTGAATTCAATGGAGAAGAAGACAATGGCATACCCAAAATTAGATGGTTGTCTTCCTTGTTGATACTTTTCAATCCTTATGTATGTCCTTCAACCGAACTATTCTATCTCAGACCTACACACAACACAACAAGAACATCTTCCTCAAAACCATTTGTCTCCTTTGATTGAAATACTCGAAATCAACATGAAATTCATAACCAATCAAGTAAATTAACTTTCAAGCGAAAATCAATTACTCCACCCAATACTACTCATCAAAATAGATAACACATTGAACATAGGATTTGGGGGAAGGAAAGAAGAGGTCTCTTCTTTGTATTTATAAGAAGTAGCAACAAAATACAATATGACACCTGAGTCTTTTCCTGCAACACCTCCTTCACTAGAGCCAAGATTCCTCCTACCCATGTCACTGGTATATCTCTAATCAAATGTTCTCTCCCAATCTCGAATGAAAAGGACAATCGAGGGTGATTAAGGTCCCCACTCAACCTTAATATAATGGATGCTAAAAAAGCTGCGACTTTTGATAGGAGAGGCATTGTAAAAATCCCAGGTACTCTAGATTCAATCCTTCAACATAAGGCTCTAAGGATGGAATATTCTCCCTTTCATTTATAATAGGATTAATTGGTTAAGGAAGTTGGGTCGAGTCTAACCAAGCCTAGTTGGAGTAGTAATGCCAACAACTACCTGAACACGTGTGCAAGCACGTGTGTTTTTTTTACTGTTTTAAGATGTATACATGTGTTGTTTAAGGGAAACACATTGATAATACATGAGTTTCTAAAGGTTGACCAACGTATGCAAGCCAAAATTGATTTTTTTGAAGGATTGGGAGCACTGCAAGATGTGCAAAGGGGTGTAAAGTGGTGCAAGCGTTATTGAGGTTAAAAATGGTATAACACATATTCCTCATGATGTTAAAAGAACATAATAAATAAAAACATAATTACAAACTAAAGAATATAAAGTTCAAAGGGTTGAGATTGGGTTGTTACAACAAAAAGAAATAATATACCAACATTAGTCATCAAATTGGATTTATTTAAGGCATATGACAAAGCAAGCTAGATGTACCTAAGACTCATGTTAAAGCACATTGGATGTAACTTACATGTGGTAAATTGTATAATGAGTTGCATTTCCTAAGTCTCTTTTGTTATTCTAATAATGGATCAATTACAAAATTCCTTGCCCCTACAAGAGGGTTGACGAAGGGTTACTCATTGTCCCCTATTATGTTCCTTATGATTGAAGAAAGCTTAAGCAGAGCTATATTAGAAGCAAGCAAGGTCAATCAAAGGGATAAACATACGTAGGACTATCTCATTGACATGTTTATTGTTTGTTGATTATGTGTTGTTGTTAAGTGATGTATTTATGCTAAAATACTAAAAGAGACTCTAGATATTCACAATATTGTTATAGGCATGGAAGTGAATATGTTATAATATTTAATGTCCTTTAATGGATTATAGGAGGAACACAAAATATTGGTGTGCTTTCCATATCAAAAGAGTGATCTATAGTCAACGATAAAAATACCTAGGGTACTATAAAAACCAAATGGTTATGGAATTGAAAACACTAGAGTTGGCTCATTGTTAAAATAGACAAGAGGGTGAACATCTGGTGGAATAAATGGCTCTCCAAAAGTAGAAGACTAACCCCTATTCAAATTAATACTTGAAGCAATCTTAGTTTATTGTCACACTTTGGTTTATATTCTAGTAGTTGTAGTGCTTGAAAAAATATGGACGAAAGTCTTCATATTTCTATGGACTATAAAGAAGGAAAAGGATGGCATCCCATGGTTTAAATGGACTTTCATTGCAAAACCAAAGGATGAAGCAGGACATGGCTTCAAATATATACATTTTTTGGGAAAGTAGTAGCTACAAAAAGTACGTGGAAACTTATCCATGAGGAAAGTTGTGGAAGTAAGTAATTTTTTTTAGAAATATACATAACATGAAATTGTCATTGTTTGTATAAGGAAGGCAATCAAAATAACATTTAACAACGCTTCCATATTTTATAAAGCAATGTTATAGGACCTTCCACTTATAGGAAACTAATTAGCATGGAAAACAAGCAATGGAGAATGGGCGAGACTAGGGGTTGATACATTGGCGAGACTAGGGGTTGATACATTGTATAGATGCAAGAACTCATAGTCTACATATAGACTATTAGATGAAATGTTAACATTTTTAGATGGAAGATAAATATTTAAGGTATCCTAAGTGGTAGATCTCATGACTTGATGTATTTGGAAATGGGTTGGAAGATGAGCACCAATGTGGTGGTACTATAAGGGAATATTATAGATCAAAGTATGAATATATGGAAGCCTTAATAATAGAGGAATCATATTAATTACTAGGGTCTAAATGCCCCTCATTGGAAACACATATCGACAAGTTAATGTACAAAACAATGCTTATTATGAGGTGAAGTCAATAATATAATATCTAGCATTTTCCCTATAGATTGGTATACGACAATCACCTTGCATAATTTGTATGTGTCGGGTGTATAGTTAGGCCCCCCTTGCCAGGGGGTGCAGGGCCTCCACAAGTATGGGTTTAGGGTGAATCCCCCAAGGCAAAATTCCTAAAACCTTCTAGTGTATTTTCAGTTCCTTTTGGAACCCTCGTATGTATTATATAAAAGGTAAATGACCCTTGAAATTGTTGTACAAGAAATAAAGCATTGTAAGTTTTTTGCCTTGTAATAATAAAAGATCAAAGCTACCATTGTCTCATGGTTTTGCCTATGCACATCATGGTTTCCATGTAAAATTCATGTTCTATTGTTATTGTTGTTTGTTTATATTCTTATATTTTTCTAACATCTAGTATCAGAGCTTGGAAAACTTGCAAGGATAGGGTTTTCTACAAGTGGGAGTTGAGACATTGACAAAAGGTTTAACCAAGTTCAAGATTGAGATGTTTTATAAGGAGGATTTCTCCCTATGGAAGATGAAGGTGGATGATTTGTTGGTTCAAAATGACCAAGCCCTAGCCTTAAAAGGGGTTGTGAAAAAACCAAGTGGCATGATAGATGTGAAGTGGATTAAGCTAACATGAAAGCAATTTCTACAATTCAATTTTCCCTAGTAGACTTTGTCTTGTTCAATGTTGTTGAAGAAAATACCACGAAATCCCTTTCAGTGAAACTTGGGAAGTTATATAAGGTTAAATCGACAACAAATAAGGTTTTCCTAAAAAACTAACTTTATCATATGAGGGTGAAGGAGGGTTCAACTATGGCACATCATTTAAATGAGTTTATTACTGTAATTAGTAAACTAGTCTCAATTGGTGTAAAGGTGGAGGACGAGGACAAAACAATAATTTACTATGTTCCCTCCCAGATACCTGGGACCATTTGGTGATGAACATCACCAATTTATCATCAAGAACTTTGAAATTTGATGTTGTAGACACTCCATTGGGAGAAGAATTGAGGCAAAAATGATCTCTAGAAGCCTCTACCACTAGATCCCTATCTGTGAAAGGTTGATCTAGAAAGAGGGGTTAACACGGTAGATCACAGTCTAGATCTAAGTCTAGAGGATTTAAGTTGAAATAAAATAACTAGAATTGTGGGAAACTATGGCACTCAAGGAAGGCTTGTTGGCATTTTAAGATGTAAGGGAAGGATGAAATCCATATCAACCATCAGCTGAGGCTAGCATAACATATTCATAAGAAGCAACAACAAGTGAGGCTTTATGTCTCAATAATATTAGATCTGTTTTATATGATTGGGTTTTGGATTTAGTTGGATCTCTCCGCATGTTTCCACATAGAGACTAGTTTGTCAAATATCATCCCTATGGTCGTGGAATGGTCTACTTGGGTGATGATCATCCTATAAGAATAATGGGAGGAGGGGATTTTAGGATCAAGTTGGATGGTAGGACAGAAAGTAAGTTGTATGATGTATGACTGACATGTACCAAATCTATGAAAGAATTTGCTCTTAATTGAGATGATGGATAAATTAGGGTATTCTACAAGCTTTGGTGATAATTGTTATAATAAAACCAAAAGATCTCTAGTGGTAGAAAAAGGATAATACTGTGGGACCTTGTATCAATGCAGTAGTGATACAATGCTAAATCATGTGGTAACATTAGACCCAAGTAATGTTTTTGTTTTAGTGATGTTGTGTGTTGGAATTTTAATGGTTATACAAGATCTTTAAACATTTAGCATCATTTCATCATGACCACGACATTAGGAGCACTAAAAGAAAGACAAGAACAAAAACACAAAAAGAACACATATATTTTCATCTGGCAAACCACAAGGGAGAAAACCTAACTATTTCTTTAGTATAGATTTCATCGCCAAGTGCAATGCTAACCAATATAAGATAAACCCCAATGACAATAGCAGCTACTTCTTCTCTCCAACGAGCCTCTTCTCTCTCTCTCTCTCTCTCTCTCTCTCTCTCTCTCTCTCTCTCTTTCCCCCTCTCTCTCTCTCTTGTGCACTTTCTTGAGTTGAGAGTGTGTCCAAATGAGAGGACTGCCCTCTCTATTTATACTCGTCAAGTGATTGACCTTTTTACCTTACTAGGTCGGCTTGTTACTCTTACAAGGTCGACTTATCTAAGGAGACTCAAAATAACATTTATATAATATTTCTTGTGGGTACTATTGACTTGAGTTACAATGAAATGGTTACACTAATTATTTCAGGTACATTTACATGATCAAGTACATCAATAACATCTCTTCAAGAGGTAAAGTAATAATACAATACACGTACAACAAGAACTTCTTCCGAAGTTATATTCTTCAACACTCCTACTTAACTAGAAAGGTATTCTTCCATCATGGTCATCATCCCTATACATCATCACTGGATCTCATCACTCGTAACTAGACATCATCATTGGACATCAACTCTAGACATCGTCATTGAATCTCATGACTGCTTGTGTAATTTAGCACTCAAGCCATCAACTTGTGACATCTCTCAAATATATACATTACAAGAAGTTTGTACAACAACCAACCCTTTTTCAGGTTGGGTTTACCTCTCGTCTCGGTGCTACAACAATCATGTTTCATGCTGGGTGCTACCTTCATGTCTTGGTGATACAACCAACCATGTTGGGATCTACCGTCTCGGTGATACGACCAACCATGTTTGGACCTACCCTTTCTCATGAAGGGATCTACCCTCGGTGATACCCCAACCATGTTGGGATCTACCCTTGGAGATATAACCGCTCACACTAAGATCTACCCTCGAAGATACCATCGACCATGTTGGGATCTACCCTTGGAGATACAACCACTCATATTATGATCTACCCTCGGTGATACCACCAACCATGTTGGGATATATCCTTGGAGATACAACCACTCACAGTAGGATCTACCTGGTACAATGACCAATACTTTTTCACATTGGATGCAAATGTCATACATCTTCCACAGAGCCAACCCTTTTTCATGCTAGATGTGAAGACCAATCGTCTTGCACAAAGAAAACCCTTTTTCATGTTGGATGTGAAGACTAGAGGGACTCATCACTCCCTCTTATGATGGACACTGATCTAGACAACTCCAATCTTTTCCCTAAAGTACTCAAACTTCACTCTCTATAAAGGCTTGGTCAATACATCGGCTATCTGCTCGCCCAACACAATACACTAGAGCTTCACTGCTCCTCTCTACACCATATCCATGATATAGTGATACCAGATCTTTATGTGCTTCGACTTGTCATGGAACACAAGATTATTGGACAACTTCACACAACTCTGGTTGTCACAAAACACACAAGTTGTCTCTAACTTAACATTGAACAATCCTTAAAGTAGATTTCTAAGCTAGACTGCCTCATAGCTAGCTAAGCAAGCTACACTATACTTTTCCTCAGTTGTAATCAGTGCTACACTCATTTGCTTCATGTTGAACCAGGAAACCATGCCAGACCCCAAGCTGAAGCAACACCCTGAAGTGTTCTTCCTATCTGTAGCACTACCAACCCAATCTGAGTCAACATACCCTTGCAAGAAGATCCTTTTATCTCTCACATATTGAGACCATACTCAATCATACCCTTTAGGTACCTCAACACATGCTTTGTTGCAATCATATGAACACGTGTTGGCTCTATCATATACTGACTCAAAGTGTTCATTTGCAAAGCATATATCTAGCCTCGTGTTTGTCAAATACATCAACAAACTAATCAACTGCCTATATATTGTGGTATCAATTGTCTCTGAAGTAGTATCACACAACAAATTCAAGTTCGATTGCATCGGTGCGGCAATAGCCTTGCAATCCATCATCTCATATCTCTCCAAGATCTCTACAATATATTTTCCTTGGCTCAGGAAAATATCATATGGATTTTTCCACACCTCAAGACTTAAGAAATAGTGAATCACACATAGGCCTTTCATCTCGAACTATGCAGTAAGCCTCTTCTTCGTTTCTGCTATGATCTTCTCATCACATGTTAGGAACAAACCATCTACATACAACAATAGTATCATTGGTTTCCCATCCTCAACATTGAAGTAAAGGTTGGAATATGGTTCTCTTGGTAAAGCTCAAGCTCGTTAGAAATCCATCTATTATGTCATACCATATATCGGGTGCCTGTTTCAAACTGTTCCACACATACTTCCTCTTCATGAGAGGAGACATCCGGCATCACTCTGAGCATATCCTTGAGATACTAAGGCAAACAACCTTTGCCACAAATAAAGGCTAAGTGATAATGTCTCTGCAATATGTCCTATAGTCACTACCTTTGAAGCGAAGCTTTCCTACTCCCTCTATAATTGAGCACTATCCTCCCTCTACATCTTGCACTCTTTGCATCAAGATATTTTGTATTGGAGTGTCTATTATCATTCGTTGTTACTGATCTTTTGTGTATCCATCTATGTCATCTCTCATCAAATAGAGATGAGCTTCTTTCTCTCAAGGTCACTAGATACCAAGATCTCAAACTCTGTTACAAGTTCCTCTTGCACCCATCTATGAGCTCCTCATCTTCAACCTTGTAGCAAAGGCCGAGGTCTCATCACCCTAGGTGATCCTCAAGCTCATCATCTCATGTGTACCTTCTGAGCCCGTACAAATCCTTCTTTATTATGTGCACATGTGGTTCTTTGTAGAGAGTCTCAAGTCTTGGAGGTTGCTTGGTATACACTTCTACTTCGATTACACCATCCATCTAGTGTAGTATCCATCATTGAAGAAGTGTGTCTGGCCAATGGATCAAACATCTCATCATAGTCGACTCCCTTTTTCTGAGAGAAACCACGAACCTTGCTTTGTACTTCTATAAATTGCTTGATTTCGTAAAGCTTCTTGAATGCTATACTTGAACCATTGTCACTTGTTCTCTGGAACAAGTCTCGTCATTATTCTCTTGTGGGTGATTGCACATGATCTTTCCTACAAGTCAAATTCAGTTGCATGATTATAAACATTTCATAATCATAACATATCAGGATGACATTACACCGACAATACATAAACCACAGTTATGCAACCATATTAACCAATGCTTTAGAACAACATTCATCCATATCCCATATACATAAGGTAACTTACTAGACGCCTTCCATCTATACCAGAACATAAATAAGAGAGTGCACCACTCCCAATATGTGAGCAAAGAGGTTTCATTCTAGATAAGAGATAATGCCTCAAGGAATGTTGTGCATCACCATAGGCCACTTACCCATCACATGCATATTAGTAGTATATTGTTCATCAATGCATTTACTCTAATATGCATAGTACACTTCCTAGATCTTGGAACATAAATATGTACACATCTGAACAATATCATTTAAGCAATTTGATATACATAAAATGACATTTCAAATACTTATCTTTGTTTGTTTGGTAGGCTCCCTCTTGATCTTTGTCTCCTTGCAAGAATTACTAGAGTCTCTGACTGCGTGTTCTACTTCATTGTCTGATTCTGAGGACATGTGCCTATCTTGCTCATGATCGGAAATGCTGAGCAAATCTTCTACACCATATATCACTTGGAACTGTGCACTGGTGCTAAATCTGAGTGTCCCTTCTTAGTCATCGCCAATCACAACTACATCCCTTCTTATCCAATGCTGAAATGGATAGGAGGTTCTTTGATAGAACATCATCTTCATCTTCGTGGGTTTTCTGAAATCCAACTTTGTAGGAGACTCTTCCTATCCCTTTAATAGGATAAGCTTAATCTTATGCGGTGAATCCTTCTAGATGAAAGTACATATTCCTCATTACTTGAGGAATCTTCCCTTGCTCTCTTCTTAACTGGTTTATCATCTTATGTAGCATGAACATGATATCTCTTCTTATTTTCTTTCATATAGGCTAGTCAAAGCATCAAACATCTTATTGGGAGTCTTCAAGGAGGATACATGCGGGATCAAATGATTTTTGATGGAATCAACTATAATCCTCTTGGCCTGACCATACTCTTATTGTGCTTAGCTTTGTCTTCATCTCCCTTTGGCTCTGCAACTTCTCCTTTGACATAGTTTCCAAGTCATGTTCTTCTTGTAGGAGAAGCACTTCATACTTCCTTGCTCGGAAGTTCTCATCTCCTTCAAGCTTGTTCCCAAGCTTGGTATTGTTTGCATCTTGATAAAATGAAAACCTCAAATGGAAATATAGAAAATAATGCTTACCAACAAGAGTGCTCCAACACATTGAGAAAGAACAAAGAGCAGATTGCTCTAATATCACCGATCTGGATTATTTAGAGAACGAAATGAAGGTAGAATTATAAAATGGAAATAGACAGACAAAGATGTTGCAGAGAGCACAATAACACAACAAATCCAAAGTTCTATTAATGGATGAAATGGAAAAATATTGTAAAGTGCAAAGCAATACAATTAGCTAGATTGCTTGTAACTTATCTTTGAAGAGAGATGTGCCGACTATCCTCATTTATAAGAACACTATTACAAGAGGCCAAAAAATCGACCTTTTGACATAAAGTGTTAAACAGTAAGAGGCAAAACCCCTAAAGATCCATAGCCCTAATCCTTCAAGATGAAGTGGCAAAAACAATGTGGGCCTCAAGGAGTCTAATTGATACATCAACTTCCCAAGGCCGCAACTTCCACATACAAACTTTGTTTGGGGTGCATGATAGCTCCTTCAGAAGATCTTAGTGGTAAGAGCAATTTCATCCAAAGCTTACAAGCCCTCCATAATCCAAAGCTATCACAAGGCAATAAAACACTATTTAGGGCCTTGGAAATGCCTCAGCAGTTCGTGACCTAAAAAAATGTTAAAAATTACCAAGATGGTTAACTGATCTGAGTCAGTGGAATAGGTAGATGGCCACTGATATCCACCTGGATTAGAGGGTTGACGAAGGACAACCTCCTTATAATGGAGGGGGCCCACTTTCATGATCAATGTATTCCATTAACTAATTGTTATTCCTTGTCACAAATTTTTACAAAATGACCCTAACTTCTTATGTCCCCATTGGAAGTATGTGAGGCTCTCTAAGGTACAACACACTTTTTTCTCGACTCCTTTTTGTTAACATTTTATGGTTCCAAGGATTTCATGTTTTTTAAAGTTTTGAATAGATTCAAATACCTCCAACAAAACACTTTCTTCTCTTACCAAGAGTTTATGGCTCCAATTACTCCAATGGATTTCATATTCGTTTTGGATCTATCCAAACACATCCAACTTCCTTTTTCAACAATGTAGAACTATGAACAAAACCATGATCTTCGTGGAACCATAAACAAAACCATGAATACCACTGTATCGCGGCCAAAATCCTTCACCCAAAGGGAGGGCGTTAGGCTATATAGCCCACGTCGAGAGGCCTACATGAAATATTTCCGATTTTGGGTTAAATCGTAACTTTGTTTACCGCATTGAGGAATATATTTAACCGTTTACATTGATGTTCAAGTAATTTCAGCAAAAGTCCGATCGCGAGTTCAAACCCGGGGAGTCGCGCGCGAAACCAACAAAAGAGAAATAACGACGATAGGGTCTGCGTGCATGCGAATTTTGATTTAACATGGCGATCGCAAGGACTGGAGTCTACGTCGATGACTATCTCGACTGTAAGAATCAATTTAGTCTTTCAATTTTCCAAATCTGTTTTCAAAGCAACTGTTATTTCCCTCACTTTGTTTCTGATGGATTTGTTTATTCCCGAATGAATGAAGATATGAGTACACTCCCGTCAGAGCTTCAAAGGCTTTTGTCAACAATGAGGGAACTCGACGAACGATCGCAAAGTAATCAATTTTTCCTTCACAATTATAAGAACTCGTTTATATGGATTCATATTAGGGTTTCGCGTATGAATTTTTTTCACGAAGGATGTAATTGACGAGATAAGTTGTGGGAAATGCGATACATCAGTGATGCTGAGTCAAACGAGAGAACACACAAAGTATTGTCTGGGATTCCCTTCTCAGAGCTCAAAGAAAGCTACGCCGGAACAGGAGGAAATGATCGAGAAGCTGAGGAAGGAAATAGAGGCTAACCAGGAGAACACGTTGAGCCTCGGCACTGAGAAGGTCTTGCTCGCGAAACACGCATACGATCTGGTAATTTACCTTTGGTTTTTGTTATTCAATTATTGTGATATTTGTAAAGATTTTTGGTCCAATTATATTAATGTCCACCAATCACCTAAAATAAATAAATTGTATTAATGCCCATAAACAAGCAAACTAGGTCATGGCAATGTTGAAGAGCTTAAGGTATCCCTTTGGCTCATGGCAATGTTGAAGAGCTTAAGGTATCCCTTTGAAAGGAAAAACAAGAATCAAGACTCGTAAAACACAAATAATAAAATGATAAACAGAGGTAAAATTAAATAGGTAAACCCTGGACAATGAAGTAGATACCAATATTCCGGAAGAGGAGAGAATTGCTGTTAACTCTATTTGTAATTCTGTCTAATGGGCTTGTAACGCACCAGCAATTAGAAAAATAACAAATACGCTGAATCAAAAATACATCAATTATGTTTATTTTTTCTTGTATAATCCTTTGAGACTTACCTGGTGAGTAGGATCTCTTCTCTTGGAAAATTGGATTTAAATAGAATTAATCAAACTGTCAGAATTGGTTTTCTTCAAACACTAGACTAATTATTACATAATACTATCTCATCAAATGCAACCAGGGCATTTATTTTGCTTCTGAAAGGATACATCTTAGCCTTCGAAATTTTAGTTGATCACTTTTTTTTTCTCCAAAAAGTAGCTCCTAAAACAGCAAACTTCTCTGCTAACAATAGATGCCTCTACCTTGTATCTACTATCTACTCTGCCAAATTCATCCAGGACCTGCACCTGACATCAGCGCCTGTCACGGTCACCAGGATGTTCAGCTGTTCTTTGATGTGGTAGCAACATTTTTAAGGGTTTTGAACCCAGGTCTCAGCAGTGAAAGTGATTTGTTTTAACCACTTGATCACAACCTGCTTGACTATAAAAAGCACACTTATAAGTTTTTCAAAGTGTCATTTTTCAAAGAAAAAAAAGCGTAATTTTATTCATCTTTCGAGATCAAAATTACATTCAGTATATTCACTTCCAGGTGAATTCCAGAGTCCAAAAAATGGATCCAATATTGAGACTGCCAAGTCTTCTGTAAAAAAAACAAAAAAGCATACAAAAACTGAACCAACAATAAGTTGTCAGTACATACAGAAAAACTGCCTTAAAAAACATGAAATCCATGTTCATGAAAGACTATGAAGTTAAACTTCACAGGTCCATATATCATCAGCAAAAATGCTGTCATAAAAATTGACAAGAAATAGGTCACTTCTATTCATATATCTCCCGAGCACCACCAGGAAACTCAGAAATACAGCCGATAGCAAAGGCCACCGAAAATGCACCGATCTTGTTCTAGGAGCACTCGACCCCAGTTCTGGAAGCCGAAGCCCAACAATCTTGGAGCTGAAACCCAATAAAAAACTTCCAGAGAAGCCGAAAAACCTGCAAGCATCCACAAGAAGCCGAAAATCCTGCAAACAACCGCATATACCCTGCAGGAAGAGCTGCAGAAACCCTCGCTCTCTCGGCTCCGAACCCTCATAATGATCAATCTTCCTCTTTCAGCGGTCTCTCAGCGCCGGAATTCTTCGATCTCTCTCGGCTCAGAGAGCTCTGGATCTTTCTTTTCATGAAGATCAAGAACGTGGACGGCCAGACCGAAGCATACAAAAAGTCTGCAAATACAATACCACTTCAATGACCGCTCAGAGCATTCAAGAAGAGCTCCTCTTCAATGTCCGCTCAGAGCTCCACCTCCAAGATCTGTCAAAGAACTTCATCTCAAACCCTTCGTCCTCCGCTTCCTTTTAAAAAACAATCTCACCCACAGACGCCCTCCACCGCCACAATTCAGATGCAGACGATAATGGCCAAGCAATAGGCCACCGCTAGGGCACACAACAACCTTCGCTTCGCAAGAGAGCCTGGAGATCGCCGCTGCCACCGCGAAAGCACGCCGCGCAAGGAAACTGTAGAAGAAGATCAAGCAGAGGAAGAAGGTCGGCTGGGTAAAAACCCAAGCCGCCCAGAGAAGAAACCAGAAACTATGAAAATGCCGGCAAGAAACAGATCGGCGAGAAAACCAGCAACCCAGAGGAAAGGCTGCCCACATCGATTCACTCATACCGATCGATGGGGGAAATGCAAACAAGAAACGCCTGAATAAGAGCATCCATTTCCAAAAGCTAAAATCGATCAGCGTTTACTCATCCTAGCATGCGCCAATTCTAAAAAATGCAAGTGAAGATGAAGCTCGAGAAGGCGCTCCCGCTCATGCCCAAGAGAGTGACCGACGATAGCTGGGCGGAGGAGAAATCGGGAGGCAGCATCCATGGCGTCTGCCCTTCCAAGCACGCCATCGAAACCCAGCCAAAAAAGCCCAAAGAGCAGGGTTCTTGGAAAGGAAGGAGCCTTTGAATGGAGCGTTCTTGGAGCTCCCTCCCCCCCTCCTCGGGGAACACCAATTCATACATCATATAAGTTATAAACATAACTAGTTTTAATTATTATCTGTAACTGCAGAATAACTCATTTATCTAAAAATATTATTCTGCTTTTATGATCTGCTTGAGCGCTCTTGAAATCAGCGTTTCAAACATCAGTGATGTATTGCAGACATTGCTATGCTCTCAGCTTGGCAATATTTATTTTTTCTAACAAAAACGGGTAGAGTTTTCATCTATAAAAACCAGCTAGGATTTACAAATTTTTCCAAAAAACCAGACTGACTTATGACTGTCAAAGCAGGATACTGCAGTCTAAACACTAACAAAAATCGATGAACTAGTACATCACATATGTCAACAGCTTGAAAGCTGTAAATTCTAACATATTGTCCTAATAAAAAAGCACAGAAGTAAACCATAAAGCAGAGAAAATTTTAAGTGGAGCTACACCCGCTCAGGATTTCCTGAAAATCATGGGTATCATCATCTTGCCCATGGGAGCTGGAAATGCCCACCACTGCATTTGCTGGCTGCTGCACAGAGTCTTCATCCATGGCTTTAGACCTTGCAAAACGAGTTTCCCTGGACTGGCCCCCCTTCAACATATCCTGATGCAGGTCCACAGATATGGAGAGCCTCTCCAGCTGAGCGCTTTGAACCCGAACATGCCCCTCTAAATCATCAAACCGAGTGTCCAGAATCAAAACATGGCTTGTCATCTGCTCAGTACTAATAGCTGCCACAACACCTTCCAGCTGCAAAGTAACCCGTTGCAAGACGACTTTCAGATTAGATGTCAGATTTAACCTCACCCAAGCTCATGTCACACCCAAACTCGTCCAGAACAACGCCTTCTAGTGTTTTCATCTTCAAGGACGTAGTCTACACCACAAGAAACCCCTAGACCTCTCCGCCAACCAGAACCTGACACAAGATGCCCTATGGAACAAGATGCAAGCCTGGTCAGGAGGGACAGATTACTTCCCCCCACCCAGACTCCAAACACCGTCGTGCAACCTTTTCAGACTGAGCGAAAACCCCAAAGAAAGGACCTCCAACAATATCCCACAATGAGCCAACAAAACTCCAGAAGACGCCATATAACAGTAAAGTGAAACCATTCTTACCACGCAGGAGAATCGTCGAGAGACCTCCATCATGCGAGTGAGTAAATGCCGAATGGTTCTCGTACCAAGGGTGGAAAGACTTTGGAAGCTGGCACACATGCAAGGTGATACTCATTAAATTAATAAATCCTCGGGGAGCCATCAACGGGTTTAACCACAATGCCATGCTCCAAATATGTAGCCTGGTTGGCTAATCTATCTCTTAGCTTGGCAATATTATCTCTGGAAAAAATCGCAATATATTGGTAAAAATATTGTCAAAAATCGGAAAACATTGGTTGAGTCAGGAGATATTTTGATTTTTTTTGCATAGTTTGAAGAGGGAAAGCAAGGGATTGAGAACAAAGGGGTTATTCACTGTTACATTTGCCCATAAAAGGGAAAGAGGGAGGGGGTTGCTTTAGATGTTTACAAATTAAAAAAAAGAATATTTTTGTATTTTTTTGAAGTTTGCCAATATTTTTTGATATTTTCCCCGATGTTGCCGATAAGTTGTTTTCTGGACCCTCAGCAATATTTTCACCAACACAATGTTTGCAACATATTGCTTGAAGCATTTAAAAGCAGGTATATTCCTGTGGAAGTATTTTACACTATTGATATGCTCCTATATTTATTATTAAGCCCTTTCCTTTCGAAAGCTTTGAGCTACTTGTTCCAATCTTGAATAGAAAACATTTTTTTTTAAGTTTAAGCAGATTAATTCCACCAACTCTATTGCAAGACTCTCTAGTTCAGTTACACATGTAGCATCAACTACTGTCAGGTTGTTCCTTTTGACTAGGATCAATTCCTTTGGTCCAATATTTTTTGATATTTTCCCTGATGTTGCCGATAAGTTGTTTTCTGAACCCTCAGCAATATTTTCACCAACACAATGTTTGCAACATTGCTTGAAGCATTTAAAAGCAAGTATATTCCTGTGGAAGTATTTTACACTATTGATATGCTCCTATATTAAGCCCTTTCCTTTTGAAAGCTTTGAGCTACTTGTTCCAATCTTGAATAGAAAACATATTCTTTTAAGTTTAAGCAGATTTCTTCCGCCAACTCTATTGCAAGACTCTCTAGTTCAGTTACACATGTAGCATCAGCTACTGTCAGGTTGTTCCTTTTGACTAGGATCAATTCCTTTGGTCCTCGCCATAATAGCAATGCAATTGCCTTTATCTCTAGAATATTTTTCACTGTTTTGAATGGCTTTTGGGGCAACTTGGTTATTTTTCAACATTGATAGCTTTATCTATGCTGTCTTCCCTTTGTAATCATAAAGTTTGAAAAATAAGAGAAACATTCAATGGTCACTGTGTTAAAGTTGGTCCTTGAGATATCAATTGCAAAGTACAGGAAAAATAAACAATAATATCAGTCCTATAAAAGACAAACTAATGAACAAAACTAGTAAACAATATCAATGAAGAAAAGAGACTGATGCTGGTTTAAGCCTTCCTTGTGAAGACAAGTAATTAAGGAACTGTGAACATACCTGAGAGAGAGATGTAAGGATTGCAGTAGGGTAAGGATAGATAATAACAGACCTCAGATAGTTAACCAAAAGCCATCCAAAATAGTAAGTGAAAACTTCAAGCTCTTACCCAGACTGCACATCTCAGTCTGAGTTTAACAGCCCAGAAAAGGTGACACCCAAGATTATCATCCCAAGATAAGCTCACGGCTCAAGTCTGGCAACCAACAAAGGGTTACGGCTCTGTCTGGGCAGCTAAAGGAGTTCACGGCTTGCTCAAATTGCAACAATAGAGTCACGGTTCAGATCAGAATGGTCAGCACAGTCCATGGCACAGTCAAGAAGGGTTACCTCAGCCCACGGCGAGCCCTAAAGGGCTTACACAGTCACGACCCAACTCTTAGAGGGTTTATACAGTCACAATTCAGCCCTTAGAGGGCTTACACAGTCGCGGCCCAGCCCTTTGAGGGCTTACACAGTCATGGCCCAACTCAAGGAGGTCATACACAGTCACGGCCCAGCCACCAAAGGTCACAAATTAGGTTTAGCAGCCCCAGATAAAGTGACGCCCAAATTAGCAGTCCAAGTGAGGATCACGGTCTGTATAAGCAGCCCACAAAGAGGAGAATGATGGTCGCGGCCTACAAAAACAGCAGCAAGGAGGTCACAGATAAGCCCAGTCAAGAATAATG
Source organism: Pseudotsuga menziesii (assembly GCA_001517045.1). NCBI lineage: Eukaryota > Viridiplantae > Streptophyta > Pinopsida > Pinales > Pinaceae > Pseudotsuga > Pseudotsuga menziesii. Next base: position 450,073 of record LPNX011164072.1, on the reverse strand, counting down.
AGGTCACGACCTGCTAAAAACAACAGCAGGAGAGTCACGACCCACTCCAAGAGCAACAAGAACCCAAGATATCAAGACAAAGAAGCAGTAACCCTAGCTCGTTAAGCAAAACCGATAGCAACAAACTCTAAAGCAAACAAAGAATCAGATCTGAACTTCTCTCGTATCAAGATGCACACCAAGAATGGAGTTTACAATCTTGACAAGCCTTCTAGAAGGGTCACTTAAACAGTCCTAGGCTTTAGGAGAATTACCAATTGAAAACATAAAATAAAGTTAGGTTGACTAAGGATAGACTACCAAAAGGTCATATTGTCATACAAAACGAAAACAATAAGGTTAAGTCATCATAGCAATAGGGTCATGGTACCACAAACAATAAGGGCGCTAGGACCAACAGGAAAGCATAAGACCATAAGTTAACTAGAGGGGTCACAACAAGGTGGTAAGACAGCCCCTTCTCCAAGGTGTACCATCAAGGTGGGGAAACAACCCCTTTTATCCACAAGACCAATAAGACAAAGGACTTTAATTTTTTCTCTCTCACGGTATATTGTCCACATGTGTTCCATACAATAACTATAAGCTTTATCATCACTATATAAGGAAGGTCCAAACTGGATGATGTGATCCATCCTCCATATTGCTCCTAAGGGTCAAGTGCTAGTGACATCATCAAGGGGTGGCCAGTCCCGTGAGAAACAATCTAGCAATAACCGTTTAGGAGAAGAGGACATCACACATCATCATCTTGGTCAACTTGACCAAGTTGCACATGGTTAACTGACCAGGTTTGTATGTGTAGGAACCCCTTGGCCCTAAACCAAGAATCTGCCTGGTCCCAGACCAGGAAGAATATGTCTCGGCCTATAGGATTTGCTTGGTCCTAGACCAAGAATCTGCCTAGTTCTAGACTAGGATACCCTAGACACATATAGGGGCCCTAGCCACATGTTAGGGACTTTGCCATGGCATCAAGATGCTTGGTCCCAAACCAAGAACCTTAGGAGACTGTTGGGGGCCCTAGGGTGTTGAAATTTGAGTTATGTTAGGGTTTGAAATAGAAAATTTTAAAAAAGTGTACTTTAATGCATAAAATAAAACTAGATCACTGCTAGATACAAAACAATACAACTATAATATAATTAAAACAGTAAGAAAGCAAAGTGGGAGGGTTTAGACCTTCTTTATACTTGGATATTCTTTTTACATTAGACCTTGTCTTTTGAAGACAAGTCATTAAGGAACTGTGTACATACTTGAGAGAGAGATCTAAGGATTGTAGTAGGGTAAGGATAGACAAGAACATACCTCGGATTGTTAACCAAAACCAATCCAGAATTGTTTGTGGAATCTTCAAACCCTTACCCAGAGGGCAACAACATTCTCATAAAGGCAAAGACACCTTCTAAACAGGTTCTATGGTTAAACACAACTTCACAACTCAGTTTACATCAGCTCACTAGCTCACAAGAGGTCACGGTCTAGGTTTAACAACCCAGAAAAGGTCACACCCAAGTTTATCGGCCCAAGATAAGGTCACGGCCTGCTTAAGAGAGTCACGCCCAACTTATAGAACAAAAAATCACGGCTCATGAGCAACAAAGTCACGAATGATGTGATCCTTTGGTCCTCCATACTGTTCCTAAGGGTCAAGTGCAAGTGCCATCATCAAGGGGTGCCCCGTCCCTTGAGAAACAACCTAGCAATAACCATATAGGAGAAAGGACATCACACATCATTGTTTTGGTCAATTGACCAAGATCCACCTAGTTAACTGATTAGGTATGTACCTGTAGGAATTGCTTGGTCCCAGACCAAGGATTTGCCTGGTCCCAAACCAGGAAGTCTCTGTCTCAACTTGCAGGATTTGCTTGGACCTCGTGTCCAAGAAATTGTTTGGTCCCATACCAGAATACCCTAGAGACATATAGGGGCCCTAGTGTTAAAGGTAGTGCAGCTGCGAGACCCATTTTCAGGGAGGATGGTACTGTAGTCAGTTTACTAGGGTTATTGGTTAGTAAACCAGGCAGAGTAAGTCCCTAGAAGGTACCTTAGGGCCCCCGATAGTCTCCTAGGGTTCTTGGTCCAGGACCAAGCAAGTTGATGCCATGGCAAAGTCCCTAACATATGGTTAGGGCCCCTATATGTCTCTAGGGTTCTTGGTTTGGGACCAGGTAGTTTCTTGGTCTGGGACCAAGTAGATCCTGCAGGTTGAGGTAGAGACTTTTTGGCATGGGACAAGGCAAATTCTTGGTCTGGGACTAAGCAGTTCCTGTAGCTACATTCTTGGTCAGTTAACTAGGTGGATTTTGGTTAAGTTGACCAGGATGATGATGTGTGATGTCCTCTCGCCAAATTGGTTATTGCTAGGTTGTTTCTCAAGGGATTGGCCACCCCTTGTTGATGTCACTAGCACTTAACCCTTGGGAGCAGTATTGAGGACCAAAGGATCACATCATCCAGTTTGGATTTTTCCTTATACAGTGATGATAAAAAATATATGGAACACACGTGACAATATACCTTGAGAGAGAAAGATTAAAGTCCTTGGTCTTGTTGGTCTTGTGGGTAAAAAGGGTTGTTTCTCCACTTTGTGGTACACATTGGTCTTGTGGGTATGGGGTTGCCTTACCACATTGTTGTGACCCCTTTGTTGACTTATGGTTCTTTATCTTCCTAGCACCCTTATTGTGTGTGCTACCTTGTCCTCCTTTGCTATGATGACTTAACCTTATTATTTTTATTGTTTTTATTTTGTGTGACCATATGACCTATGGTACCCTACTCTAAGTCAACTCAACTTTGTTTTATGTTTTATTATGGTAAGCATCCTAAAACCTAGGGTTGCCTAAGTGATCTTTCAAGAAGGCTTGCTAAGATTATAAATTAAGTTTCACTTCATTTCTAGTGTGCATCTTGACAGGAGAAGGAGTTCAGATCTAATCCTTTGTTGGTCTGTGCTTGACGCCTAGGGTTACTGCTGCTTTGAGTGGACGTTTTGGGTTCTTGCTGCTTCTTTCTCATTGTGGGCTGAACCATGACTGTTTTTGAGCCCTCCTGGATAGGTCGTGACTATTGGTGACTGTGTTGGGCTGGTTCGTGACTGTAAAGACACTTTTTGAGCTGGTCGAGGTTGTGATTGTGTCATTTTGACTAGGCCGCGACTGTGTATGGTTTTCCTAGGCTAAGCCGTGACTGCTTATGAGCTTGGGCAATAACTATGGTGCCTTCCTTGGATGGGTCGTGGATTGTTTGACCTTTCCCTAACTGGGGCCGTGACTGTTGGTGCCTTCCCTAGCAGTCCGTGATTGTGGTGACTATATTCTTGACTGAACCAAGGATTGTGGTGCCTTCCCTAGTTGGGATGTGGACTGTTTCACCTTCCCCTAACTGGGTAGTGACTGTTGGTGCCTTCCCTAACAGGTCGTGACTATGGTGACTATTTTCTTGATTGAACTGAGGACTGTGGTGCCTTCCATAGTTGGGCCGTGGACTGTGGTGACTTCTTCCAGCTGAGCTGTGACTGTTTGCAGCCTCTAGGGCTGATCCATGATTGTCTTAAGTTTGTTGTGACCTTTTGAGGGTATCTAACTGTGTTTGGGACTGGGTATCTCTGCTGCTAGGCTCTTCACTCTTGGTGACTGGGATATCTTATTATTATGGTATGTGTCTAACCTAAACCTACAACACTTTAACCCTCTCTCTCTCAAGGTATGTCTTCTGACAGCGTGTCCTTACAGTGACAAGAGCCGATTCCAAATATGTTCGAGTATAAGGCTGTTAGATTTTTATCATTTAAGCAATATGATCTAGGATCTTATCTGAGAGAATAACATGCACAACAATAATCACAAGAGACAAGAGACAAAGAATTTTCCTCGGGGAAACCATAAAGGAGAAAACCCCGCAACTTCCTCAGAGATAGAATGAGCACCATTAGCAAAAGTAAAACCCGAAAACATAAAGATGATCTTCGACAACTGATCTCTCTCACTTGTGCCAACACTTCCTCTCTCACTCATGCGCCCCAGTTGAGTGAGTGTATTTTTCAAATAGAGAGTCTCTCTCTCTATTTATACTAGTTTTCGACTTGATAATTACTTACCAGGGTTAACATCTCTAGGAGAGTCTAATAACCCTAGTGCCCCTCAACTGTGGGGACTTTGCCCCCTTGATCAACAAGGAGGGTTAACCTCAACTCAATTGTGGGGACTATTGCCCCGACTTACAACGGAGGGTTAACCTCAATGACTTTACATGGCTTTATTATATTAATGACTCTCCTGATAGGAACATCGGGGTACAAATGATTATCCTGATAGGAAAATCGGGGTACAATATAAGACATACAAGTGAATACATTTCAAAGTTACAAATACATCAACACTCCCTCTTAACTAGGAAGGTATTCTCTTGACGTAATTCATCAGCACAAGTCTAAGTCACTGGATCAAATCTGGATCATCATCAAAGCTAGATCATCACTGGATCATCATCATTGGATCATCATCACTAGATCATCATCAAAGCTGGATCATCATCATCATCACTGCTTCCGCTATCTCGATCAAATGGTTCTATCTCTCAATTCTTCTCGTCATAGAAAGTTCTACAGAGCCAACCCTTTTTCATGTTGGTTGTAGGCCTAGCCTCCATTTAGGTCTTCATCTTCTTCAACACTAATATCTGACCCAGTCAGAAAGGCTCGCCCAGCACTTACATTTGACCATGGGAGGAACACATCCACTACCATGTCAGAAAGGCACGCCCAACACTCACATCCGACCATGGGAGGAACACATCCACCACCATGTCAGAAAGCCCTAGCACTCACATCCGACCATGAGAGGAACACATCCAAGAACCATGTCGAAAAGGCTCAGCACTTATATTCACCAGCATGGTAGGACACACCTACTACCATCTGTGAAAAGGCTCTAGCACTTACATCCACTGGCATGGTAGGACACACCTAGTACCATCCATGGAAAGGCCCCAACACTTACATTGACTGGCATGGTAGGACACACCTACTACCATCCAGAGAAAGGCCCCAACACTTACATCTATTGGCATGGTGGGACACACCTACTACCATCCAGAGAAAGGCCCCAACACTGACATCCACCAGCATGGTAGGACACACCTACTACCATTTGTGGAAAGGCCCTGCACTTACATCCACCAGCATGGTAGGACACACCTACTACCATTTGTGGAAAGGCTTTGCACTTACATCCGCTGGCATGATAGGACACACCTACTATTATCCAGGGAAAGGCTCTGCACTTACATCTGCTGGCATGATAGGACGCACCAACTATCATCCAGAGAAAGGCTCTACACTTACATTTGACCATGGGAGGAACCAATCCTGCCACCATGTCAGAAGGGCACAACACTTACATCTGACCATGGGAGGAACCAATCCTACCACCATGTCAGAAGGGCACAACACTTATATTTGACCATGGGAGGAACCAATCCTACCACCATGTCAGAAGGGCTCACGGACTCATCACTTCCTCTTGAAAGGAACCTCGATCTGGAGAACACCAAGCTTCTCCCTGAAGTACTCAAACTTCACTTTGGCCATTTCTAGCATAGAATCGCATCAGGGCTGATTACGTCCAAGGATAACCTGCGAGCTTCGCCATGACCGATTACATCTGAGGACAACCTACATGACCGTTTACGTCTGAGCCACCTATGAGCTTCACCAGGATTTTTTGCTCAGACAACCTGTCTCACCGGCTATGCTAGAACTCCCTCTTTCGAGAGATCTCGATCTGGATCACACACTGGAGCTTCACTGCTCCTCTCTGATCTCGTACTGAAGTAGCACCTCGAAGTGCTCTTCCTGTCAATGGCACTTCCTGCCCAATCCGAATCCACATAACCCTCCAGGTTAGTCTTCTGATTCGCTTCATACTTGAGCCCATAGTCAACTGTACCCTTCAGGAACCTCAGAATATGCTTTGCAGCAATCAGGTGAACATGTCTAGGATCTGTCAGGAACTGGCTCAATGTGTTCACAGCAAAGCAAATATCTGGTCTCGTATTCGTCAGGTACATCAAGGACCCAATCATCTGACGATACATTGTAGCATCAACCGACTCTGATGAAGCATCACTCAATAGCTTTAGGTTCGATGCCATAGGTGTGGTCATGGCTTTGCAGTTCATCATCCCAAACCTCTTCAGGATCTCCATTGCATACTTTCCTTGTCCCAGGGAAATTCCATCCGCATTTTGCCACACCTCCATGCCTAGAAAGTAGTGCATCATATCCAAGTCCTTCATCTCGAACTCGGCAACAAGTCTCCTTCTTGCAACTTTAATGAGTTCCTCTTTTCTGTCAGGAACAAGTCATCGACATATGACATGAGCATCACTGGTCTTCTGCCTTCAACCTTGAAGTAAAGGTTGGAATCCGCTTTACTCTCAATAAAGCCTAGTACCATCAGTAAGTTGTCCATCCTGTCGTACCATGTCGAACCTCAGGATCTTCTGCAGTCACTTCCTCTGAAGCGGAGCATCATTCTCCCTCTGCCTTTCGTACTCTATGTATTGAAACATTATGTATTGGACTGACAAGTATCTTCCTCTACTACTAATATTCTATGTATCCATCTAGGGTCACTGGATACCAAGATCCTCTATCTTGAACCTTTTTAAAAATTCTTCTCGCACCCATCTGTGAGCTTGTCATTTTCTATAGGCTTTCATCTTCAACCTTGTAGCAAAGGTTAAGATCTTCGCTCCTCATTTATGTGTTATCTCATGGGTGCCTTCTGAGCTCGTACAAGGCCTTGTTTTGCACACGAGTCTACCTGTCAAACTTCCAGTGGCTGCAAATGTCTCTTTGTAGTCTATGCCTTCTCTCCGTGAGAAGCCTTGTGCTACGAATCTTGCCTTGTATCCCACGGTGTTGCCATCTACTGCATGCTGGATCTTATAGATCCATATGGAAGATACTACGAACTTCCCTTCAGGTCTCGACATCGCATTCTAGTCATCATTCTTCATTTTGCATTATTAGAGTGAATCTTGAACTGTCGTCACTTGTTCTTTAGAACAAGTCTCGTCCTTCTTTTCTTGTAGGCGATTGTACGCGATCTTTCCTACAAGTCAAATGCACCAGTTGTATGGTTAGAAACATTTCATAATGCATATTCATAATGGTAAATTCTTACGCATAAAGATATAATCATGCAACTATTTTAGCCAATACAACATTCATCCATATCTCACGGAAACTTTCTAGATGCCTTCCATCTCTACCAAGACATCATTGAGATTGTGCACTAATCCAATATGTCAGCAAAGAGGTTTCATTCTAGATAAGTAGCAATGGAGAGTTGTATAGCACTATGAGCTATTTACCCATCACATGCATAGTAGTATATTGTCATTAATGCAAACATTGTATCTTGCATAATACATCAACTGAATATAAACAATTGCATAACAAAACAATATCATGAAATGCCAATTGAATACTTATCTTTATTTGTTTCGTGGGTAGACTCCTTCTTTCAGCTTCATCATCTTCTTCATTCATAACAACATCATTTCTTATCCAAATGTTTAAGAGGTTTCTTCAAGAATTGAGTTCTTCATATTCTTCATCGCTTGAGGGATCTTCTTTGAATCGTGAGCGCTTGATCTTTAGTTGCTCCCATCTTCTCTTCTCTTATTATGGGTCGAGCTTCTTCTTGTGTGCGTTTTTCCCAGAGTCTGCAGAAAGTAATCACTTCCTTCTGGCACACATTCCTCGAATGAACGACTCCCATGATCCTGGGAGGCCATTCAAGGTGTTTATCACAATTTATGTATTCTCTACTTCTTCATCCATGGCTTCAAGTTGTTCTTTGATTTGAGAGACCCTTGTAAAGTTTGACTGTATAGTCTTTGCATTCTGGATCTTTACATTCTTCAACTGGTTTCTCAAAGTCATCTTTCGATTTATGTTCTTCCCTTCAAATAGCTTGGTCAAGGAATCAAACATCTTTTTAGGTGTCTTTAGGGAAGACACTTGTGGTATAAGGTGATCCTTGATTGAATCAACAATGATCTTCTTGGCTTTGACCAAGTTCTTCTTGTGTAAGGCTTTAGCCTCATCTCCCTCTGGAACTGGAACCTCTCCACTCATGTAGGTGTCCAATTCATTTTCTTCAGTGAAAACTTATACTTCCATGCTCGGAAGTTTTCAGCTTCACCAAGCTTGTCATCAAGCTGGTGTGATACGTCATTTTGAAATGAGAACCTCAAATGTAAATAGCAAAAGATTAGATCTTACCGATTTGAGGTGTCCATCCTGGTTCTGAAGGTGGCTGATCTAGGGTTTGCCAGAGAAACCCTAATTTTCAAAACTTGGAATCTTTCAGATCTGATTGGATAGAAATTTGGGCCTCTTTAAGGCGAGCTGTCCAATGTACTCTTTTTTTGAAAACACTAGAGGGAAGCTTCCGGAACAGGAAGCCCTAGTTTTACAATTTCCTCTGCAGAAATGTTTGATATTGTTTCTGTGGTATCTCCGAAAGTACTGCTCCTCTATATATGAAATTTCGTACTGAGGTAGCCTCGTCTGTCCTCTTTCCAACCCCACAGGTTTGAGCAGAATTGGTTTCAACAATTGGGACTTACGAGAGTTTTCCCAAGGTGACTTATTTCAGGACTGTTCAGCATAGTGAACTTGTACAGACTGCCACGTGTCCCTGTTTCATCATCAGGGTCTGAAACTTTTACCACAGAAAGTACAGTCCGTGCCTTATTTGGAACATCTTGCGAAATTTCATTTGGACCTTCGTAGCCCGAGATATAGCAATTCTCCCTAGGTGTCTTGTTTAGGGATGAATCCTGGAAGAGGCTGGAACCCTGATTTGGAGGAATCATATCTCCCATAATATAGCGAATTTGAGGCTGAAATTTTTACACAGGGTACATCACGATTTTATCTTCGGCCTGTGAAAATTTCGGCTTTTGAGCCATCTTCAATCTCAAGATATAGCGAATGTACCAAAACTACCAGTTTTAGTATTTTAGAGTTTTTCAGGCCCGGGGTCAAATTAGGGTTTGACTTTCCCGGAGTTTTACCCAACCAAAAATCTCGACCTTGGTCTCTAAATTTCGATTTTGATGAGGAGAGCAATCCTATGCCGGGCTCACTCAAAAATTTCTCTTTTGTAATAAGCCCTAATTTCCCGCAGCAAAAACTGAAAATGTCCGGAATCAAATTCTGCTTCGACCGAAAGATGCGCCCTTCAATCGAGAATTAGCCTAGCATCCTTTTGCTGATGGATTGTGGAGAGAGACCCAAAAAGTAAGAAGCCCTAGCTTCTGCAGCTGCACAGTGTCTTCTTCTCAGGTTGGCTCTAATACCATGTTAGATTTTTATCATTTAAGCAATATGATCTAGGATCTTATCTGAGAGAATAACATGCACAACAATAATCACAAGAGATAAGAGACACAAAGAATTTTCCTCGGGGAAACCATAAAGGAGAAAACCCTGCAACTTCCTTAGAGATAGAATGAGCACCATTAGCAAAAGTAAAACCCGAAAACATAAAGATGATCTCTGACAGCTGATCTCTCTCACTTGTGCTAGCACTTCCTCTCTCACTCATGCGCCCCAGTTGAGTGAGTGTATTTTTCAAATAGAGAGTCTCTCTCTCTATTTATACTAGTTTCCGACTTGATAATTACTTACCAGGGCTGACATCTCTAGGAGAGTCTAATAACCCTAGTGGCCCTCAACTGTGGGGACTTTGCCCCCTTGATTAACAAGAAGGGTTAACCTCAACTCAATTGTGGGGACTATTGCCCCGACTTACAATGGAGGGTTAACCTTAATGACTTTACATGACTTTATTATATTAATGACTCTCCCGATAGGAACATTGGGGTACAAATGATTATCTCGATAGGAACATCGAGGTATAATATAAGATATACAAGTGAATACATTTCGAAGTTACAAATACATCAACAAAGGCAAATCCAGATCATATATAAACTAGCATTGTTATTGTTTGTTAATTGTTGTTCGTTAGTTTGTTTTGTATTGTACTATTGCTATTGTTTATGTTCTGTACATTGCAATTGATAAATCATCTCAAGGACCAACTTTAACACAATGACCATTGGAGTGTTAAAGTTGAAAATTATGTTTTGAATTTATTACAATAGTACTTTTTTAGATCTAATTTTAATTTTCTTATATCAAACCCTAACATAACCAAAACTTTTATACGTAGCCACATGCTATGGACTTTACAATGGCGTCAACCTGCTTGGTCCCAGACCAAGAACCTTAAGAGATTGCTGGGGGCCCTAGGGTATCTTTTAGGGACTTACTCTACCTAGTTCGCTAACCAGGAACCCTAGTTAACTAACTAGGGTACCATCCTTTCTGAGAATGGGTCTCACAACTGCACTATCTTTATCACTCCCTCTTAGCAAGAGAGGCATTCTTAGCAACACTAGGCACATCAATAATTTGTCTTCTTGACAGAACATAGTAACATACTATGTGCTTGACATTGTTAGAATAATCAACCCATAGTTACCCATATTTGACATTAATTAAATCATTTTTGTCTTATTCCTAGATTCCTAGATTCCTCACTATGCTAGCTAGCTTCCACTTGCACCTAGAAGTCAACACATGCTAAAACTCGGTCATGGAGTGCTTTTGAATCATCTTGGAAACATTTTTAGCAACTCTGCTTTTTCTGAAAGCTGCCTTGCTTTACAACAGTTTTAAGGCAAAAAGGAAAAGCTAGTCTAGGAGTAACTGCCTTGTTTTTTGCCTTCACCATTCTCCTTTTTCTCTAACCAAAAGCATGGATTTGATCTCTTTCCATCACTTATCAGCTGGCATATTTGATTCAGCCAATTCGTGAGTATCTTCCTGAGAATGGGTCTCACAACTGCACTATCTTTATCACTCCTTAGCAAGAGAGGCAATCTCAGCAACACTAGGCACATCAGTAATCTGGCTTTTTGACAGAACATAGTAACATACTATGTGCTTGACATTGTTAGAATAATCAACCCATAGTTACCCATATTTGACATTAATTAAGTCATTTTTGTCGTCTTCCTAGATTCCTAGATTCCTCACTATGCTAGTTGGCTTCCACTTGCACCTAGAAGTCAACACATGCTAAAACTCGGTCATGGAGTGCTTTTGAATCATCTTGGAAACATTTTTAGCAACTTTGCTTTTATTCTAGAACAGTAAAAGTGCAGTTCTACTTATTCTGAAAGTTGCCTTGCTTTACAGCAGTTTTAAGGCAAAACGGAAAAGCTACTCTAGGAGTAACTGCCTTGTTTTTTCCCTTTACCATTCTCCTTTTCCCCTAACCAAAAGCATGGATCTGATCTCTTTCCATCACTTATCAGCTGGCATATTTGATTCAGCCAATTCGTGAGTATCTTCTTAGATTTGGAAAGTGTTTTATGCACCTATGGGGGATTTGACTCGTTTTAGTAAGCCTGCTTTTTGACCAATTCGAATAGCATTCTTATGCTTTCAAATCTCTGATGTAATTATATATTTGGACAACTTATTACTTATTGAGGTTGGCTGATGTACACATTCAATACAGGATTGTGTTATGCTCCAATTTCAGTCTCCTTTTGTGTGAATTTTGCATGTTTGATTAGCAATTTTGTGAGTGTAGTTGTTCTACTGCTTGGGTTCAATTTCCACATGGTATCAAAGCCTTTGTAGATCGATTTCTCTCCTTCCATATTGCTATTGCAGGTTTGACATCATTGACTGGGAGCGCATTCTGTTGTCTGGAGGGCACAGTTGCTCAGATATGCACCAATCTCAAAGGATCATCTTGACTCCATTCAATTTCTTCGAATGGAAAGCTGGGATGGAGATATTGTTGAGAGCGAAAGGTCTCTACAGGGTTACCATGGCAACTAAGGCATAGCCCAATGTATTTGCAGAGAAAATTAAATGGCACGACAGGAGGGATGAGGCCTATGGTCTTTTGTGCTTGAGCATTTCAAGAGACCTCCTCTTCCATCTTGATGCATTGACATCGCCTAATGAGGTTTGGGAGAAGCTTGAAGAGCTTTTTGGAAAGACAGATAAGATGAGAGGACATCAACTCGAGAATGAATTGATCTCCTTGAGTCCCAGTAGCTTCGAATCATTGCAGCTCTACTTTTCCAAGTTTAAGGCCCTCTTTTTGCAGCTAAAACAGTGTCGAATCAAAAAGAAGGATGAGCAACTAGTCTTGCCCATTCTCTCGAAGCTTAGTCCTGACTACTCAGTGTTTGTTTCGACTTTCCATGCCACCGACTTGATAGCACCAGCCTGGAAGATGCCTAAGCTTGCTGAGTTCATGGAATCTCTCACCCAGGAGCAAGATAAATTGGTAATGATGGGTACCATCAAATCTTCCAAATACCAAGCTTTGGTTGCTGGAGATTCGAGGGTGGATTCAAAGGGTAAGAAAAAAGCCAAAAAGCCACCTGAGCAAAAGAGAGACAAGTCAGTCTCAAGAGGAGCCCTCAGGCTCCAAGAAGAACTTCCAGAAGAAGAAGAACAAAGGAGAAATGAGCAAGTGCGCATACTGCAGTAAGGGCTATCATCTTGAGAGCTCTTGTATGAAAAAGCAAATTGACATGTTGACCCAACTCCTGGAGAAGAATAACATCTCCCTTCCTGATTGCACAAGAAAGAAGGAAGGAGGATAAAATTCAGAAGACAAGGAGAGAGTACATGCCTTGGTTGCTAGCACCTCAAGCTCACCTAGCTTCATCATTGATTCTGGAGCTTCCAGACATATGGTTTCGACAAGGGAGCCTTTCTCCTCTTGACATTTTGAAAGGTCCAAAAATTGTTTTGGGAGATGACTCTCTCATTGACAGTATGGGGAAGGGTAGGATTGATCTTGACCATGGTAATTTCAATGATGTGTTGTATGTTCCAGGTCTTGTCTCTAACCTCTTGTCAGTGTATCAGATGACTCACATTGGGTCTCCAAAGAAAGTCATTTTCTCCCCCAATGAAGTTGAAATCATAGAGATTTCGAATGGTAAAGTCATAGCAAAAGGTGTTGTGGATCACACTTAGAAGGTATACAAGTTTTCCCATTTTCTACGCTACTCAAACCCCTCTGCTCTTCTCACTCATGCTAATGAAGCAAGCAAGCTTTGTCATGAGAGATTTGGCCATCTTAACTATAATTATCATTTTGATTTGAGTGACAAAGATATGGTCATATGGTTACCAAAGATCAAGTTTTCTAAGGTAGTTTGCTAAGGTTGCATCTTAGGAAAACACTCAGAGCACAAATATGAGAGAGCTAGTCATGAGAGACCCTATGCACCCCTTGAGTTAATCCACAGTGACATTGTTGGTCCATTTCCTCATATGTCCAAGAGTCAAGCCAAATATGCACTCACCTTTATAGATGATTTTTCTAGGTATTGTTGGGTCTACTTCCTAAGCTGAAGTTTTTGACCTCTTCAAGGTGTTTCGAGCCTTGGTTGAGAAACAGTTTGGGAGGAAACTCAAGATCCTCAGATGTGATAATGGTGGAGAATATGTCAAGTCTGAGTTCATCCATTATTGTGAAGATGCAGGTATCCAAATGCAACATTCTATTCCTTACGCACCACAACAAAATGGTGTTGCTGAGAGAAAGAATAGATCACTCAAGGAGATGGCAACTTGCATGATGGAGGCTAAAACTTTGCCATGAAAGTTTTGGGCTGAAGCTATAAATTGCGCATCCTATATCCAGAACAGGGTGCCACATAAGCAACTTGATGGAATCACTCCTTTCGAAGCTTGGAGTGGGCACAAGCTAGATGTGACCCATTTCAGGATTTTTGGCTCAAAGGATTGGGCTAGAATTCCAACTGAAAAGAGGAAGGCTTTGCAACCCCAAAGCCAAGAGTGCCTATTTGTTGGGTATTTTGAAGATTCAAAAGCGTACAAATGGATCAACTTGAGCACTAACAAAGTTTTCATTGAAAGAAGTGTTCAATTTGAAGAAGAGCCTTTAGCAGTAGTTGAAGTTGGAGAGTCTTCTTCATCACCACAACCATTGATTGTAAGTGAAGAGATTAATGAGTTTGCTGATTCTGATATGTCTAATAATGACGATTTAATTGTAGATCCTAACAGTCCCACAAGACCAAAATGGGTAGCAAGGACCATTCATGCAGCTGGGGAACTAGCTGGGAATCCTAGTGACACTAGGAGGACTAGATCTCAATTTGAGAGTGCCTTTTGTGTGAAAGATCCACTCTTTGCTGAGAAGTGTTATCTGATGGTTGAATCTGATCTCAGACATATGAAGATGCATCAGATGATCCAAGATGACAAACAACCATGAAGGAAGAATTCAACTCGCTCCATAAGAACTACACATAGGAACTAGTTGATCTCCCCCCAGGGAGAAGCTAGTAAAGTGTAAGTGGGTTTATAAAACTAAATTTACTGCTGATGGTTCACCTTTGAAATATAAGGCAAGATTGGTAGCTAAGAGCTACTCACATGTACATGGTATTGATTACAATGAGACCTTTGCACTAGTGGCAAAGATGGACTCCATAAGGTTAGCTCTAGCTATTGCAGCTTCAAGGCAATGGGAAGTGCATCACATGGATGTGAAGTGTGCTTTTCTAAATGGAGATCTGAATGAAGAGATTTATATGCAGCAACTTGAAGGTTTTGTGTCTAATCCATCTTTAGTGTGCAGGTTTAAGAAATCATTGTATGGGCTTAAGCAAGCCCCCAAGGCTTGGTATGCCAAGATTGATGGCTTTCTGCTGTCACTGAATTTTGTTCGATGCAAGTCTGATCCGAATGTTTATTTGATGTTGATTCATGGTTCTTTAATGATTATTGTTTTATATGTGGATGACCTATTGATTGCAGGAAGTTCAAAGAAAGAGATTGCCTCCTTGAAGGATGCAATGAACCATGCATTTTCTATGACAGATTTGGGATTGTTGAGCCAATTCTCGGGTCTCGAAATTGCTCTATCCCAACATGGAATCAAAGTTCATCAGTCCAAGTATGCTTTAGATCTGCTCAACAAGTTTAGCATGAAAGATTGCAAGCCAAGCAAGACTCCTTTCCTTTCAGGAGTTAAGCTTGAGGAAGCAGGTTCTTCTCCCTTGGTAAATGACACACTGTATAGGCAGTTGATTGGGTGTTTGCTTATCTTACACATACTTGACCTGACTTATCTTATGCAGTTAGTGTGGCTTCAATATACATGGATCAACCTCATGAGATCCACTGGAGAGCAGCCAAGAGGATTCTAAACTTTGTTCAAGGAACAAGGACAGATGAGATTTTCTACAAAGCAAAATCTGACTTAGAGCTAGTTGGATTTACTGACAGTGATTGGGTAGGTGACAACACAGATCGAAAGTCTACTTCAAGGTATGCGTTCATGCTTGCAGATGGTCCAATCAGCGGGTCAAGTAAGAAGCAAAGTGCCATAGCACTCTCATCTACAGAGGTAGAGTATAGAGGAGTTGTGAATACTCAATGTTTGTGGTTGCAGGGGATACTTGCAGAATGTGGGTTCGAATCAGAGACCTCCACTGTCATCTATTATGACAATCAAAGCACCATTCGAATCTCCACTGATCCAGTTCAAAGACAGCGAACCAAGCACATTGAGATCCATATGCACTATATCAGGGAGCTTGTGCATGATGGTACCATTGCTCTACTCTACTACACATCTTCAGAGCAAGTGGTAGACATCTTCACCAACGTGTTTTGTGAGAAGACCTTCAGTAATCTCAAATCATTGCTGGGGATTGCTGATCATGTGGTGAACAATGATTGATAACAAGATTTCCAAAATTTTGTTTCTTGTCCATGTTTAAGGGAGGATTTCGCACTGGGTTTTTGCCTCTTTCCTTGGTTGTATTGACATGCAGTATGTAAAAGGTGACTAAGCCTTGTTGCTAGGCCCTATAGTTTTATGATATTTACTCATAAAGTTAGGCTTAAGGGGGGGTGTTAGAATAATCAACCCATAGTTACCCATATTTGACATTAATTAAATCATTTTTGTTTTATTCCTAGATTCCTAGATTCCTCACTATGCTAGTTGGGTTCCACTTGCACCTAGAAGTCAACACATGCTAAAACTGGGTCATGGAGTGCTTTGGAATCATTTCGCGAACATTATTAGCAACTCTCCTTTTATTCCAGAACAGTAAAAGCGCAATTTTGCTTTTTCTGAAAGCTGCCTTGCTTTAAAACAATTTTAAGGCAAAAAGGAAAAGCTAGTCTAGGAGTAACTTCCTTGTTTTTTGCCTTCGCCATCCTCCTATTTCTCCAACCAAAAGCATGGATCTGATCTCTTTCCATCACTTATCAGCTGTCATATCCGATTCAGCCAATTCGTGAGTATCTTCTTAGATTTGGAAAGTATTTTATGCACCTATGGGGGATTTGAGTAGTTTTAGTAAGCCTGCTTTTTGACCAATTTGAATAGCATGCTTATGCTTTTGAATCTCTGATGTAATTATATATTTGGACAGCCTATTACTTATTGAGGTTGGCTGATGTACACTTATTCAATACAGGATTGTGTTCTGCTCCAATTTCAGTCTCCTTTTGTTTGATAAGCAATTTTGTGAGTGTAATTGTTCTACTGCTTGGGTTCAATTTCCACAGACATAGTGATACCTCCTCTCGATGTGCTTCGACTTGCCATCAAATACAAGATTTTCTGAGAGCTTCAAACAACTATGGATATCAGCAAGAGGCATGAGCTCATAGATCCTCTTGGAAGTTGCAATTAACTTCCCTTGATAGTTGAGAATCACTTTCCATATGTCATCCTTCCAAACCTGTTGTTTGGTTGTTTCCTAAACAATGGAAAAATCTGAATCAGTGACATGGCTCCTATTGGAGCACACTTGAAGCCCTTCAATACTTGTCAATGAGATCAACTAAAGGATTCTTGGCCTTCTCCCTCTGCTCCTCTGAGCGTGATGTCTCGTAGACTTCCATATCTGAGTCACTGGAAGACTCTTTGGAGTGATGGAAGATCACATCTCTACTTTATTTTTCTGCAACCCCACTCTGTTGGGGATTAAAGAGCACCGTTGGCTCCCTCTTGATTTCTGAATCTTGATAGGGGTATAGAGCTTTAATAACATATCCTAAAACCTTATAGAGGTCACCTTCTTAGATTCCAATCAAATGGCTGAGCTCATATTTTCATACCAAAGCCTTTCCTTCCGAGAAGGCTACAGATAACCCTTTGTCTTCTAAAATTGTCACTGAAAGAACATTCTTCTTTAAACCAGAAACATATAAAATTTCTTCAACACTAATCAACGTACCTGAATCAAGCTGAAAGGCAGTTGAACCAATTCCTTTGATTGTATAGGTACTTCCATCTCCTAGTTCTACATTCTCATGGAACTTCTTGGCCTTGTAAACTCCAAGGGCCTTCTTGAATCCAGTCATATACTTGGTGGCTCCACTATTTATCCGCTAGGAATCTGGGAGTGCTGAGGCCAAATAGAATTCTTTACCTTGATCTTGATCCTTGGTCTCAGCCCATGATTTCTTTTGCTGAAGGTATTCTTCTTCTGAAGCAACAGAAGCATGATACTTCTTTCTATGCCAATTCTTATTTGGTGGTTTCTTACTATCCCTTGCATAATGACCAAGCTGACTACAGTTATAACACCTAACCTTTGATTTATGAAAATACTTACCTTGATGTCCCTTACCATTGTCCTTGTGTTGAGGGAATATTTTTCCTTTCTTTGTCTTGGCAACTAGAGCACTATCCTTTTTAGTTGGGGGCCCATAACTACTCTAGATCCCTTCTTCTTCTAAACAATCATCATAATCTATCAAAGCTTTATTGGATCTCTCTTTCGTTTATTGCTACCAAAAATGTCTCCTAGGTCGCAGGAAGACCATCGAATGCTGTCTGTACCAAATCGTCGTCTTCTACTTTATCTCCAATGGCCATGAGTTGAGCTCTTATATGAGAGATCTTGGAGAAGAAGCTAGCAATTGTCTCATCCTTCTCCATCTTAAGTGATCGAAGTTGTTTTTTCTAATCCCTTCTTTGAGTAGGGGCTTTCTTCTCATAAAGTTTTGCTAGGGCATCAAAACATTATTTAGATGTCCTTAAGGGAGCTATTGCAGGCATCAAGTTGTCTTTAACCGAGTCAAAGATGACTGTCTTTGCCTGAGCTTGCATTCTTCTTGAATGCTTCTCTTCCTTGAGCTGTTGTGGGCTCTTCAACAACTCTAGTAACCAAGTCATCCAAATCACTCTCTTCTAGGATATTTAGAACCCTAGCCTTCCATGCATTAAAGTTTGAGGCTCCTTCAAGCCTATCTTCAGACTTCACTGAAGTAGTAGCCATATTCAAACCCTAACAATCAACTTGATGAATTTTGCCAAGTAATTTATGCAACCAAGACGTCAAGCAAAAACTAGCAGTAGCGAACCCTAGGGCATACAAAGAACTAGATCTTAATTTCTCTCTTGTAAAGACACTTTAAAAATGAAGTTTTGGACTTTATTTATAATCTTGACAAGCCTTCTAGAAGGGTCACATAACTACCCTAGCTTTTTTGAGGTTTACCAAATTAAATCATAAAATAAAATTAGGTTGGCTTAGGATAGGGTACCAAAGGGCAAAACAAAAGCAATAAAACAATAAGGTTAAGTCATGTTGGTGTTAAACTCTCTTCGACCTAGGTTCAGTCCCTTCTTTGCACGCAACAAAGCCCAAGATATCGTCCTAATAGAGCAAGGCTCAGTCGGCAGCACCTGCGACGCAGATGCAGTCTCACTTGAGATATCTTTCTATGGGTAACTGCCAGAACCAGGTTCCGTAGTTGGGTGGGGGAGTTCTTGTCCCTTGGTATTCTACCAGGGCGCTCGATAAAAGCTAATGGGTGGGGTCTTTATACTTATTATACACAGTTGCGCTGCGAGACTACTCATCCTTCGACATGTATTATAACAACAAACCCGATGCAGCTTAGATACATTCAACGATAACAATGCGGAAAATACATATAAACTTATTCATAAGTAAATACATAAACACACATTCATAGTAACCAGGGTATTTTTTAAGGATTCTAATATTATACTTAAGTATAGTATTATAGGTGATTGTTTTGGATTGAAAAAAACATGTTTATAGATAGGTAGGCGAATATTAAATATGAAACATAAAATTAACACTGAAATGTGTAAATTTTGGCGAATATTATGATAAAAAACATATTTTATGTAAATATAGGCGATATTAGACACTAAAAATGACCAAATAGCAAATTTATTTTTTGAAAACCCCCCAAAAAATAGCCAATTGGCGAAATTTCACCCCTAAAAATTACCCTGAATTATTTGTAACATATATATGCGACTCAAACACATTCATCATTCACACATTCAACACAGATCTAACGTGGAAACCCATTCAGGAAAAACCACAAAGGCGCTATTCATTTGGCATGAGAAATATATGACACCCTTTCGTCTGTGCACTAAGCTGCATACTTTGTTCTTTATATTTCTTTCTTATCTATACAGACTTTTTCCTCCTCTCATGCTCTCTGATCTTCTGTCGCTACTCTTTCTCTACTTGACTCTACTGGTGATCCACACATAGCTTGGATTGACTCAACCCTTCTACACTTCTACGCACTCAGCTGCAGATTCTTCAACTCGTCTGTACGAATCAAAACACTTAGAAAACTAATAGACATACAACTTACAGATGCTAACACATGAGCTAGAGCTAATTGACCAGGAGCTAAAATGACCGGAGGCTTAAAATGACCAGAGTGTGTCTAACCCGCATACAACTTGGGTTGCGACTGAATCTGCATTATTCCTGCGCCGGTTTTTCCAATTGGCGAGGATTCTAGTTTCATTGCTATTTCCAGAGCGTTTGTCTGCGACACAATCTTCTGTTGCATCAATGGAATTCGGATGTGCGACAACAATGCGACAATGAACCATTCCTTGTGTTGTACATTTGACATCTGGAAGCTTACTTTGGCCATTAATGTCTTGAATCTCCGATCAAAATCCCAGATAGATTTTGTAGGTAACTGTTTGATTTCTTTAATCTCAATAATGCATTGCGACTTAGATTTCGACTTTCTAAACTCATATATCATTTTGACTTGAATCTATTCGAGCATTTTCTACGCAACTCCTACTGGCACTATAAAAAACTTCATGTACCATTCTAGTGCACGACCTCGTAGAGTCGTGACCATCTATTCTTTCTTTATATCTTCATCTTGGACTTGTCGCACAGTCCATACGGCTTCACAAAAAATGCATTAGAAAATTGAAAATTGTTTGTGGCAATCCTCACAAATAGTGTCTTGAAAGCTGAATGGTTGATCTTGACCATCTACTCCTACCTTAATAAAATAAACAAGTAGATAAATTAATAATATACAATATAAAATGGTCAAATAAATAGTAACAAATAATTTTTTATTGCAAAAAATGGTTACATGTCATATGCAATACCATATGTCAAAACAAATATGGTAAAGGGATTGGCGTTTATGTTAACCTAGCATAACCTTGGTAAAGCCCTCACACCCAACCACGATGCTTAAACCATTCTAATGGAACCGATATGCAACACCTAGCTCAAAGAGCCCCTAGCGGGCGATGTCGATGTTGTAGGGCCTGATAATCTTCTTTCGTTGTAGGTGTTATTCATGGTGCTGGAGCTGAAGGAGCCCTAATTAGGGATTAATTCCCTTATTTCCCCATGACCATATTTACACGATAAGGCCCACTTCCATTGTTCAAGGCGCTTGTACCCCACTCGATATTATAAAAGCATGCACTTAGACTCAAGTGTCCTTCCCCCCTAGAGATTTTCATCTATCCTTAAATCTTATCGTAGGTGAGGTCTGGCATAACATAGTTCTAGAAAATGTATATATACTGAGCATATCATGTTCTCTATATATCAAAAGTTTCTCGCGGAAATTTCCACACCAGTTTGGAACCAAATCTGTGGGTACTCTCTTGTCGTATCCCATTATTTGCACGGTGTTTGAGGGCATCAAATTTTCCTTGTAGAAATACCTTATTTCGAGTAATGCCCCACTTGAGTGTTTTAGCTACGTTGTGGGTACTCTTCTTGTATATTAGCTATGCTAATTGCACTCTTTAAGGATCTTGACCGCAAGATTCTTCAACAAGATCATTAGGCACTTGCTTCCATTCTTTAATGACGGTCAAGGTCCCACGAGCAACCCATGGTGCATAAAACCTTCTAATGGAATTCATATCCAACTTGAAATCGAAAGATCCCCTAGAGAGCTCTCGTTCCATGTTGCTTTCATTGCGGTTAAATTGGAGAACCTCCATGACAACCATTGTTGGTGTTTGCTAGACCTATTCGTGGCACCATATCCCTTTAGTAGACCAAGGATGCCCTACAGGGGTCTTGTGTTGTGTTTTTTCAACACATTTTTCATGCTTGGTATTAAGAAACTATTTTTACAGACTAAAGCTATTGTTTCTCTCCTGCAACCATGGTGAAGGAATGAGGCTATTTTTTCCCTACCATGACAATGGTAGCAACCCTCATGCCCATCCATAGTGTACACAACATTTTAATGGCATGCATTTCGAATTCCTATGCAAAACACCCCTAGCATGGCCTTGTGGCGTTACATAGCGTCATAAACTTCACGGATTGTAAGTGTAGTTCAAGGAAGTTGAGCGCTGAAGTTTTAGAGTTTAATCCCCATGACCATCTAGCAAAGCCAAGATTTGGTGATTTCCAGAATAAAGTTTAAGAGAAAGAAAATCAAAATCAAAATACCAATTTTATATATATATATAACTTTAAAATTTAAATGTGACTCAATTCAAATAATAAATGTGGCTCAATTCAAATTAATGCCTTCTCTTACCTTTTGTGCCTCCCCTTAAAATGAATACCTTTAATGTCGGCCATGGATGTCTTATGGGGCTTAGTGCAAACACACTTATTTTTTTTAGTAACTAGGGGAATCGACAACTGGAGCTGGACTGGTACTCGCGTGACATGGGGTCCAGGGATCCATCCCCACTACGACTATACCCCTAGGTGCCCCACACCCGCCCGCAAGACATGGGACACGGGTAAAGTCGGGTGGGATTTGATCTCGTGACCTCCATTTACAACAAGTGACTTCATATCAATCGACCCCAATGAGCCACACCCGTTCGGGCTATTAAACTTATTCTTATTGATTATGTTTGTATATATATATTTATATACGACCATCCAGTTTTATTTATTCTCCATTATCAGAGATTTAGTTCTTAGTTCACCAGTCTGGGTTGTCCAACGTGTAGGTTTTTGCTGGCTTTGCACATATATTTGGAATAGGGTTTTAGTATTGGCTCCAAATTTATTCGGCAACTTAATGTCTGTTCCAACCATTATATTGGCTCCTGATACACTTGGGCAAAATTTTTGAGTAGTCGAACTCCCTTGTCTGCTATTCACAGCTTTAGTATTACTAGTATTGACAACTCTTCTTGGAGATGAGTTTCTAGATCTTACCTTCGACGATGTGCACAGTGTTGCAGGTGTACTGTGCTCGTGTTTTGGTCTTGGAGTTTCTGTTGATTCTTTCGATTCTTCTTCTCTTTCGGATATCGGTTGATATTCTTCTTCCTCGTCGCAAGAGCCTTCGTCCACGTGCGACGCAAGCTCGTAGTCCTCTTCTCTAGTCGTACTGTAACTTCCTCTTCCTGTGACAGTCTTTCTGCTCTTTCTCGACCTAAATCTTCTTCCACTTCTTAAATAACCAGCCTCTAGTTCAGTTCCGCTATCTCCAGGGAACATCTCAACTTAGTTTGCGCCATTTTTCACACAGTTCCGCCGCGACATATCCACCCTTCTGCGCATAGTTCTCAACTGTTACATTCGTAAGATTCCTTTTTCGTATACGAGCATGGATGACAAATATCTTCCACGTGGTCCTTGGAATTTTTTTCTCTCCGCCTCACTATATGAGGTTACTGTGTCGACAACAAACTTAGTAATATATCTTTGCAAAATGCTATCCACCCAAAAATCAACAACCCTTGATACAGGGTTGCTCACACTTTTCAGTCATTGCCAACTTCGACAACCACTCATGCAACACAATAGGAAATTCAGAAAAGAAAATCATATCATCCCAATCACTCTGTTGGATTCAACCGAGATCCTTTACTCTCTTGTGCAAACTCTAATGCTTTGAAATCCACCCGATCTTGGATTTCTAACTAAATTCTGCCTATCTTTACTTAGGCCCAACAAGTCATCATAGCAAAAAGGGTCAAGGTACCATAAACAAGAAGGCTGCTAGGACCAATAGGGAATCATAAGACCACAAGTCAACTAGAGGTGTCACAAGACCAAGGTCTTTCATCAAGGTGGGGAAACATCCCCTTTTTACCCACAAGACCAAGGTGGGGAAACAACCCCTTTTTACCCCTTTCAGATGGAAGCTTGATAAACTCGACTAAGGGGATATGATACATGACCTTCCTCAACAATCCCTCAAGATCAATGTTCAACTCTACATCTTCTAGATTAATTGCTTGACTAGAAGAGATGAAGTATCCCAAGTCTTCTTTTGGTGGGGTCTAATGTCTGAATGGGTTTCTTTCTTTGGTAGACCTACCACTTATCCCTTTGGGAGGTTTCGTTCATTTTGTTTTCGACTAGGTCTACCTTAGGTTTGCCATTATTCTTCCCTTGAATGATTTGTTTGTCTTTGTTAGATACAAGAAACACCCTACCAGATATACCATTAGGCTCACATTCTTATAGAAAATGGATATTCTCGCTAGGGTTGGAATCCTAATAACCAACATGGAATTAACATTCACTTTTTTCATGATTTGCACTACAAGCATCACACCAACCCACAATGTTATTTTTTGATTGTGCAGGGGCTAGTGGACCCTTGGTTTCCTCATTATAAGGCCTCTTAGGTCGATTTCGATAGGGCTTTTGGGGATAGGGAACCTTGGGCCTGTCTTGGCCTTTGGCAAGCTTGGCTACCTCTTGGGTCAAAAGGGTCGAGTGTTTCTTTTTTTTTTCAATGTGGTTCATGGCCCGAGAGCTCGCTACGTCCATGAATCCAAGCGAAGGGGCTCGCCCGAAGGGGCCTCTCCTTGTTGACATTACATCGATGCCTAACCTAGAAAATTCAACGCTTAACCTTGAAAGACAAAGAGAATTGAACTCTCGACCTCAACCATATTACGTCTTGGTCTCGGAAGATCCAATCTATCGAGCAAAATGGTTTAAGTGTTTCATCATTTCTGCCATTGAATTAGGGGTATAGGCGTTTTTCTCTTGGGTAGTTTCTTTGCCTTGGGCACCTTTGGTTTTAGTTTTAGTTTTGGACGAAGAAAGCTCTAGAGGATTCAAGCAAGTCGATCTTTCTAGTAGATGAAACATTTCTTTCCACGATCTAGGCTTTAACATGACTGTTGCTAAGGTTAGTTGGCTCTTTTTCTTTTAGCATAAAGTCGAAAGTTCCCTCGAAGGCATTTAAGTAATGGAGAAGGACAACATGATTTTTAGGTTGGATGTCATAAGGGATTTTGTTAAGGATCTTTTCAAATTTGATATTAAATTCCTGGATAGTTTCACTGTCCTTTTTGCGGATTTCAAAGAAATGGTTTAGTAAAAACTTTGTATCATACTTTGATCCCCACTCATTGATTAAGCTTCTCTTAAACATGTCATATCCAGTGACAGAGTCTGGGGCTAGATTCCTAAACCATTCATGTGCATCTCCTTTGAGGGATTGAGCAAGCAACTTTATGCACATGTCCTCCTGCTCAACATTAAGCTCATTAATGGCTTTCCAGAGCAAGTCTTTGCTCTTCATTGGAGATGGCATTGGTGTCATTGAAGCGTTCAATCGCTCGTGAAC
Organism: Pseudotsuga menziesii; assembly: GCA_001517045.1. NCBI lineage: Eukaryota > Viridiplantae > Streptophyta > Pinopsida > Pinales > Pinaceae > Pseudotsuga > Pseudotsuga menziesii. Next base: position 425,097 of record LPNX011164072.1, on the reverse strand, counting down.
CTTGTTTGAAAGGGGGTGAGGGGCACCAATTAAAGTGGATGAGAACTTAATGACTGTGAAGGAAGATTGGATGATCCAACTTGAATATTTGAAGGTTCAATTGGAGGATCAGTTTTCCTCTTCAACTTAGGGGTTCTAGAATAAACGATGGGATCCTTCCTAAGGTTTCTTAGGTTATAAGGATGAGATGATTGCTGGTCAATGGAGTTGCGTTGTGGAGTCACTAGGTGAAGGGAATTCAGATTCACCAAAGATGTATAAATTACCAAGGCACTGCTTGCTCCTTAGTAACAATGCCAAAAATGTTGTCACATGATTTAACAATCTTAAGTTTACAAGGATGAGAACTTAATGATTGTGAAGGAAGATTGGATGATCCAACTTGAATATTTGAAGATTCAATTGGAGTATCAGTTTTCCTTTTCGACTTAGGGGCTCTGGAATAAATGATGGGATCCTTCCTAAGGTTTCTCAGGTTATAGTAATGAGAGGATTGCTGACCAGTGGAGTTGCGTTGTGGAGTCACCAGGTGAAGGGAATTCATATTCACCAAAGATGTTGTTTAAATTACCAAGCAACTGCTTGCTCCAAAAATGTTGTCATATGTTTTGACGATCATAAGTTTACAAGGAATAAATGATCACTAGATTAGTGGAATCTTGTGACACTATCCCAAAGTGTCACATAGGTAGGGTCCCCCTTCTTTAGATTTCCCAGGTCCACTGAAGTAGACCTGAGCTAACCACGGGAGGTGTCCCTAGTTGTGCTTTCTCGAATACTTGTTGGAATAACCAGCTTTCTCACAATACTTGTGAAGAAAATGACAAAATTATCAACATTGTGATTCAAACATTTTGTCAAACACTTTCAGCTGCTAGGTTTTAAATTAAAGAATCACATGCAAACTTTGAAACTTAAAACACCATGCCAAAAGACTCTTCAACCCAAGATACTGAACAACCACATTGAACACAACTATATTTTTGGTCAATCTTGACCAGGGCAAAACCCAAAGAGAAGAGATTTCTATTAAGAAGAAGAAACTTAGAAATTTTTCTTTACATGAATTTTTTATTCCCAACATTGACAAAAATTCACAAATTTTTGACAGTAGACTTCTACCTCGAAATTTGTGCCAATGAATAGCAGTATGACACGATGTAAGACTTGTACACAAGTGCCTGTACCTGGGGTATGGCATGCTCACTTTTTTGCTTCCAAAATTGTGCCACACATGCCAAATTAACTTTTCTGCACGGTGCTGACAATCTGCTTTAAATGCTACAGCCGTTGCCTTAGAATTTGTGCCCACACATGTTGCTATACGGTCCTGTATAGAGTGTTGTACAATCACCTTCTTGTTTGCCTTGGGAAATGCGTTGTTGAATCTTCTTGGAAAATGTGCCAACTTGCCTTGGGAACCCTTTCTCTTTCTCTTCTTGGTGGTGCATCTTTCCTTTTGTCCTTCTCATTATTTTATACTTTAATTCTAGTAACCATCAATCTAAGTGCTAGGATTAGTTCACTAGATCTAGTGTCAATATTAAATGCACTTTTTAATAATAAATGCTAATTATTAAATCCATCACTTAAATGACCCACAACTCATAAAGTACAAAACATTTATTTATTTATAGAATGTCTCTTTTTACATAAATACATATATGGAAGAAAAGGCTTTTATGTCCCCCCTCACACACACATCAAAACTATGAGGGAGGACCTTCAGAGTTAAACTTTTTCAACACTCCCTCCTAACGAGGGAGGTCCTTCCGACACCATCTGAATCTCCATCGCTGTTTCCAGAAGCAGCTCCCTTCTGCTCTAGAATGTGTCTCGGAGACAAGCTCCCAACCCTAAACTGGAACTTTGATGCTTGAGACTCCACCTAAGCCTCATGATCCTACTCATCATCTTTGGATTGGCAGAGTCTCCTGCTAGTGCTCCGAAGAGATTCACTCTCTTCATCAGAAGAAATAAAGATAACCTATTGATCAGCTGCAAGCCTCATCCTCAGATTCTAACTCAAATAGCCATCCTCTTGACCCTAGATGTACAACACATCCTCTCAACACATATAACCGGTCCTTGCAACCACCAAGAAGGATTGTGGTGTCAACTGGTTCTTCTGCTCGATAAAGGAAAACATGACCAGACTTAACCATCAATCCATAACCATCATCCTCTAAAGATGAAATCGGGAGTTTATTAACTCCCATCCTAGGAACAAAAAGAACTCCATGTACCTTCAGGACCTTATTAAGGTCTAGTTGGAACCTCACTTTTCCAACCCCTCGAACTGCAACCTGTGGATTATCAATATCTGTCTATACAATATAGTCCAGTCATATGTCTAGTAGACCCATTGTGAACTATCCAGACATGCTCAAAGACTGAACTCTCCACACTAGAGTCGATGGAAGCTAGAGAAAATTCTTGCTCAAACTTTGTTACATATTCTTCTCCTGCAGCAGTTGTTGTTGTATATTTCTCCACCTTCCCCTTCGTCTCAGGACATTTTGAAGCATAATGGCCAAACTGATTACATCAAAAGGATCTGATTTTACTTAAATCTTTCTTCTTCTTGTTCTTCTCGCTCTTAGCTGTAAGAGCCACATTCTCCTCAATCTCACCACTCTTGGATTATTGTCTTTTAAGAGCCTCATCCTGAGTCTCTTCTTGGATGAAATCATCCCAAAGTTTCTCCCATCTAGGTTTATGCTCTCTGGAGACCACACCTTTTACAGAGGCGTTCCATGCACTTGAAAAACCATTCAGGGTAGTTCTCACCATTTTTGCATCTGTTACAACTTATGCAACTACAGCAAGTTCATCCCGAACTTGAGTAATNTCAAAGATGTCCACATTTCAAAGGCATTTGCTTTCCTTGCAATATGAGGAACAAGGTGGTCCTTGACAACATCAAGAATCACCCTCTTGGCTTTCATGTTTTTCTTCTGATAGGCTGTAAAACTGGCTGCTTCAGCAGTCTTATCAGGTATTGTGACTGCCTTCTCAACTATGTCCCATAGTTCAACTTCCTCCAACAATAAAACAATGGGTCATTCCATGGACTAAAGTTGGACTCTTTGTCCAACCGGTCTTCAAACCTCAAGCTGGTAGCCATTAACTCCAAGACTGAGAATTTCTACACACCGTGAAACAAACTAGCTTACTGCCTTATTTAGTATTGCTCTGATACCATGAAGAAAATGACAAAATTATCATGATTGCGATTCAGACATTTTGTCAAACATTTTCAGCTACTAGGTTTTAAATTAACGAATCACATGCAAACTTTGAAACTTAAAACACCATGCCAAAAGACTCTTCAACCCAAGATGCTGAACAACCACATTGAACACAGGTATATTTTTTGTCAATCTTGACCAGGGAAGAGCCCCAACTTGGGGAAAATCCAAAGAGAAGAAATTTTTATTTAGAAGAAGAAACTCATAAATTTTCTTTGCATAGAATCTTTCTCTTTCCCAACATTGACAAAATTTCACAAATTTATGACAGTAGACTTCTACCTCGAAATTCGTGCCAATGAACAGCAGTACGTCCTGCTGTACATCCTGTCCACACGTGCCTGTACCTACTGTACTACTTGCTCACTTTTCTGCCTCAAAATTTGTGACACATGTGCCGAATTAACTGTGCTGTATGATACTGACAGTCTGCATTAAATGCTACAGCCGTTGCTTTGGAATTTGTGCCCACACGTGCTGCTATACAGTCCCGTTAGAGTGCTGTACAGTCATCTTCTTGGCTGCCTTGGGAAATGTGCTGCTGAATCTTCTTGGAAAATGTGCCAACTTGCCATGGGAATCCACTCTCCTTCATTCTTCTCTTTCTCTTCTTGGTGGTGCATTTTTTTTTTGCCCTTCTCATTATTTTATACTTTAATTCTAGTAACTACCTTCCTAACTATCAATCTAAGGGCTATGATTAGTTTACTAGATTTAGGGTCAATATTAAATGCACTTTGTAATAATAAATGCCAATTATAAAATACATCGCTTAAATGACCCACAACTCATAAAGTACAAAACATTTTTTTATTTTCATAATGTCTTTTTTAACATAAATACAACATAAGGAACAAAAGGCCTTTATGTACCCCTCATCACACACACAAAAACTATGAGGGAGGACCTTCAGACTTAACTTTTTCAACCACTTGTAAGACTGATTTGTCTATGGGAACAGAGCCAAAGAATTAAAAAGTTTTAAATAGGCTCTCTATGGAAAAGGCTATGGGGTCTTTTGGTTATGTAAATGTATTGTAACCCCACTAGTCCTAGGCTTCCTAGACCACTTTAAATGGCTGAGACAAGGTAGCTAGGTAAGGATGGTAATATTGGAAAAATTATTCTTAGGCTGAGATTAATTATGCTTCCCCAAATTTAAGTGTTCAATGGATGAGGGTTTGAGGGTAGAAAACTAAATGTGCTCAAGTATCCAAAACAGTATCACCTAGAGGTAAATGTCGAGTGAATGGTGTTCCAACACTTGTATAATGTTTAATATGAGTTTGATGGAAGGTTTGTGTGTGCTGGTTTAGGGTTATTAAGGCTCAACATTCAATATTGGCTTGCTGGTTATGATATGGATGAATGATTAAAAGGGTAACAACAAGGCAAAAATGCATCAAACAACCCAAACATTATTTCCTAAATGCAAATGCACAACTAAATGACACTACTGCCTTCCCTAAGGGGGTTTTTCTCCAAGTCTTTTTGTATTTTTAGAATGCAGATTTTTGGTGAACTGAATGCCTAAATGCAAACTATAGCTCAAGAATGCTTTGAAAATTAACTAAGCTAAGTGAAGGTTGCGATTTTGGAGTGAGAAATTAGAAAAAGTCCAGAAATGAGGACCTGGGTCCAGTTCCTTAGTCGCCTGGGTAATGGAGTATGCTGGCCCCTCTTGTGGTAACGCCTTGATGAATTGGTACTGAGCTTCAATAGGTCGCTAAACTATTCGAGAAGCTTCCACTGCTGAGAATGTGCCCTTGAAGATCTCGGTTCCAACTTGCAAAACAGAAATTTGAGATCAAGAAGTCTAAAAGATGGTGCAAAATCTACAAATCGGTCCACTCAACAAGCTAGAATTTTCAAATGGATAAGAGAAATAACAATCTATAGAAAAAGGTGGAAATCAATTCACCATAAAAGAGTCACTTCTCTAGCTAATTCTAGAAGATAATCCACAATCTTAAGAAACAAGACACTTGACAAGAGCCACAAAGACCAAATCGTTTTGTTGTAAAAATTTCTAAGTTCTATTGCCTGGAAAATCACCTCTACTAGTGAAATCACCGTCTCCTTTTTAGAAATGAGGAGTGGGAACTCCAACCCTAATCCAAAAGGATTGAGGGTTGAGATTGGATATCTCTCAGGCGAAATCAATGGTTGAGAATAAACGTTACTTTTTCCCTTTTCAAAATTGCTGGAAAATACACTAAGTGAAGGGGGGGGGGTAGGGAGTGAGTTGCCTTTAAGAGCCCAACTTACATATTTTTTTTTTACAAATGTTTTGCTTAATAGCCGAGTTGGATCCTCATGTGGGATCCCTTGCCACTCTATAAACTTGGTGTGCTCCTATTGGTGAAGAATGCACCCCACTCAAGAATGATTTTTTTAATAAATTTAATTTCAATCTTTTGAGAGGGTGTTCCATGGCATCTAGGAACATAGTGTTTAGTGGTAAGTGTCTAAATAAAAACATAGTCAAAAGAGATAGGGCGTTTTTGCAATAGGCCTCCTTGTGATTTTTAAATTAATATGAAGTGCAAACCTTAGTTAATTTTGTCAATTAGTGTGATTAGTTCTATTTCTTCATTCACTTTAATTAATCACACCAGAACCTTAGAAAAAGCAAGGTATGTCACTTTAATTAATCTATTACTTCAGCAATACAATTATTAACACTTCAAAACTGAGGGAGACCCTAAGTTGATGGGTCCCCGGTCTATTAAATAGTTAAGTGTTAATTAATTGCCTTTATCTTAGTCAATTATCCTTTTAATTATCAATAAGAGGGAGTGCATCACCTTATGAGCATTTTTCACTTGTTAGGAACGTGATCCACGTGAAGACATGAAAACACATCACACCATACCTCCTAGCCAACCATCATGGCCACCACTCAACCATCGAGAAGCAACATCTCTATGCAAGGACACAAGTGTACACTTTCCCATTCAATTGTCTATCCATGGAAACCTTGTAAGCTTGACACTTATGAATGAACTATTTCATAAGTGATGTCTATCCATGATTTTGTGAACAACCATTTGATCCCCCACTTTGTGAAGAAGGAGATGACGAAGAAGATGTTTGATGCCTTGATTACTCTATATCAAAGTGCGAATATTTCTTGCAAAATGCTTTTTAAAAACAATCTCACCATTGGCCACTAAAACGAAGCAAATCATCCATGATTTTGTGAACAACCATTTGATCCCCCACTTTGTGGAGAAGAGGACGACGAAGGAGATGTTTGATGCCTTGAATAATCTATATCGGAGTGTGATGTTTGATGCCTTGATTACTCTATAATGGAGTGACAAAGAGGGAATGCTAGTTCTATCATGTATGTACTTGTGTTTCCCAACAATTGTTCTCTTTAGCATGCCGCACTTACTAGTTTCAGTAGATCTGTACATCCTCGGTCTATGTGTAGGAGTTTATGCATGTTCAGATGGTTGCCCAAGGTGTTTTGTGTTGATGGAGTTTGTATCAGATATATTGATATTCTAGTGTTGTGCCATACACCCTTTCCATATACAATGTGATGCTTCTTTATTATGCATTATGACACATTGTCATCATTTGTGTACTCTATATTGGCTCATAATGCTCTAAATTGTTGTCTATTACAAGGTAGTCACGTGATGTATTCGTAATTGGCCTTCACATAACTATGTGACCCTGCGGGTTGAGGTGTGCCGCTAGTGACCTAGGTAGGTGTCATACATATACCTTGTCATTCCCATTTTTTCCCTTAGCCATTTTTCATGCCTTATCATTTTGTCACATTTTCACTCATTTTTGTCATCTCCCCATTTATGATCAGTTTATCATATGTCATGTTGGAAGGTGTAACAATTCCCATGTATAAAATGCCAATTTCAGATCAAAATGTCAAATTGCTCTAGGCAGAAGTGCCTTACATCATATTATTTACACATGAGCCATGCCCCTTGATAAAATGCCTTATCCTCCCATGGTCATAAAAAAAGGAGAGAAGGGAATAAGTAGATTAAAAAAAAAGAAAAAGCAAAAAAAGCAAAAAAGGGAATACAAAAAAAAGAAAGCACAAAGAATGGTAACTCATGCTAAGCCCTCCTTGTTGATTTTTCTGAGCAGCATCGAGAGCCATTCTCTTAGGAGAATGGGGCCACCTGGTCCGGGATCACGGTGAAGACTCAACCCAGTGTTGAGTGACCATTTTGTTGAATGGTAGATATTTGGTCTGGGACCACGATATAGACCCAGCTTTGCCTTGGGTAGACTCAACCCAGTGTTGAGTGACCATTCTGTTGAATGGTAGATATCTGGCTTGGGAGCACGATATAGACCCAACTCTGCCCTAGGTAGACTCAACCTAGTGTTGAGTGACCATTTCGTTGAATGGTAGACATCTGGTTCGGGACTACGATGTGGACCAGTCTAGTACTGGTAGACTCAGCTAGTTTTGAGTAGCCATTCTCTTGGAAGGCACCTGGTCTGTTACCAGGAAGGCATTGTAAGCCCTAGACTGTGTCTAGGCATGTGTGGCACTCTGACCCTTGATCTATGGGATTTGTGTACTTCTCTAAGGATTAGCTACCTTGGGTTAAGTTACCCTAGTACCAGATCTAGGTGTCACACAGAGTGTGAGATAAAAGCATTAGTATCTCTCTTGGTTTATGATGATGTACTTTTGGAATAAAAAAACCACAAGTAATGACCACAGGGGCACTTGGAAAAAGGCTAAAGTCAAAAGTAAAAAATACGTAAGGACTTTTGGACCACAGGTGAAAGTAAAAAATAAATAAGGACTTTTTGGGTAAAAGTCAAAGTTACTAAAAGGACCTTTTTGGTAAAAAGGTAAAAGTTAAATTAGGACAAGAATAAAATATTATTATTTTATCTTTCCTAATTTTGGCCCACTTACAGGTGAATGAAGACTATAAAAGAAGATCAAGTCTTCTCATTATCATACATTCAATTTTGCTCTTACAGGTGAAGCTGCCATTACTGAAGAAGATTGTTTTTATGTTTTTGCCTTAGCTAGGGCATCCAAATCAGCTAACCCTCAACTAGGGTTTCTTATCTTTTCTGTCTTAATGGCTTTACCAAACCCTCATCTTCAACCAAGTTCAGATTTGGGGCAACCATCTTCAGATCTGGGCAGCCAAGTTCAGATCTATTGAAGCCACCTTCAGATCTTCAGATCCGGGCAACCATTCTTCAGATCCGGGCAACCAAGTTCAGATCTAGGGCAGTCATCTTCAGATTTGGGCAGCCAAGTTCAGATCTAGGGCAACCACCTTCAGATCTTCAGATCCGAGTAGCCACAATTCAGATCCGGGCATCCACCTTCTTTTTGGGCAAAATCTGAGTTTCGGGCAGATCTGTGATTTTCGGGCAGATCTGATATTTTTGGGCAGATCTAATATTTTTGTGTAGATCTGATATTTTTGGGCAGATCTGATATTTTTGAGTAGACTGTTGTTTTGGACAGTACTGATCTTTTCTAGTCAGATCTGGAAATTTCAGTTACTAGGGTTAGACAGATCTGGAAATTTTAGTTACTAGGGTTTGAAACCCTAGTAACTGAAATTTCCAGATCTGACTAGAAAAGATCTGACTACCCTAGTAACTGAAATTTCCAGATCTGACTAGAAACCCTAGTAACTGAAATTTCCAGATCTGTCTAGAAAAGATCTGACTACCCTAGTAACTGAAATTTCCAGATCTGACTAGAAAAGATCAGTACTGTCCATAACAACAGTCTACTCAAAAATATCAACCCTAGTAACTCAAATTTCCAGATCTGACTAGAAAAGATCAGTACTGTCCAAAACAACAGTCTACTCAAAAATATCAGATCTGCCCAAAAATATCAGATCTACACAAAAATATTAGATCTGCCCAAAAATATCAGATCTGTCCAAAAATATCTGGACAGATCTGATATTTTTGGACAGATCTGATATTTTTGGGCAGATCTAATATTTTTGTGTAGATCTGATATTTTTGGGCAGATTTGATATTTTTGAGTAGACTGTTGTTTTGGACAATACTGATCTTTTCTAGTCAGATCTGGAAATTTTAGTACCAAATATTTTTGGACAGATATGATATTTTTGGGCAGATCTAATATTTTTGTGTAGATTTGATATTTTTGGGCAGATCTGATATTTTTGAGTAGACCGTTGTTTTGGACAGTACTGATCTTTTCTTGTTAGATCTGGAAATTTCAGTTACTAGGGTTTGAAACCCTTGTTCTGATTTTTGTTGAGAATATTTTTTCTGTAAATTGTGGGCAAACCCAGATTGAGGTTTGAGGAACTTTTTGAAGAATTCCTAGGTCATCTCATTTACGAGATGAGCTACTAAATGCTTTTTGGGGTTTTTGTCCTTTGAAGGTTTCCCCAGTGAAAAACTCGTGTCCATTGTGCTGATGTGATGAATGTTATTTTACTGCACTTGTTATTTGTTTAAGTTAATCTGCAAATTTTTAAGTATTTCTGCTAATGCTAAATTTCAACATGGTATCAAAGCTTAGCATGTGAAAACACAGTAAAGGGACACTGCTGTTGTTTTCACTAGATCTTGGGATAAGATTTGCAGATCTAACACTTGACTAAGTGACAGGGATGTCCACCAATGGTTTCAAACTGGAAGAGAAGCTCTATGTATCAACCAACTTCAACTCCTGGAAGGCCAGGTTAACAACCATTCTAGAAGAGAATGACTTGGATGACATTGTTCTTAATGTCATTGAAGAGCCGACATCCAATGCTGGAAGACTTGCTTACAAAAGGAAGCAAGGTAAGATTAGAAGAATCATCTATGATTCTGTCAGAGAGTCTGTGATGTGCAACATCACATCTTTGAAGACTGCCAAAGAATGCTTTGATACTTTGGTCAACCTACATGAAAAGAAGGCTCCCAGTTAGAAGAGAGTCTTGAAGAAGAATCTACGAACTTTGAAGCTGAACAAAGATGAAAGCGTTGGTTCCTTCTTCACGAAGATTGCACAAGTAAGAGATCAACTCATTGCTATTGGTATTACTGTTGATGATGATGACCTTGTGCAAATAGTGGTTGATGGTCTCCCAAGCTCTTGGCAAACTTTCATGGCATTCGTCAATGGACGTGAGAATCAACCAACCTTTGAAAGGCTTTGGCATGATTGCATAGAAGAAGAGGGGAGGAACTCTGGCAAGGTAACCAAGGAGGGTGACCTTGCACTCACAACAAAGACAAAGAAGTTCAAGAAGCCTTTCCCTCAGCAAAAGAAGGGAAAGAAACCTCAGGGCAAGTTTTCTGACATGTCTAAAGTGGAATGTTATAGTTGCCACAAGTTTGGACATAATGCTAGAGACTGCATGCAGAACAAGAAGAAACCCAAGAGAAGGTTTCAAGCATCTGTTGCAGAAGTAGAGGAAGAAGATGAAGAACCAAAGAAGAAAAAGAAAACCAAGGCTAAAGCCGAAGAACCTAAAAGAGAGTACTACTTGATTTTTGCTCTAACTGGTTCCTTCTCAGATTGTTCCACTTCTTGGTTGAGGGACAATGGTGCCTCCAAGCACATGACAGGTAATCGTGGAGCTCTCACTAGTTTCAGAAAGAAGAAGTTCACCACTCAGGTAGAACTTGGAAATGATTCCACTTACAAGATTGAAGGAGTTGGCTCAACTTCATTTCAACTTGACTCAGGTGCGGTTCTTCATATTGATGATGTCTTATATGTTCCTGGTTTAAAGAAGAACCTTCTATCTGTTGCTAGCTTAGAGGACAAGGGCTTCGGAGTCCTCTTTACGGACAAGAAAGTCCTTCTATGTGAAAAGAATGAAGACCTAAGCTCAACATTACAGATTGGGGTTCAAGAGGGTGGCCTTTACAGGGTTTCCGAGGATTCCACTCATGTAGTTGATCCTCCTTACAAAAGAAGGTCAACTCGGTACCAAGAAATGGTACACGAAGGCAAGAAGCTTAAAGCTCCTCCCGGGACTTTCAGAGAAAGACCACAAAAGTAATCAGGTCTTATGAGTTAGCTTGACAGTACAGAACCTCTATCATACGAAGAAGTAACAAGTCAACAGGTTGATGCCATGATTGAAGAGTATAGTTCAATCATGAAGAATGATGTGGGGGAAGTTATTCCCAGACCAACAGGAATGTTAGTAATGATAGTTGCTCCTGTTGTCAGGTATACTACCTTTAGAACCATCATTTCACTTGTTGCATTATTTGGATGGAAGTTACATCAGAGAGATGTAAAGACAGTCTTCCTCAATGGTAAGATTAAGGTGGAAGCTTATGTTGAACAACTTGAAGGATTTGTGAAGGAAGCCTTGTATGCTCCAAGAGTTTGGTATGCGAGAATGGATGGATTGCTCCAAGACTTGGGATTTTCCAAAAGTACAGCTAAGTCTAACTTGTACTTTGAGGTTGTTCATAATCATGTCTTGATACTTGTTCTATATGCAGATGACCTGTTCCTTACAGATGCTGAACAATTGATAGAACAATGTAAGAGGGAGCTTACCTCTGAATTTGAGATGAAAGATCTTGAATTAGTACATTACTTCCTTGGCTTAGAAGGCCGGCAAAAGCCAGGAAACATCTTCCTGACACAAGGAAAGTATGCAGGAGACATCTCGCAAAGATTTGGGATGCAGGATTGCAAGTCTATGGGCGTACCCATGACCATCAACTTAACAAAGTTGGGTGACTCGGCTACCGGTTCACAGAGTATGGACTCTACTTTGTATAGACAGCCTTTTTGGATCCTGGATGCACCTCGTGCATACGAGACCAGACACAGAGAATGCTTTGAATCAGTGGGCTCAGGGTTACTTGCAACAGTAAAGTAATGTTATCTGGATATACTGATTCAGATTAGGTTGGGAGTGCAATTGACTGCAAAAATACCTCTGGTTATTGCTTCAGTATGGGATCAGCAATGATCTTTTGGGCCAGCAGGAAGCATGATTCCATAGCTCAGAGTACAACTGAGGCAAAGTATATTGCTGCAAGTGATGCCTGCAAGGAAGCAGGTTGGCTTAAAAAACTGATATCTGATCTATTTAGGAGAAAACTTGACTCAACGATCATCCATTTCGATAATCAGAGTTGCATAAAGTTTTTAGAGAACCCAGTGTTTCATGATAGATTGAAACACAGTGAAATGAGGTATCATTTTATCAGAGACCCAGTACAGAGAGGTGCTCTGAAGTTGTAGTACATTCGAACGAATGAATAGATTGCAGATATCTTGACCAAGCCTCTGTCAGCATCAAAGTTTGTGTACATTCGTGACAAACTTGGTATGGCAGAGAATGCCTCTCTCGCTGAGAGGGAGTGTTGATTTTTCTAAGTAACATCGAGAGCCATTCTCTTAGGAGAATGGGGCCACCTGGTCTGGGATCACGATGAAGACTCAACCTAGTGTTGAGTGACCATTCTGTTGAATGGTAGATATCTGGTCTGGGACCACGATATAGACCCAACTCTTCCCTGGGTAGACTCAACCCAGTGTTGAGTGAACATTCTGTTTAATGGTAGATATTTGGTTTGGGACCACGATATAGACCCAGCTCTTCCCTAGGTAGACTCAACCCAGTGTTGAGTGACCATTCTGTTGAATGGTAAGACATTTGCTCCGGGACCATGATGTGGACCAGTATAGTACTGGTAAACTCAGCGAGTTCTGAGTAACCATTCTCTTGGAGAATGGAGGCACCTGGTCTGTTACCAGGAAGGCATTGTAATCCCTAGACTAGGTCTAAGCATGTATGGCACTCTGACCCTTGATCTATGGGCTTTGTGTACTTCTCCAAGGATTAGCTACCCTTGGTTAAGTTACCCTAGTACCAGATCTAGGTGTCACACAAAGTGTGATATAAAAGCATTAGTAACTCTCTTGGTTTATGATGATGTACTTTTGGAATAAAAAATACCATAGGTAACGACCACATGGGCACTTGGAAAAAGGCTAAAGTCAAAAGTAAAAATACATAAGGACTTTTGGACCACAGGTGAAAGTAAAAAATAAATAAGGACTTTTTGTGTAAAAGTCAAAGTCACTAAAAGGATCTTTTTGGTAAAAAGGTAAAAGTGAAATTAGGACAAGAATAAAATATTATTATTTTATCTTTCCTAATTTTGGTCCACTTACAGGTGAATGAAGACTATAAAAGAAGATCAAGTCTTCTCATTATCATACATTCAATTTTGCTCTTATAGGTGAAGCTGCCATTACTGAAGAAGACTATTTTTATGTTTTTGCCTCAGCTAGGGCATCCAAATCAGCTAACCCTTAGCTAGGGTTTCTTATCTTTTCTGCCTTAAGGGTTTTACCAAACCCTCATCTTCAGCCAAGTTCAGATCTAGGGCAACCATCTTCAGATCTGGGCAGCCAAGTTCAGATCTAGGGCAGCCACTTTCAGATCTTCAGATTCGGGCAACCAAATTCAGATCTAGGGCAGCCATCTTCAGGTCTGGGCAACCAAGTTCAGATCTAGGGCAGCCACCTTCAGATCTTTAGATCCGGGCAACCAGCCATCTTCAGGTCTAGGCAACCAAGTTCAGATCTAGGGCAGCCACCTTCAAATCTTCAGCTCTAGGCAACCATTGTCCAGATCCGAGCAACCACAATTCAGATCCGGGTAGCCACCTTCTTTTCGGGCAGAATTTGAGTTTTGGGCAGATTTGTGAGTTTCGGGCAGATCTGTGATTTTTGGGCAGATTTGATATTTTTGGACAGATTTGATATTTTTGAGCAGACTGTTGTTTTGGACAATACTGATCTTTTCTAGTCAGATCTGGAAATTTCAGTTACTAGGGTTTGAAACCCTTGTTCTGATTTTTGTTGAGAATATTTTTTCTGTAAATTGTGGGCAAACCCAGATTGAGGTTTGAAGAACTTTTTGAAGAATTTCCAAAGTCATCTCATTTACGAGATGAGCTACTAAATGCTTTTTGGGGTTTTTGTCCTTGAAGGTTTCCCCAGTGAAAAACTCATGTCCATTGTGCTGATGTGATGAATGCTATTTTACTGCACTTGTTATTTGTTTAAGTTAATCTGCAAATTTTAAGTATTTCTGCTAATGCTAAATTTCAACACCTCTAAGGCACACATGTGCAAATAGGTACATTACCCCTAGCTTATGAAACCTATGGGGTGGACCTCTTACTCACTCATGCTCTATGACTATGAAGGCTAGCTTATGAAAGTACACTTTCCCCTTCTACCATATTCATCTCATCATCCACACCTAGCTTAAAGTCCTAGAAAATATATCCCTCCTTGGGGTTTCACGTGTAATTTTGGTTAATGATGTCCACACCATGAAATGGTAGGCATCTATTTGATGTGAAGTCTCAACCCAGGCTGCTATGAGTTATTGGTATATGTGGCTTGCAGGTTGTTGCATATACTCTTGGGAGGTTGCCAAGTTCCCATGGTTTAAAAAAATGATGTCCACACCATGGTCAATCTAAGTAAAGGGATAAAAATTAAAGAGTTATTGAGCCATTAGAAAAGGGATAAAAATTAAAGAGTTAAGGGCACCTGGATGACACTATCAGATTTGTTTGATCTCGAGTTAGAGGCGACTTGTATCTTCTACAACAACTCGAGCTGCGTGAATTTGTTGGAGAACTCAGTGTTCCATGACAAGTCGAAGCATATTGAGATCAAGTATCACTATATCTGGGATATGGTGTAGAGAGGAGTAGTGAAACTCCAGTATGTGGCGACAAACGAGCAGATAACCGACGTGTTGACCAAGCCGTTAGCTAAAGTGAAGTTTGAATACTTCAGAGAGAGACTTGGTGTCATACAGATCGAGGTCCCTAGAAAGAGGGAGTGAAAGGTCCATCGGAAGATGTAGATGCACTAGAGATGGTTCTCACATGGTGGAAGGCACAGGTGGTCCTTGGGACGTAATGCACTTGGGGTGCTCCTGGTTGCACTCCCATGCTGGAGATGATGAGAGGTCCACCAGAAGACGCAAATGCACTAGAGAGGGTTCTCGCATGGTGGAAGATGCAGGTGGTCTTGGGGACGTAATGTACCCAGGGTGCTCTTGGCTGTGGTCCCATGCTGGAGATGATGAGAGGTCCATCGATCACAAAGACACTTAGTGTGTGCCTAGGCTGGTTCTTGCATGGTGGAAGACGTAGGTGGTCTCCCACCATTGTGGGCTGTACCCACAATGGTGGGAGACGCAGGTGGTCTATTGGACATGAGGTGTGCATTTGGGCTGCTCTCCGTGTGAGATGATGAGATGATTTGGATACGATGAGATGATGGTAGGAGACGCAGGTGATTGTTGTAGCAATGTAATGTGTGGTCCTAGGATGTACTTACGTGATAGCTTGCTCGTGGAGATGATGAAGTCCTAGATGGGATATAGGCCTACATTCAGTATGAAACAGGAC
This sequence comes from Pseudotsuga menziesii, assembly GCA_001517045.1. Taxonomy (NCBI): domain Eukaryota; kingdom Viridiplantae; phylum Streptophyta; class Pinopsida; order Pinales; family Pinaceae; genus Pseudotsuga; species Pseudotsuga menziesii. The sequence goes on along the minus strand of LPNX011164072.1, from coordinate 409,426 downwards.
TGGCACTACAGAGTTACGCATTCAGCATGAAACAAAACTGACCTTGCGAAGGCATCCAATATGAAAACAGGACTGCCACTGCAAGGTATATCCAACATGAAAAAGGGTTGGCAGTGGGCACTGTACGAATATGATTGATGAAATCCTAGATGGGATCTAGGCCTACATCCAGCATGAAGTAGGGCTGGATCTGTAGAAACTTCTGAGGACGGATAGCTTCTAAAGACGTCACTAGTCAATGGTTGACAAGATGAGAATTGATACAACAGTGATGATTATCCAACGATGATGATCCAGAGATGATGATGCAATAGAGATGATGATCCAACGATGATGTCCAAAGACTGTGTCCAGTTGTGACGATGACTGGGTCGAGAGAATACCTTCCTAGTTAAGAGGGAATGTTGTTGAATATGTAACTTCGGAAGATATCTATTGTATTTTATTGTACCTCAATTGGAGATGTTTTTCCTCCATTCGAGGATGTCATTATTATATTTGTTCGTGCTAGAATGTTGAGGTAAAACCTTTGTTGTAAGTCGGCGCAATAGTCCCCAGAAGAAGTATTATATAAAATGTATTTTGAGTCTTCCTAGGTAGGTCGAACCAATTAGAGAACCTGGCCTACCTAGTTAGGTAAGTGAGTCACACAACTAAAGAATATAAATAGGGAGGCCCCCTTTCTCATTTGGAAACACTCACTCACTAAAGTTCGCTAAAGAGAGAGAGAGAGACAAGTGCGCTAGTTTATGAAGAAGAAGTTGCTGAAGATATCTTTTCTCTGGGTATTCTATCTTGGTTTGACATTGTACTTAGTGACGAAACTATTTTGAAGAAGTTTGTGGGGTTTTCTCCTTTATGGTTTCCTCGAGGAAAATCTTTGTGTTCTTGTGTATTGCTGTGCTTATCTATTTTTCAGTTCAAAGATCTAACATAATTGAATTAAAGTGCAAACTCTAACACATCCCTCTTTCTCTTCTCTCCTCATCTTCCACTGCAATCTTTGCCACCACTGAAGGTTCCTCATTATTCTCTTACCTAACAATAATAAGGAAACAATTCTTGCCACATGCAACTTCACTCTCGCTATCATTTGTTTTCCTTATTTTTGCAGATGCATACTACTTCCCTTTTCCTTCCTCAAACAAATTTCCCAAGGCTTCATCATCCCTTGGTTCTTCCACCAACTCATTCATTGCAAGATTTTTCTCCACAACACCCTTCACTTCTACTGCAGTGGCCATGCCACATCTTTCCTTTGCACCACACCCACGGGCTTGGAGGTCTCTATAGCCTGCTCATACTGCTTTTGGGAGTCTTGAACCTCCTCCTTTCCATCTATCATCCCATAATTGCCATTGCTCTTCTTTTGCATCTTCTTGCTCATCACCGACTTGGGCATGACACACCTTCTGTGCTTGCTCCATCGCCTTGAGCCTCTCCATAATTAGCTCATTAATCTTCCTCACATTCTCCACTGTAAGGTTTCTTGTCTCCTCCATTAAGATTTCAATAGTTTTCAATGTTTCAAGGGTTTCTTGGCCCCTCGAGCTTTTTCTAAAGCTTCGTTTTTGCTACTGTTCTCCTCAACTCATCACATATCTCTACGTGATTCATCGCCTCCCATGACCTTCTCTTTAGGCTTCCAATCTTTGATTGCTTTTTGTAGTCCATCTTTGCACCTCCGTAGTGTGCAGTTTCTTCGTAAACTCTAACAAACTCCTCTTCAATAGTTCTAAGGGAGCTGGAACTGTTACCTTCTTCAGCTTCCTGCATGTTACTCAACTTTGCCTTCCACCCTCAAATGGGGCTTCCCTTTTCTATTGGATTACTCCACTCAACATCCCTGCCAAAGCTGTCTCTATTCCTCAAACCTTCAAGGGTTTGCTTCCTTTCTTCCCTTCTAACAACTTTACCCAACCTTCTTTGTTGGAGCTAATCCAAACTTGACCCAACCGCAGCTAGAACTGCCTTCCTCAACTCTTCACAACTTCTCTACAAGTTTACCAACAATTGTAACTATGGAGTTGCAACTTCTTCTCACTTTACATAGGATACAAGTCACTCTATTACCGCAAATGATGTATGCTCCTTCGCAAGGCCTACTGGTTAGAGGCAGTGGTCTCTGATACCAATTTCCCTATGCATCGTGGCAAAGGACTCAACTGGTCTTGCACAATGGATAACACACATTCCCACACATAAATCCAAGCAAAAAATAATGAACACGACTCAATTGGTCTTCTGTATTAATTTACAGAACTTGCAATTACAATTATGCCTCCATGGGATTCTCTTAATTATACTTTACCAGGGGTTCAAGACCCTTTGACCTCTTACTTCACTGACCTCTTAGTCTGATGGTCTAAGTCTTAGCTAGGCATTACATTCACTGTAGAGTCTATACATTGCTCTATCATCCTTAACTCAACTTCTATTGTACGCCTTTGCTCGGTGTCTTCCTCAACTTGCCCTTTGGGCCGTGTTTCTATCTTTTCCTCATGGGCACAAGTAGTTTGAGGGAAAGGCAAAACCACTTACCCTTTCACAACAGTCGAGGAGGTCGTATAAGCCAAACTTGTCGAAGAACGGACTAGACGAGCAAGGGAATTGAACCTGAAAGTGAGAGGTCTTCCTCAACCTCTTCCTTCCTCAGACCCTATGGAGATAGGAGTCGGGTTCCTACGTGATACCCTCGGCTTATTAGATATAACCCTGGATGGAGCTTGGGTGGGCCATGAATCCACCCTCTTCATTAGATTCTGTAATGCAACAGACAGGCTCTGTGCCCTTACAGCTAAACGCAAATTGTTCTCACTCCCTGATAGGATATTCCTTGATGAGGACCTTACCAAAGCGCAGGTTGCAAAGCTCAAACAGTCCAGGGAACAGGTCGCAGTAGCATGGAAAGCAGGAAAATGGGCGGTTATCAGAAACCTTCGGGCAGTTATTCGAGACTCCTCCCCCCCTGGATGGACGCCTCGAACAGGAAGCTCTAAATGACGGGGTCAATTGGAGAGACAACAGGTCACAAGCATCAATGTTCGTTGCTGGAATGGAAATGGGTCTTTCGGGTCATCTCCAGGTCTCCTGTATGACGCACTCGCATCCACTGATATCCTCCTTGTGACCGAGACTCATGCAAGCCCTGTACGGCCTCTCCCGAATATCATAGGTTACCACTTGTTCTCAACCTGCAGACAGGAAACAAGGAGCTCTGGTGGAGTCAGGGGATCCGAAGGAGTTGCTTTCCTGGTTAGACTCTCTCCGGAAGAGGGTCTCCTTGATGGCCTATGATGAGTACGCCAGATTCATGTGAACCGGGTCAGAACCAAGATCTCCCCTCTGAGACATGTCTACTTTGTAGTTTGCTACTTCCCACCCGTGTCCTCATCATTTGCCATCCACAACGCAGCGGACGGGGACCCTTTTATGGATTTGTACACTGGCATCACTCAGTACTCTGTTGACGGGGAGGTCATACTTATGGGGGATTTTAATGCTCGTACTAGAGACCTCCAGGTTCCTCTCCATGATCGATCCGAAGATGTGTTTTGTACTGAAAGACTCGACCCTGCCGCAATAGGTCTCCACCGGACTTCAGAAGATGCCCTGGGGCCCACTACAGTATACGACAAGCATCTCCTGTAGTTAGGGGAATCCCATGAGTTGCTTATTCTGAACGACGTCCCTTGCTTCCCAAACTCTCACTTCTTCACGTGCTGGCCACATGGGGGTGGGGCTAGTGTGGTGGATTACGCCCTTGCCAGCCAGAACTTACTCCCCTTCATTCGAGACCTCTCCATCTCCCCCATCCTTCTAGCGGACCATGCACTTCTTTCTCTCTCCCTTCAAGTTGACCCCCCCTTCCAACCATGCTCCTCCTTCCCCCCAATAGCCACCTCTCACCACCTTAGACCACCTTTCGTTTCGATGACAGAGACATCGACATCTTCCTATCATATCTCCGCTAGATTCTTCCCCCTGAAGCCCATTTCTCTGCACTCGACTTGGCCTCTGCTAAGTACCAATGCCTCTCGTCTGCAATTTGGGAAGCAACACTTAACTCCTTCCCCCACTCCACTCGTACCTCCTTTGCCACTCCCAAACCTGGCTCTTGCCCCATGAACAAGTGGTACGACGAGAATTGCAAAACACTTCCCTGAGAACTTCATCATGCCTTCCTCCACTCCCATCCGACATACCCCGACATCCAAAGATCTTACCGTTGTCTCCTTTGTCGCAAAAGCGGCATTTTGTCTCTCAGAGAAGACGGGAACTCTCAACCCTCCTTGCCCATTCCCCCAAATAGTTTTGGAGTACCATCCTCTCTCACCGCTCCCCTCTGTCGCCCAACTTGGACCCTGCTTCCATGTTCTCCCACACCTCCAAGCTCTATGACATTCTCGCCTAGGCTGACATTCATGTTGCATCTCCCCCCTCCTCTTGCCACCTGTTCACCAACAACGATATCATAGAAGCCATTCGGGCGATGAGCAACAACAAATCAACAGACGAGGAAGGCTACCAAATAGAGTTCTTCAAGCATGGTCTCCGTGTCCTGGTTAGCTACTTGGCTGATCTCTTTAACCACGTGGTGCAGGAAGGATTTCCACTGGTCTGGTCTCATCATATCATTCATCCGATTCACAAGTCAGGAGCCACCTTTGACCCTAACAACTACAAAACGATCATGGTAGGCCACACGTTCTCCACATGAAGCTTTCCAATGATCTTGAACAGAGAAATCTTAGAGCTCGTGGTCAGGCAGGGTTCAGACCAGCACATCAGACTATCGACCACATTTTTACTCTCCGGGCCGTGATTGAGCAGGCACGTCACCGCTCCTCGAAAGTCTACTGCTACTTTGTAGCTTTTCGGAAAGCATTCGACTTAGTTCCGAGAGATGATTTATTGTAGTGACTCAGAGACATCGACATCTCGATGATCCTATTGAAGGCTATTATGCTCCTTTACGAGTCTGTTCGGGGTCGCCTTCGCACAGTTCGAGGATTATCTGAGTTCATTCGTAGCACCATTGGGGTGAAACAAGGTTGCTCGCTCTCCGCCACCTTGTTTGGAATCTACATCGACGAGTTGGAGACCTTCCTCCATGAGCATACCCAGGAAACTGATGGGTGCCTCCTCCACCAGGTCCTGATCTCTTTTCTACTTTTCGCTGATGACATTGTACTCCTATCTTCCTCCCCACAAGGTCTGTAGAGACAACTTTATGCCCTAGCCCTATTCTGTGAACCCTGGAAGCTGACATTGAATCTGAGCAAAACAAAGGTTATGATCTTCAACGGGGTAAGGAAAACCTCAGACTTTCGTTTCTTATTCAAAGGGGAGGAAGTTGAGATCACCATTGCTTATACTTATTTAGGAGTGCAGTTTTCTGGTCCCCGCTTCAGTCTACGACCAACTCTCCAGCCTCGAATCAACAAAGGGTATGGGTCCTTAGCCCTCCTTGAGAGACAGTGTTTTCGTCACCATTTCCAGGATATCTCATCCAAGATGGACCTGCTAAATACCTTGACCCGTCCCACTGTTCTATATGGATCAAAGATTTGGGGGCCCTCCCTACTCGTGTCAGATTGGGTATCGGCTGAAAGAGTCCAGATCCTTCTTCTCCGACGTATCATTAGATGTAAGCAGACAATGTCGCAACACATCATCCTCGCTGAATTTGGAGCCTAGCCTGTCCGCCTTGAGATAGTTTTCAGATTGGTTTCCTTCCTGCATCGGATTTGAGGGTTAGACAACTCATCAAAAGGTCGGGACAGGTACCCTTTCCTGGCTTATTGTTTTTCTCAGACTATCCCCCGTGCTACCCACCCAGGCAGGGCCAAGTGTTGGCTCACGTGGGTCTCGAGCCTTCTTGCTTCAGTAGGGATCCAGTTAGATCGTCTTCCCCCGTTCCAATACTCTCTGGATGCCCTTGGGCACCTTCTGCCTACCCGACAAGAGTTAAATAAGATCATTAGAGATGATATCTACAAGCAGTTTGTCCAGGTTACTTGGATTAATCCTCCAGGAGGATTGCGCTTAGAAATGGCCTTTTATGCTAAGCATTTCTTGGAGATCAGAGACGGGCTCATTGTCCGGCCCCAGTATACGTTTCGCCATTGGATGCACACTCTTCGGATCCCTCTCGAACAGTTCAGAGTAGGATCACATACACTCCAGGTAGAGTCAGACCACTAGATTGATAGATCGGATAAGATCTGCCAACTGTGTCATTTACATGAAGTGGAAACCAAGTCACATTTCATCTTTAGGTGTCATGTCTACTATGAGATCAGAGGACGCTTCTATTGCTTGTTCAGGGGGCCCCAAACTCTAGCCGCTTTCTTTAGACATACTGATTAGAAATGTCTAGCGTTTTATATTCAGGAGGCCCTCAGGTTTCGAGCGCAGATCCTCCAGCCTCCCACTAGACCAGACACCACACATCGGATCACGACGTTCTTCAGTGTGCTACCTTCTTCCAAGGGCATTAAGAGATCTACCGACCTCGACATCGACCCAACTCCCAGATCAGTAAGGGATGAGGGTTCTCAACCCACGAGATCTCAGCCGCAGCTCCGTACCAGACCTCCCTCGAGAGGTGCTTTGGACCCTCCAGACCTCGCCGACATCGCTCTAGAGGGCGCCCCGCGCCTAACAGTTTCGAATCGGGGTAGCAGACACTTTTACATTTCCCTTAGTTTTCCTCGTTCAGCCTCAGATGTTAGGAGTACCAGACCCTTATCAGTCACTTTGGCTCCCGGATTTTGTCCACCTGAGCTCCTCCACCCCTGTGCAGGGTTACAGGGTTGGAACTGGAGCAAGAGCTCTCCCATGCTACAACCTAGCTCGCATTGTACATCTTTACTTCTTTTTATTTTCATTGCTTATATTGTATTTCCTTTAAGGGAGATCGTTTGATCCTTCCACATGCATAACATATCATTGTAACCGGCAGTCCCGTTGACCTATGTTGTGGACATTAGGGGACATTAATAAAATTATCTTATCTTATCTTCTTTGTTGGAGACTTCTCCTCTTTCCCTTACTCCTCTGTCCTTTCGTCTTCCTATCCTTCCGTCTCTTTGTTGCCCTTCCAGAGACTTCCTCCATTCTCTATATGGAGACTTTTTCTTCTTGAGGCTTCTTCCTTCTTTCTAGAAGTTTCTTGCTTCACGCCAATCCTTGGTTCATTCACTCGTCATTTTGCATTATTGTGCAATCATGGCGAGATCCTCGATATCCACCCAAACTTGCCTAGAACGTATCGGTGGCATCCTTCCGTGGATCCTCATCAAATTCCCCATATAGGCTCTCCTAAATTTGTTGTTCAAACTTGTGTCTTCCAGATCCCTTCCTCTGTTAATTTTTAATAACCAGATTTGATAGCAATTTATTTTGTTATTTTTATCCCTAGATTTATAATGCATATAAAAACTGAATCATAAATTACAACACACTGATTACTAATGCACAATGGAATAAAAAATAAACAGAACCATACACAGTTGTACAAGACACACCCTGGAAACCCTAATCCTTGGGGAAAACCAACAACAAATTGTTTTTATTATTTTGTGATTCACGGGAATGTTTCAATACTTACAGTCAACCAGAGATAGACTCAAACCCTTACTCTCTGACTATGGCTCAAACCCTCAATCAGTGAAAACAACTCCAGCTTGAGAGAATCCCTCTCTCCAATGCCTTTAAGAGAATCCCTCTCTTATATTTGATCACTTACTGGTCAGCCTCTCTCAATGTCTCACTAACTCTCCCTCAAACTCTCTTATAACATTCACTTTATGCAAATACCATGGGCTCAATACCATGGGACACCCAATACCATGGGCTCAATACCATGGGACACCCAATACCATGGGCCCTCTAATAATGTAAGCTAATTGACTTTTTACATAAAGTTTTATAAAGGTTAGTTTTTACAAAGAGAGTTACAATTTGAGGATACTTCCATGTGCTAGACACAAGCCAACGTAGAAGCACTTATCCTCACTACAAACTTCGACATGCTTGTTGTACTTTCTAGATTTTTGTGCTTGTTCATATCTTATCTATCGGGCCTCCATCCATGCCATCTTTATGGATACTCTCAATATCCGCGGTCTGATACATTGTCGAATGTCACTCCTTGGCTCTCTAGTCACACTTCTGTGGTGTTCTATAACACCTTCCATTCATAGCTCTTTTGATGCCTCTTTGCAATGCACTGTCGGGTTCTCTAGACTCGCTTTCTTCGACATTCCTTTTTGATGCCTTGCCTTTGCTAAGGCCTTGTTGTATTGCCAACTCTTCACTTGGCTACTTGATTCAACTCCTGATGACTATTTGATACGTTGTCTTCGATATCCCATCCGGTACGCTCTGTCGGCCCCTCTCTTGATGAGTCACTTTCAATGCGACAACTCCAATATCGCTTGTTGATATCCTACCCTTGATGCCTCGACTTTCAACATGTAGGGTCTTTATACATCAAAAATCTCCACTCCATCAGGCTTCCACTCTGTGCTGATCAGTAAATCTGCCTTGATGGCTGGCTTCCGATGAGGCATCATTGATACCGGCTTTTTGTGCTGCTTGATCTGATGGCTGGGATCACGTTGATAACTCATCGAACGGCTGTGATCGCTCCCGCATAACAATTTCGGTACTTCTTAGGGTTCCATTCTCTACTGATCGAAAGGATGCACCTGCCTCCAGTATCTCGGTGAATGGTTGAGATTTCTCCTCCAAGTCTTCTTTCGATGTTGACATGCGTCCAAACTCTTTGCCCGAAACTTCTGATCTTCAGTTGTAATCGTGTTCGATCTCAAATGCTTGGCTCTCTGGCCGGATGCTCCTGCATCATATATGCATATTTCTCAGTTCTTGGTTGCATGTTTTTTATCCCTTTTATGATAAATCTGCTTTTAGGATCACTGAAATTGTCTTCTAGTAATTTCCATTAATTGAATTTCTGAAACTGATAAGAAAATAGGAGGGTTGGCATAGCTTGAATTCTTCAGCCATATCATCTCTCTTATCATTAAATAGAATCCCATAGAACCTTGGTTGACCCCATATGCCCAACGCTAGGGTTTAAAGGCACTAGTCACACTTCTAGCCACCAAAAAATAATTGATTTCATTCCTTTCTATTTTGTTTCATGGGTCTGGAATTTACAGCCACTTAGGTTATATAAATCACTCCTGATGCCTCAAAATACATGGTAGAAATCATAACAAGTATAATAACAAAATCAGTTGAGCTGGGATTATGTTTTAGACTTTGCTAGTATAGCGAATCCCCCCTTGTGTTGGATCATCCAACCTAAAGTGAGGGGAAAAGTTACTGAGGTGACAGTGGTGACTCTTCTGAGTTCCACTTGAGCTTGAGTGTAGCGAAGACATTGCACATTGAAAGTTTTAGTTTGAGTGGCAACACGTGCCATTGGATATCTTTTTATCACTTGTGAATCACAACAATAAAAGGCAAGCTAAAGCTTTTTTTTGTCCTAGGAAAAAAGCGCATTTTAGATTCAGAGAAGAATTTAGAATGCATTCTTTAGGTGCCAAAGCACATGGTACATAAAAAAAGACTTAATGTGTGTGTATATATATATGTAATATCAGCTACAGTCCAAATATAGAAAAGGACTTAATGTCCAACTGCCTCCTGCTAGAAACAAAACATATACTAATAGTCCCACCAATCATAGTTAGTCATTCAGAAAAGTCATGTAGTGATCTCTTCCATCAGCAGATAACATGGGACCAGAAGTAAACCTTACTTTGATTATATTAAAGGTTCTCAGTAAAAGACTTAAAGAAAAGAGAAATAAAAACCATAATTTGAAACGTTTGGAATTAGAAAAGAAAGAGGATGTAGACCTAAATTCTAATACAAACAAAGGCCAGAGTGAATATATTGAGCAGGAAAAAAAACAAAAGTGACTGGAGGCGAAAGGACGCTGACACAGCCAAGAAAGAAGAAATCAAATGAGGAGAGACCCAACCTGATTCTTTGGAACACAAAATATTGAAGAGGACATAGGACATGATTGCAGAAAGGACTCTTGGTAGAGAATACATGATGAGAGACTCAAGAAGAGACCCCAGAATTAAGATTTTGAAGAGTATTTAGGCCATGATTACAAACAGGACTCAACAGGGAATCCACAAGAATAATTTTAGACAGGATTCTGTTATGAACAGCAACTGGGAGTAGAAAAAGGAGTACAAGTAGGAGCAAAACTATGACAACCAGGGCAGAAAATGTGGCCTAGTTATGATATTCAATATCCAACACCAAACAAGACATGTTTTTCATTGTGACACCTTAGATAAGATAAGGTAAGATAATTTTATTAATGTCCAACAAATGACCAGTCCACTAAAGTAGGTCAAAGGGATTGTTGGGTACAATGTTGTCAGTACAAAGTGGGAGTGCAAAAGTGACTTCTATGAAAATAGAATACATGATGCAAAAGCAAGAAAGTGGATCTAATCGAAACCATGTGGGAGTACTTTGCAGGCTCTAGAGTGGAAAGTCCCCTTGGGAGAAGAAAGATGGATGAAACATGTACGAAACCGATCGATCCTGGATCTGTGAAAGATGAGCAACAAGCAGTGGAGCATGTGTTACACAATTTGATGGATTCATCTCTCCTAGCATCCGAGGTGGAGTGGAGGAAGCTCAAGATATAGGACTGGTTACAGAAAGAGATCACCTGCAGAAGCAGAAGAAGGTGAGAAAATAATGTCCATAATTCGAATGTGGAGAGTACAATGTGATATAGAAGTGATTCCAAACAAAGAGAAATAGGCTGAATTGAGATGACTTCTAAATTTTTTCTTTTTACAGCCATACTAGAAGTTTTGGGGATAAGGGGTGAACTGCCCGTTGTAAAGATGGTTGTCAGAATTACACCTTGTTGAAGTCAAAGAATTAAATGGTGAAAATTATGCTTTCTGGACAGTCCTTTGGAAAACCATCTTTTAAAAATCTCTAGGGTGTAACTGAACAAAAATTCACAGATGCAGATGGGCTTACGGATTATGAGGGTAGAAAAAAGGAGGCTATATTAATTATAACTTTGTATGTAATTAGATACCTAAAAAGTGTTAATTGTGTGTGTGTATGGCTGGGTTGTCAAGTGCACTGGCAACTTTTAAAGCAACCGTGAACAAGGTATTTTTCTCATAGACTCACACCGTCAATGAGTTGTTCCTGTGGTTTTGATTATATCCTTGCAGGAAGAGTTAACGTAGATGCTAGAAAATATTTAGTTAACTCTTACTATGAAACTATAACACAATTGAGGGGTTATCTTGGCTTTTCTGAATATTCTTTTTTGATAAGAATTGATAAGGAATTTTAAATTAAAAGGGCTGTGGAAGTCCTGACAGCCAGAGGTTTACAAACAGTTCTGATTGCCCAAAATGGCTGTACAGTCTGAATAACAAAAAGAGCAGAATTCTTCCACAGCATGCTTGCAAAATGTCCGATATACTGTTTCCTTATATAGCCTATAACTAAAATGCCTAACAAACTGACTGAACAAAATTATGCAAGTCAAATACATGAAACAAGATGTAAATTAACTTCTTAAGAGAAAGTTGAAACAATGGCCACTGTGGCCCTCCTCCATGTGCTGGTTGTCTTGATCAGGTACCTGAGCACTTGGAAATTGGAATACACAGTTGCTCTAAAACTGCCATGGCTGTCTATTGGACTGTTTCATCATCCATAAGCTTAGATCCAATAGCAATTCAGGGCTGACCTATATTGGACTAATCCCATGAGCAAATCCAAGGATTATGTTATGATGCATCTTGGTACCACATGCAGGGTTATCAATTTTGTCCCTGTTCCTTCACATTGTTCCAGCTCGTCCTGCTTAGCTTCTTGTTGTTCCAAGAGGGTAGTGAGACAGTCAATTGCCTGCTTCATGCCCTCCAATTGATTATTCATCCTTCGGAGATTTTTTTAAATTTCACTAATCCCTTCCCCACCGATGAGATCCCTGTGTGAGGGGTTGGCCATATCAAAGCCATACCCAGAAAGGGAGGACCTCAAATACCAGTTGCCACAAGAGCGAAAACACATAAAACTCTCAACAACAGAACCAAAAACACAGTTATATGTAAGACCACTACAGGCTCAGTAACTTAATTTCACAAACCAAATATACTGGAAGACCCCCAATTCGTTGCCACTGCAAAAGCAAACTAGAGAATTTGAAGCTGAAACCCTTTACCTCTTTCAGATACTGATTGGCATAGAGGAATACAACCCAGGAAACAGTGATTGATGAGCAAGCATTCTGCACCTCCAATGCCATCCAAGACCAGAGAAAACTGCACTGGAAATTGTTGGGTTTTCATAAGATTATAGCAGTATATCTTAATTGCATTTATCAATAGGATCACTAGAAGATAGACAAAGCACAGAACAATAACACGTGTATTTTTATCCTAGGAAACCCAAATGGGAGAAAATCCAGCAACCTTCGTCTAGAGATAATAATTCTGAGATCAGTGTACAATGAAGAAAGAGAAAAGATGGAAGTATCTTCCAGAGAAAGAAACCCCAAAAACAGTCTTCTCATTCAGTGGGTGCGAACTTCTCTATCCCAGAAAACTGCGAACTTCACTTGTGTAGCTGTATGTCCTAATGAGGAGGGGTGCCTCCTATTTATACTGTTTTTCCACTAAGAAATTAACTGGGGCCGACTTCTCTTGGGGGAGCAATATAAATTTATATTTATAATTTTATTTTATTTCTTTTATTGCTGGCTTTTCACCCCAAGATTTACATTGTTTTTTCTAGGGTTTGTATGATGAATTACAAGTTCAACTCCCGTAGGAAGTACAATACAAGTACAATAAGAATAGCTTCTGAAGTTGCACAAATTCCAACAGAAATATCTCACTGAGACTGAGAGAAATGCAAATCGAAGCCATAAAAACAGGCATGCCTGAGACAGAGTATGAGAAGATGAGGGAGCTGGGAGCATGATGGGGTACAATGGCTTCCTTGCTCGAATTAATGAAGATGATACCTTTTGTCCTCCAAGAGGTCTATTAATGGATTGAGGGTTGTGGATACCAAGTGCAAAGTGGTTCATAAATGCCTTGATTGGGTAAGATTGATTGTGTTAAATCCTCCTTGTTGTAAGCTATTCTAATGCTAGGGGAGCCACATTTGTTTCGGGGTGCCCTCATTTTGGAAAAGAATTCCCTTATCAAGAATTACCACTTCATTCGCTAATCGATTGACAATGGAGTTCTTATGACACTGAACATGAAAGATTTGAACATCATTAAGGTCCTGAAGATTCCAATTAATTATTTTGAAACTCCTGCTCTGCAAAGTCCCTTCATTAGCAATCTCCTTTCGCACTTGTTTAATGACAAGGAGTGGGTCTCCAAATATCATTACCTATGAATGTGAAGGATTTTGTGATTTCAAAACCCAAATATAAGGTTTATATTTTAGCCTGATTATTTGTAGCGACACCTATGCCCTAGGAGAAGACATTTCTACCTTTCCATCAGGGTTAATAAGAACCCCCCCACTCCTGCCACCCTTTTGTGGCTTTTCTGAATATTAACATAGCCTTTTTAACATCTGATAGAGATCGAGAATCATAGATTAAATGGACTCTCTTTCTCAGGGAACAAAATGTAATATGAGCAAATTGGAGGATCACAAATATGAAAATTCGTGCTTCTATTCGTAGAATTTGTGGAAAATGTCGACCAATTCGTAGACGGAAACGGTTTGTCAAAGGAATTTCCAAATACGTTGATATATTTATTGATTTACTCAAGAAAGTAAGGTTTATAGATTGAAGCACCTGAAGATTGTTTTCATAAATTAGAGGACACGATAGCTGTGTGATGCTTCTAGCAAGAGGTTGGGCTCTATTTTTGTGCAAGTGGGAAGCCCATTGCTTAAGATAACTCAGGTTGAATGATGGTAGTTGGTAAATTAGATCAATTACCTATATATGGAAGATAAGGTGATCTACTTCATTGGACCAAATGAATCCAATGAGTAAAATATTAGATTTCACAGCTCCTATGTATTCATGTATTCATTTTCTAATAGAATACAAGTTTTTGAAATTGCACAAACGATGCCAATCTAACTGCTGGCAGTCATGAAAGAAAATCTGTTTTATTTGCTGTTCCTTTCCAGTGCGTTATCATAATACTGAATTGTTGCAAATAGGTGCCCCACTTGATGTGCCACTTGATCTATGTCTAGAGGAATTGGAGAGGCCTATGGTTGTTGTGCACCACAGTCTCTTTACTGGTAAAATAATATTGCGGCATTTCACAGCATGTTCCAATAATGCTTGACAATTGTCAGTGGTACAAAAATATGGGAAGATGGATGTGCAATGACATGCTCCCAATTTTGCCAATGACATTGGTAATTCCTTCCTTAAGCAACTTAATGCGTCTCTGCAAATTGTTCTCCAACTTTTTCTTTGTTTCAGAGAAAGTCTATACCATAAATTTTATACAAACACTAGCAATTAAGTGTTAGGATGCTTTGATACCAATTTGATCCAAATGAAGAGTGCACTTAGTGGAATTAGCTCATACACAACATAAGTTGCAACCAGTTCAACTTTTTTAATTCTAGGTAAATAATCCTAGAGCAAACCCCTGGGCACTTCCCTTCATTTTGAGGATGGTACCCAGGGTAAACCCTAGATTCTTCAGGGCTCAAGACCAAGTCAACATTAGGGCTCAAAGCCATTACAACAATGTACTTATTATGGGCTCAACATGTCACTTACAAGAATAGAATTTGGGTGGGGTGGATAACACTCCATCCCACAACCACTCAAGCTAGACCCAATTGACAAGCAACTAGTTCAACTTCCAAACACAATCATAGAGTTATGGTGGGACATAATTCCTTAGCTAACTGAGATATAAAGGAAATACATTAAACAAACATTAGCAGGACAATATTGGGCAGTATATCAACTCTCAGTTTTCATTAATTTATTAAGAATGTGCAACAAGGCATGAAAGATATGAACCTAAGCAAAATATCCAAGTACCCATTACTCAACCCATTTGCTATCTCATGATGATGTCATTTATAATCTAGCTAAGGGAATACAGATGCTTCGTTTCCCATCTACCCATATTCTTAAATTCTATAATGTACAAAAAATTGAGGAAGGACAAAAGACAATCCATCATGTCTATTGGTCCTCTGTGCATGAGCCGCTGAATTGTCCATCCACATCAATATGTCACATTGATTGGATATGCATTGTGATGGGAATCAACTCACCAGATTTTGCAACAAATATTAGTGTGACCAAGTTTTCTATTTACATGAAAGTCACAGGGCCAAAACCACACAAGGAATATTAGCATGCCTACCACACAACACTGATTGCCACCCATATATGTACCAAAATTTAACCTTTGCAATGTGCATACTATGTTGATAATTTTGCTCTATTTTCCACCTCTAATACAGCCAAATCCATGTACCCATGGACAAATTGCTTTTAGACTTCTCGTTGGTGTGACTGTGTTAATGATGGACTTGGTCAATCTTGATTCTCTGACTTTTGTGGTTGGAATTTATATGAAGTTACTAACTGATTGTAGTTCGTGCAAGATATGTCTATGCCTTCATCAAGTTTGTATGCACAAGATCTACTCAACTAATTTTTTCAATTTTATCTTCACCATAAAAACAAGCCCCAGTTGTCAGTGTAGTGTAATCATTAATTTATAAGAGGATGATGAGAAAAGAAAAACTTTTTGCAACTCAGTTCATAGTTGTTAAAGATCATGGTAGAAGAATTCAATTGAATCATGCCTTCCCGTTTAAAAAATTGGCAAGGAATTCCATTCAGCCAAATTTTTGTACAAATTCGGATTCAGTTCAGTACACATATTGTTGACTGCATTCAAATCCAAATTACTGAAAATTCATCCTATAATTTGTTCTAAACTTCAAATTTGCACAAAAACTCGAATGCACCAAAGAACATCATCCTTGCCAAAAATTCACCAAGTCTCGCTATTTCTAGAAGTTAATCCCCTCTTCCAAACATAATTGACTCTCGAGTTGGATTTCATTTGTGTGCACTAAATATGAAGAGAGTTGACCAAGGTGTGAGGAGAAAGTTTTACTGCCTGCCGTTGTTGGATATTTAAAGCGAGGATTTTTTCACTTAGGTTTTGTAGTGAACTTCTATTTACTTTGGCACCTGCATTTTAATTTGTTATTGTCGCAGAGCTCTATACTCACTCTATTTGTTATCATTGTGTCCGTTAATTTGTTAATGTTGCAGTCCACATTTTTATTTGTTAGTATGTTACTTAGGGTGTCGTCGTCTACTCTTACTGTGAAGTCCAAGTTCTAATAGTGAGAGTCAAATTTGGCCCTCCTGTCTGGTTGAGTGTCAAAATTTCTGGCCGCAATATCATTCGTACTCCAAGTTTGCAGTGGCCTTACCTGCATATATGGCAATGACCTTTTGGCCCTATTAACTATCGGATTTTCTTTTCTTTTACTTTTTTTCTTGAATGATATTTCTAATTTGTTGAGAGTAAGACATTCTTCTAGCACATTCAATATGTATTTTACTGTAGAGATTGATCATTGCACATACGATTCATGAATGGTATTGAGTGAAGGCCTTCTATTTTGTCAAGAGTTGATAACAATTTATTGATGTTATTGAAATATGGAAGCACTGCATACTTTATGTTTATGTAAGTTGGTTTGTCTCATTCCATAACATGGAGGATCACTAAGAAGGTATCTTATGGACATTGAGATTGAGAATACTAGCAGTCCCTTATGTTGTGCAACAATTTGAATTTAATATTTAGTATTTACTCGACAATACAACTTTGTAATTCATTGTTATTTGACTTAATATCATCTATTAATGATTAAAAAACTCAATCCAAATTCCTAACAACCAATCAAAATCAAAATTTTCTTCTTTCAAACATTGCTCAAAATTTGGCCCTTGTGACCCATAGCTCAATGGGTCGGTATAATTTGGTTTTTCTTCTTTGATATTTTGTGTGGCTGAATTATTTCTTTCCAAGGAATAACCTTGCAGAAAATCCTCCAAGTACTTACTCAAGATTCATGGATGGTGTTGTCCACCGAGATGCACACCAGCAGCAGAAAATCTTTCGAAAGCTGTCTCCTCACTACAAGTGGGAGAAGTGTGGCCTTGGGGGCAAGCAATGAGCCAGGTACTGTCACCTGAATCCCAGCTCCTCCGCTTAGGCTAACTCCTAATGAAGCCAAGGGGGTTTGTCCCTAACAAAGAACTTTTCTATGGCTCTTATGTTTTTAAGTGTTTTTGGTGTTGAGTGATGCGGATGGGTGTTTTTTAGGAGTTTTATAATGAGATCACAGTTTATAAAAGTGAGATAAACAAAAGATAAAAAGCAATCAACGTTGCGATCACAAGACACAAGATTTAGAGATAAACAATACAATGAAGACTTTTGAAATAAGATAGCATCCACAAATAAAAAACTTAGACAAATTCCAATGGACAAATGGCCCAGATTAATGGTGATGCATAAAAGTTCAAAAAGACCAGTGCCAGTCAAATATACGAAGTGCTTGGGGATGCTGAAGATACAAGTCTCAGAATAATGTTGGTGAGAATGTTGTGCAAATTATCTTGGTAGATTTTATGAGTTTTAGTGATCTTGATTATTAAGGCTAAGAAAGCAAGGTATGAGTCCAACCGGAAAAAGTATACCTTCAGTGGCTCCCCTTGATGACCTGACGGACTGTCTAGTATTCTAGGCTAGGTGTCCAAGGAACTTAACCAGCAAGCTAGAACTCTATGACAACGGTGATTTTCGGCGCCACCGGTAGGAATTTCCCCACTACCTGAGTATTTCTTGAAACAACGCCGGTTCGTTGGTTTATGGGGGTGAAGATTTTATTATGGTTATCACTTGAAAGATTAACAAATCCAGTCACCATTCTGAGTAATCCAACTCCTTAGGGAAGGCAGAGCATACTTGGTGGTGGAAAGCAACGAAATAAATTTAAAAAAAAGGGGGATGTGAGGTTGAAGTTTTTATTAAGAGCACAAGAAAAAAAAACTCTCCGACAGAGAGCGCTTTTGACTTCGTCTTATGACAATGTTCAAGAGGCTTATGATGCACGGAATTAAATAACTGTACTGGAAATAAAGTCTAATCTACCCAAGAATCTCTTTCAGGGCAAAGATCGTACTCGAGAGAGCATGGGGGTAGGTAAAAATTGAAATAGAAGCAACTCTCCGACAGAGAGCACTCTTGATCCACTATTGGTGAGATTCAAGAGATTTCTAACTTAAGCAGTTGTATTACTTGAAAAATGAAACCTTTTGATAAAATAGTAAACAACTAGCAACTAAAGATGCTAAAAATGAACTAATCTAGCAATTAGTGATCTAAGAGCAAAAATGAAACTAACTAACAACTCAACTAAGCTAAGCAAAGAAGACTACAAGGCTTCACCAAATGGGGGAACTGAATGTGGGGGCTTAAAAACCCCACTTGCAAACTTTATTATGTGAGTACAATGCCTTTGGGATTAAAACCCTTGGAAAGACTTTGAGAGAAATAAACTTTGAAAATACTTGAGACAAGCTCTCAAGAGTTATTACAAAGGATAATGATTAATGATTTCTTGGTTTGGATCATCCTTTGGTTTTTTGATGTTCTTCTTGGTTTAGATATTTTTCTCTTCTTCTCCCTTCAAGATTTCTTGAGTTTCTCTTTCCCAAATACCTATCACAATGATGAACTCAATAACCCATTAGCTTTAGTCAAATAAAAACTAAGCTCTAAGTTAAGTGCAAACTAGAAATTTGAAAAGCAATGCAAGTCTATCTTTTAAGATGAGATCTAAGATGCAAGTACAACTAACAATGGACTTTTAAGTTTTTATAAAAGAGATGCAATACTAGTATGGAAATATAAACTAAGATCTAACAAACTATCACTATATTTTTAAACTAGCATGAAATCTATGAATGAAAAAAGCAAACAATCAAAAGAGCAAAGAGACAAGAAGCTAGAGTGGGACGAGAAGGAAAGGAAGAAAACTTAAGGCAAGACACGAGCTGGGGTAGAAGGCTTAAGGAGAAGAAAAAAGAGCTTTGGATGAGAAACGAAAGGAAGGTGAGGGAAAGGAAAAAGAAAGGAAGGAGAAAGGTTTTTTAAGAGGAATAAGCAAAAATCAAAACACAAAACAAACAAGGTAGGGTCAAACCTTGGAACAAGGAGACCACTAGAACACTAGTCCTGAAAAACCTTCCAGCTAGCTGGCTGTCCGCAAGGGTGCTAGTGGGGAAAGAGAAGTAGCCACAAAATTATGTGGCACTTGGGATCAAATCCCAAGATACTTTCTCAAGGCAAAACTTACTTATAAGAAGACAAAGAAGAGTGCGGGAATGATAAACTTGAAGATCCACTACTCAAAATAGTAACCAAGTAACCAGAAAGAAGGATAGACTCGGATTGAAGATGGAGCTTTGGAGTAAGATCTCCTTGTGTTTTTCTTCTTGGAACAAGTCCAACTTTGTAGATCCTGAAAGGCAACAATGTTAAAAGGTTCTTATGATGATGGAGATGAGATCGATGCAACTGAGCTCACACCCTTCTCCAAATGGCTAGATCTGTTGAGATAATCAACTTGAAACCCAGTGAGATCAAACGAAATAACTAGTATGCTAGGAATATTAAATTAAGATCAATACTTCATATAACTGAGTACTTGTATTCATCTAGATTACAACAAGCTTTGCATAATAATCCAACTTAATAACTGCAAATGGAAAATCTTATGTTCTAACAATAGACTTCTAAAGCTAGTTATTTGATCCAACACATGAGAAACAATTTGAAAGCAAGGAAATATATCACCTCATAATAGACACATCCACCAATGAAGAAACAATCACATAGACCTTCAAAGTCGAAAAGCTTTATTCAATGAAAGATTGATTACAATTTTAGTAGAGTTTCTATGCCTCATTCTCTATCTCGAAGAGAATGCAAAGCACCTCTACTTATACAAAAATACCAAAGCTTAGAGTCCCAATTCAAATTGGCATAGGAAAGAGCCAATGGCACAGTCATCAAATTCGAACTCCCAATCATGATCCAATCAAATCCATGTGATAGTAAGCTTGGAGTGCATTCCTATGAGATAGACTCGAGCTGCAATAAAGGAGAGTGGGGAGGTGGCCTGCACCTTGGCAAGGCGCCCCCCACTCAAGCTTTGGAGATATCACCCATCGAATATGGAGCTGCCAAGTGAACCAAGAGATGAATCCTTTGTGGGAGTTGAAGTAAATGCTCACTCGTGATTTGAAGGGAGCCAAGGCATGAGGTGGCCCGTCATACTCATCCTTCACGTGAGTGTACGGCTACGAGAGGAGGCTGACGTCACCCATAAACACGAGCTTCCAAAGTACGCAAAAATCACGCCTTGATTTTAGGAAGAGACCGCCACGATTTCAATGTTAACTCCACGCTAATGGAACAACACCACATCACTATCCTCCTTGCGTGGGCCATATGACGTGAGTTGGAGTGGGCAAATACTTGGTTTAAATCGTAACTATATCTTATGTCGACGTCACCTTCTCCATTAAACAATTCGCATGCAATTGGAATTATATGCCATAGTTATATACTTGCCCTTTTATGATTTTGGGTGGGTCCACACGCTCCCACTCACCCAAACTCACATGCTAGCGTGGGTGCTTTCATATTCACGTCACCCCTTATGAAGTAATTCGATTTTCAAATCCTTTATCCAAATTTCTTAAGTCACTTCATGCTAAAGAGAGTCGTAACTCAATGGGAACCCATGCCAAGTCATCCCCACTAATAAAAAAATAATTTTGACTTTGAAATTTGACTTTTTTAATATTTGGACTTTAGTGCATTTTGTCCAAATTTAGCATTTAAATGCTACTCTCTTGCTTTGTTAGCCAAATGATAACTTTCGGGATGCTTCAGCTGGCCGAAACATAGTGAAAGTGGCCCTTGGGGTAAAGATGCTGCTCCAGGCTTGAAAATGAGCCCAACCACGCCAAAAACGGACTCTGGATCATTCTTTTTTTACCTTTTGAAATTTTCCAATTAAACCATTAAAAATGGCTTAAAAAACGGAAAAAATATTTTTTCTCGGAATCAAACGAAACTCTAGGGGTACCTAGTACATGTTCATATGACTCAATCGGAATGCTTAGCACGCTGAAAAACATTGACACGAAGGCTCTAATAACCTCCTAAGGCTGAAACACCAAGACAACTACCCCAGCTTTGGAGATGTGAGTGAAAAACTCATAAATTATTAGTTCTTTGTTTAACAACCAATAATAACCAAGGGAAAAAACACTCTGGGCTAGTCGGCTTGATGCTCATGTCCGGAAAGCCGAGCCTTTTATAAAAAATTAAATGCTAGGGCATTTTTTACAATTTCCCCAAGGGGGTATGAACATGTGTTACAAAAATTTCCCAACAGGCTCCCAAATAAAGGCTGACGGACTTTTGAACTCTGATCATGAACAAGTGTACTTGTTCAATACTCTGGCGGCTCACTGAAAATCCACTAAGTGCAAAATTAGTGGATAACAGATGGTAAACAAGGTAAACCGTCGACTTGTTTACGGGGCCTAACCATAAGGGGATCAAGTGAGTCAAACCTGTGGCCTACCCAAATTTGGGCGGAGAGATCTCACATCTGGCTCATGACCGCTTGGGCTAACCCTCAGGGTTATGTGTGGTTGAATTCTACTTTCCAAATATTTCATAAATGGTACATCTCTAAGGTTACATATTTAATCACAATTTAATTTGTTTCATCCTTTCTTATTTAGATTTGTCATGCAATGTCAATGTCTCAAAACTTGGTAGCGCAATTGCTTATAAAATGAATTTATTATTGTTGAACAAATGACCAAATGTAGCTCAATGGGATTGCTTAGTACGTAAGCGGCAATACAAAGTGGGGTTGTGAAGGTCACCCCGATAAAAACAACAAACCAAATTGATCACTATGATCTAAGAGAAACTACCATAATCTCAAAATTAAATACAATGTTGTAGTTGAGCTCATGGGAAAGAGCCTCAGTGCTTCAAGAGCTTGCCATCGGGGTTGGGCAAGGAAAGGGGTGATTCAAGTCAAGTGTGAATATCTCCTACCATCCCAAGTCAAAGGAAAGAATCATTATATAAAAATCTGGTTGGAGAAGTTGGATCTGACCCATGGAATGCCTCTTTATGAAGAAGAGGTGAATTGTTGTTGAGATCCAGTGGAAGGGGGTTGCTTGTTGGTCATGTGTGAGCTATCTTATACCCTCATATGATATTTTCGCATGCGTCTGATTGTTGGGGGTTGTATTGCCTCTTGGGGTCTAATCAATCTAGTGTTGGAATGGTATTGCACTAGAAAGAAAGATCTCATTTGCTGAGTTGTGTCTGGTTGAGTGGTGGGCCAAAGAATGTGAGCTCCAATCCTGATGCCTTTCCCAAGTATAATTCTAGGCGCCGCTAGTCTGGATATTGAAAAAAGGTGGGGGGAAGCTTGGTTAAATATTAACTAAATTTGCATTAACAAAAATCTAATTAGGATTAATTAACCTAATTAATGTTTTAAAATTAACTAAACAACTATTTAAACAACATTACTAAATGTCTTGACGGTTATTTCTTCCTTCCTAACATTATCATGCCGATCTTGACATTTCTAACATCGGTAGTCGACAGTTAGAATCGCTCGATAGTTCCAAACAAAACAACTTTGACGTGCCTGCCCTGATGTCAGGATCTCGACTTTCCTGACGTTGGCAGGTTGGACTTTGGAAGTCGGCACATAATTTAGACACATTAAAACTAACATTCCAACACAGATGTTATGACCTCGGAACTAGGGTTCCTCGGCGTCAGAACTTGGACATCGACACCTCAATATTGACATGTAACCACACAAATAATTAATATGCCGATCTCTACATCGGCATCGGCATTTCAACATAGGCATGCAAATACGATGACAATGAATATGTTGATCTCGACGTTGGCACGTCGGCATCAGAACTTCAACACATCTACACTCCAGTAAATGGAAGGTAACTTAGCCGCTTTAGGAAAACGACTAAGGTAGGAAAATGGTCTAAAACTTAACAGTTTTTTGCCTCAACATGGGACTGGGACTTGGACCAATTCGACACATCCACAAGCTACAGTTAAGCATTTCATTGCTTTATGCAATTGGAAAATGTAACAATTCTTCTAACAGGGAATTGCTATCCCATAAAGGGATCAATTCATCAGGCTAGAGGTCTTATAACTCCGAAAATGGTTTCAGGACCAAGATAACCATCATGGTTCATCTACATAATTCATTAATTAAGACATAATCTCACATAATCTGTTCTCTTGTGGTATCTAGTGCTCAACCTCCACTCGAAGCTGATGTGAACCCATTTTGAATTGGACTAGGGGGATCCTAAGCCCATGCATCTAATGCCAAAGTGTGTAAAGGGGACACATTATGAGGCCATCTCTAAGCTCCATAATGTGTTATGCATTGGATGAATATCGACTTGTTAACTTCAATTCCTTCGCTAATCAGAGAAGACATGAATGTTAAACCGCTTTCACATTATTACACAAAGTAGCAAAGTAGTATACAAATTTCAAATTGCACCCTTTTGATGAAGGAATGGTCTGTCTTTTTTTATGTGTTACAATATAATATGAATTTAAATTTACTCAGGGGTATTAATGTTTTGTGCCCTCCAACTCATATACATGTGGGTGTAGCACTTCGAAGTTCTAGCTTTTTAAGTGATCATTGTTGTCTCATATTTTTTTTTCCTATGATTGAGTCTTGAGTTTTAAACCATCAAAACATAATGGCCTCAAGGTGTTAGATCAAATTACTCTAAATGGAAATACCTTGTTAAAAGATGCAAACTATATTTTGCAAACTTGTGACAAAAGATGTCGGACCTCTATAACTCAGAGATCACTCCCTCCATATTAGTTGTGGAGTTGGTCGAGAAATGGGAGGATATTAAATGATAGTTGGCCGAGTTGAAGCTGTGAAGCAAGTGAAAGAAGCCCAAACAATAAAGAGAAATATCATGCAAGTTACACTAATGGGACAAGAGATTCCATGTCTACCTTCTAATTCATTCGCAACAAGGACTTCCTTCCCATCAATATCATTGTCTATGCCACATGGACCATGGAGTTATCCTAATTTATTGGATGCAAACATAGCTAAGTTGCACGAAGCAGGGANAAACGGGGAAACGCGATATATATATATATATATATATATATATATATATATATATATATATATGAGCAATGACAATTATTATAAAACATAGACCATAAATTATTAATTACATTTAGTTGCAAGCAACATTGCCGATGATAAATGATAAATGATACAAATAAAATTTAAATCATACATGTAACATCAGATTTCACTCATGGACCCAAGTCTATATCATTTCATTCATGCAAGTAGTAATATCCAAAAACAGTCTTTGTAAATGAGGCTATATAGTGTATATCCAAAATTAGCATTTATGTATGAGGCTACAAGTACAATGTATCAAACTATGAATAATGAACATACTAACATAGAAATAAAAGTAAAACATGAGCTCAGACTAATAGTCAACGTCATCTTCATAATCTTCCTCTAAAATAGAACAAGAAGCACACTCAACACCATAATGTAAAGTGGAAGAAGTACTTCCAATTCCACTTCTAGTTTCCTCAATATTTGGTGCAGCAAGAGAGAGGCACAAGTCAGTAGATACTAGATTCTACCTCGACATCCTAATCTGCACAAGGCCCATTGCTATATTCTAGGCCCTAAGTGCTCAAGTCGCTTGTGTGAGGAGAGAATTAAGTGACCCATTGCTATATTATGGTCCCCGAGTACTCAAGTCTCTTGTGTGAGGAGAGAATGAAGTGACCCAATGCTATATTCTGGGCCCTGAGTGCTCAAGTCGCTTGTGCAAGGAGAGAATGAAGTGATGTTCTCTTTTATAACTTTTTTCAGCCTAATTAGAAGCATCTAGAATTAAATTTTATTTTAAAATTTAATGTATTAACCCTTAATTATTGAAATTCGTGGGCGGAAAGATACTTTATAGGCCGGTTTTTAAGTGATGGGTTTTTATTAGATGGGAAACACATCGTACAGGAGAAGAAACGGGAAGGAAACATGTTTCCGTTCGTACGGATGTGTTTCCTATATGGGAAACACGTTTTGTACGGTTGGAAACGAGTTTCCTTAAAGTACCATACGCGTTTCCGAGTTTCAGCGAGTTTCCGGTGGTGAAACGGGTGCCAGACCCGAGTTTCCTGCAACTTAGAAACATAGCCTAAGAAACATTGTAACAAAATTGGAAGCCATTATAGTGAAAGGAGGTAGATAATGTTGTTTATAATTTTTTTCATTTGTTGTAATATCTTCTTCAATACTACTAGAAGCTCTTTGTTTCGAGATTTGTTAAAGAAGGTTGCACATTTTGGTCCCACTTACGAACCTTCAAAAGTTCAAGCTATGAAACTCTTAGGACCATGGGAGTCGAGAAGAGAACATAGAATGGAGGAAAAAATTAAACCTGTAAGTGATTTGTGGGACAATACTAGATGCACCATACTGAGCGATGGTTGGACTAAAAACAATTTAGGCCCTTTGTGTTTCCCTTGCTTGTTGTCTTGCGGGAGTGGTTCAATTGTCCACTATTGATCATATGAACAAGAAAAAAACTGGTGAATATTGGTTGGAGAATTGAGGGACACCATATTGTCCATAAGAGAGGACAAAGTAGTACAAGTTATCATTGATAATGCATCCAATTGTGCTTGTGTTGGTGAGCTATTGATGCAACATTTTACTAGGCTATTTTGGATGCCTTCTGAAGCACATTGTATACATCTATCCTTCCATGGCATTGGTAAGATAGGTTGGGTGTAGTAAAATATATCTCAAGAAATAAAAATGGTGAAAGTCATCCTTAATTATTGGTTTATCCTGAGTATATTTACTATCCCGATTATGCAGAAATATAATATTAATGATCTACTTGGTTTAGTTGTACTAGATTTGCTACTCATAACATTGCATTGTAGAGTATGGTAGACCAAAAGTAGCTTGCATTGAGATCATTTATATGCAATGGAGAGTGAAGAAATAGTCCTCTATCAATGATTGAAGGTGGTAGAATGGTAGAGCATACGATCTTCGGTGTATCAGTTTGGTCGTGCAAAAATAATTGTATCTATTTTAGAGCCTATTATAGAAAGTTTAAGATGATGGTTTATTTTGAAGCTACATGCATGGGTTTTATAAAAGAGGGCATGTATAGGTTAATAGAATACATGACAACAATTTGTAGTGATGATGAATCATAATGTCAACCGATACGGGACATTGTGGAAGATATTAAACAAGCCATTACACATTTTAGGTGTTTTCCTAGAACTAATTATTTTCTTGCACACAAGGATAGAGAAATCATGGAGGGATTTCATAGTGGTATGGAGAGGATGTACTGTGACCATGACATGTAACAACACATATGATTATAGTCTCTAACACACCTTTAAGGGAATGGCCATGCGTTCACTATAGCTAGGGCAATAAAAGACATGCCTTGCGTATATAACGCCCTTGTTCAATGGTGGCGCGTGGGTGCTCATGGATATGAGATGCCTTAGTTGACATTTAAGTCACAAGATCCCTCAAATTTAATGAAAAAATGAGTGATTATGAAAATCGTTGATAGAATTCAATTGAGTTTGTTGAATAGTAATGAGAATAAAACAAAGAGCCTTTGATGTTACTTTCATAAGAGCCAAGCTACCATGATAACTATTATTGACTAGTTTTTAGTTACTATGGATAGTATTTCTTCTTGAAACTGTTAAGCCCTAGATATCGTGACATTACATTTTTATTATTATATTAGTGTTGTCTTTATTGGTTGGCTAGGACCTTAATTGCAACTATACCCTTTGTCTTCTATATATACCAAGGAGACCTATTTTTAAAGATCATCTTATTTTGTGCATTCGATATATTGTAAAAGGATGTTGTCCCCTCAAAGCGGCTTCTTATTCATTCTCTTTATTTCATTCTCAAGGCTTTGAGTTGCTCTTTTTTTCTATTTTTATGCTATTTTGGGAATTTGGTCCTTAACATTTGGTATCAAAGCCATTTAAGCTATAATTGTTTTTCTAGGATGTTTCAGACGATGAACCTCTTAGGATCCTTAGGAGTCATAGTGAAGTATTTGTAGTAAAATTTTTAGGTCTTGGTTATCTATAAGTTTAGAGTTATGTTCTATGGAAATTAAGGGTTTTTACTACTCCAATAACTAGTCTCAAACATGTGTTCTGGGTAAAACTATTATATTTGTATCTTGCAATCTCCAAATTGAGTTCCACCTGTTGCATCAAAAAGAAGAGGGACCATAGTATTTCTCGTAAAAATGTTAGAAGCAAAGCAAAAAAGTCAGACATGTGGTAGGCTGTACAAGTTCACTCTGTTGAAACGGGCAGAAACAAGAAGTTTTGGGAAAGTTACCATAACTTTTTCTTGGCATATTAGAATTTGCTCAAACCTGAGGTATTGCAGAGAAGACATATCATGTCCATCATTTGATAGGACAATTGAAAGTGAAGACCAGATTATGGAAGCCATGAAACATTTTGATGATACACATGCATTGGTGATAGATTGTTGTTAGAGAGCTCCAGGTACATATGATACTTTGGGAGGAGAACCTTCCCTTGCAGATTTTTAGGCACTTTGAGAAGCAGTGGTAATAATGAAAGCTAACTTGTTAGATTTTACAAGATTATAGCAGTATATTTTATTTGCAAATAAACAAAAGGATCTCTAGAAGAAAGACAAAGCACAGAGACGAATAACACAATAATTTATCCTGGGAAATCCAATTGGGAAAAACCCAACAAACCTTTGTATAGAGATAATGATCTTCTAAGAACAGAGAGAAGAAGAAAGGGAGAGAAAATGTCTCTCGCAAATATAACCCCAGAAAATACTCTCCTAGGCTGCTGTAGCGCACCTTTTCTGCTGAGCTGAGTAGCTGTGAATGTGTGTCATAATGAGGAGGGGCGCCTCCTATTTACACTGATTTTCCTAGTGGAAAATCACTGGGCCGACTTGCTAGCTTGACTGGGGCCAACCTACCTTGGGGACATACAAATTTAATTTATTTTTTATTCTTTTCTTTTATATTCTTTCCCCCAGTGTTTACAATGAATAATTACAACAGTATAATCTCCTGTAGGATACAAGGAGGTACAATACAAGTAGAATAGCTTTTGAAGTTGCACAAATTCCAACTCTCCCTCTTAACGAGGAAGGTATTCTTCAGATATGGTCATCATCAACATCATGAACATCCGGGTCTCTTCTGTACATGTCATCTGTCTTGATCATCTCTATACATACTGAAGGTCGTCAACATGTCTTTGTCTGTTGATAAGTGTAAGGTCTTTTACCATCTGTAGTTCCATCTGCTACTTGTCCGTCTCATCTATAGATGGGATCCTCCCATACTTGGCTTGAGAACCTGGACGAGCAAATGTGCACGACCATTTACTACCTGTTCGTCTCATCTGCCGATGGGGTGCTACCATACCTGGTTGAGAACCTGAACGAGTAGAGGTACTTGTGCAATCACACGACCATCTATTGCCTGTCCGACTCATCTGTCGACGGGATTTCTCCCATACTTGGCTGAGCACCTGGACGAGCAGAGGCACCTGTGTGAACCTGACCATCTACTACCTATCCATCTCATCTGTCGATGGGATTTCTCCCATACTGGGCTGAGAACTTGGATGAGTAGAGGCACCTAGGTGAAAGCATGGTAACTATCTCTTTGTCATCTCTCCCTCTCAAGGAGGGACACTTTCTTCTCTACTCCAAGTATTTCGTGAAAGTATTCAAACTTCAACCTGGGAAGAGGATTGGTGAGAACATCTGTAGTCTGGTCAATTATCAAAATATACTGTAACTCGACCGCACCTTTCTGCACCATATCACGTATGAAGTGATACTGATATGCTTCGACTTGTCGTGAAATACAAGATTCACTGACATCTGCACACAGCTCTAGTTATCACAGTGAATCACGGTTGGCTCTGACATCTGGCCAAACAAACCTGTAAGGAGTTTATGAAGCCAAACTGCTTCTTGGGTTACTGTACTAGCAACCATATAGTTAGCCTATGTAGTACTGAGTTCTACTAAGTTCTGCTTCCTGCCGCACTAGGAAATTACTGCAGAGCCCAAACTGAAGCAACATCCTGAAGTACTCTTCCTTTTTGCAGCGCATCCGACCCAATCTGAGTCTGTAAACCCTTGCAATCTCAGGTCACATTTTGAATTATATCGTAGACCATATCCCACAGTGCCACGTAAGTATCTGAGCACATGTTTTGCAGCAATCCAATGAATCTGCCTCAGTTCACACATGAACTGACTGAGAGCATTCACAACAAAACATATATTTGGTTTGGTGTTCGTTAGATACATCAAGGACCTAATCAGCTGACGATACATAGTGGGATCAATCAAATGTGAATTTGAAGCAGAATCCCTCGTCTTCTTCAAATTTGCATCCATTAGAGTAGCCATTAACTTGCAGTCCAACATTCCGAATCTCTTCAGTATATCTATGGTGTATTTTCCTTGACCTAGGAAAATCTCCTTCTGCCTTTGCCATACTTCTAATCCCAAGAAGTAATGCATTAATCCAAGATCCTTCATTTCGAACTTAGAGGCAAGTTTCTTCTTACACCATATGGTAAGTTTATAATTTCCAGTGTGAAACAGGTCATCAACATATAGTACCAAAATCAGTGGCTCCTCATCCACAACCTTGTGGTAAATGTTGGGGTCTGCATCACTCTTGGTGAATCCCAGACTCACCAGGAATCCGTCTATTCGTCCATACCAAGCACGAGGTGCTTGCTTGAGTTCATATAATTCCTTTTTCAGCTTGCATACATGAGACTTCTTTCCGTGGATGACAAACCCTTTTGGCTGTTCAATATATATGTCTTCCTCAATAATACCATTAAGAAAGGTTGTCTTGACATCCATCTAATGCAACTTCCATCCCATAGCTGAAACAACAACATTGATCATTCTGATGGAAGTATATCGAGCCACATGAGCAAATGTCTCATCATAATCGACTCCCTCTTTCTAAGAGGACCCTCTAGCAACAAATTTAGCCTTGTATTTTTCAACACTTCCATTTGCTCCATGTTTGATTTTGTATAACCACTTGGAGGTCACAATTGACTTCCCTTCAGGTCTTGGCACAATCTCCCATACATCATTCTTCATGATGGATTGGTATTCTTCCACCATGGCATCCTCCCAAACTTGGTGTCTAGATGCTTCTTCATAAGTGGTGGGTTATGAGTCAATGATGTGACTCATCAATGCTACATAACTGGAGAACCTCTGAGGTCTTTTATTTTCTCGGAAAGTACCATGTGGAGCTCCATGCCCTTCTGCATCTTGTAAAGTCTATTGTGCCCATCTAGGTCTTTTTCGGCCTATTGCAATGTCCATGGGAACATCAACTGTCTCGACTAGATCAATGGGGTCGATGGGTTCATCTTTCTCTACTAACTCCCTTTGAACTAGAGGGGGAGATGATCTCATCTCCTTTGGTTTTGGCATCTCCTCGTCATCGATCTCCATGTCTGATCCTCTGCCTTTTCTGACAGCCATTTCTTCTTCAAAGGTCACATCCTTGCTAACTTCAATCTGTCTGGATCCTGGGATATAAATTCTATAGGCCTTTGAAGATTCACTGTATCCCACGAAGGTTCCCTTCTTGGCTGAAGGTTCTAACTTCGTCCTTTTCTCCTTGGGCACATGTATGTAGACTGGACAACCACAGATTCGAAGGTGCCCTACTTCTAGTTTTACTCTTGTGAAAGCTTCTTCTGGAGTCATGTTCTTCACTATCTTATGTGGGCATCTGTTTTGTACATTTACAACTCTTCTAGATGCTTCTGCCCATAAGAACATAGGTAGACTGTGGTCGTGTATCATGGCTTTGGATGCCTCCATAATTGTTTTGTTCTTTCTTTCAACAACCCCATTTTGCTAGGGGTTGTAGGGAACTGTGAGCTCCCTCTTAGTTCTTGCTTCCTTGCAGAAATCATTGAATTCCGTAGAGGTGTATTCTCCACCATTATCTAATCTTAGGATTTTGATCCTCTTCCCTGACAAATTCTCGACTTGTGCTTTGAATTCTTTGAATTTACTGAGTACTTCCTCGGATTCCTTGGTCTTGAGAAAGTATATCCAAGTCTTCTAGGAGTAGTCATCAATGAATGTTACATAGTAATGATATCCCCCCAATGAAGCAACTGTCATTGGTCAGCACAAGGCAGAGTGCACTAGATCCAAAATTCCTTTGGATCGACTCTCACTATTTGGGAAGGATCTCTTGGCATTCTTTCTAAGTGCACACCTCTACATGTTCCATCATGGTCTACCTGAAGGACTGGTATACCTGTCACTATATTCTTTACTGTTGGGAGAGCTTTGTAATTTATATGAGCTAGTCTTCTATGCCATAGCTCACCCATACTTGTAGAGTCATGGACTAGGGCTTGGATTGGTAGAGTGTTCAGTTGGTACAAGCTCTCCTCTCTCATACCAATTACCTTGTCTGTATCCATGCTTGAGTTCTTGTGCCAAGCAAGTACTTTCCCATTTGAGAAAGCTACTTTATATTCTTTGTCTTCCAAGGTTGAGATCGAAATAAGATTTCTTTTCATACTAGGTACATAGAGCACAGTTCTCAAATGTAGAGTATCATTATACTCTAGCTGAAGGGAGGTGACCCCAGATCCCTTCGTAGTGTAGTTAGCATCATCTCCAAGTACAACACGAAGATTTGAATCCTTCTCAACTACTTCTGAGAGATTTTCTTTATACCTTGTCATGTGCCTAGAAGCACCACTATCTATGAGCCAAGTATCATTAGTGGTGGGAACAATACCTGATAAAGCTGATATAAAGAAGAATTTCGTACGATCTTCATTCCTTTGTTTCTTGTGATGATGATCTTCTTCTACATCAGTAGTCGGAGCTTCATGCTTCCTTTTGTTTGAACTTCGACAGTTACTGGCATAATGACCATATTTCTTGCACCTGTAGCATTGTATCTGAGATAAATCCTTCTTTTGTTTCTTCTGGTCTAGGGGTGGACTTGATCTCCTATCTTGGTGCTTGTGATGGTACGACTTCCTTCCCCTTCCCTTGCCTTTCTTGGCATGGGATACAAACACTTGATTCTCCTCAGGTTGAGTGCCATGAAGTATTTGACATGCTGCTATTCTTGTCTCTTCCTGAGTGCACTCTGCCCATAGCTTATCAAATTTGGGCAACTTGGTTCGACCACTTATGATTTGGATGAAGGACTCCCAAGATGGTGGGAGACCATTTAAAGTGGTCATGACAAGCTCCTTTTCCTCAAGGTTGTCTCCACTGGGCTTTAGCTTGTCCCGAAACTCGGTGATCCTCATGAAATATGAGGCAATATTTTCGGACTTCGTCATTGACAGCTTAATCCTCAATGTGAGAGTCGCATTGATGCTACTGTGTTCAAATGGCTTCTTCAAGGTCTTGAACATCTTCCTAGCTGTCGTCTTTTCTGAGATTTGAGGAACCAAGTGATCTCTAACCGAGTCCACCAAAATCCTTCTTACTTTGGCATCATTTTTCCTCCAGCAAGGTTTGTCTTCTTCGGTTTCTGGCTCTGGGACCTTTGCATTTACAAACTGTAATAGGTCATTTTCTTCTAGTAGAAGAAGAACCCTAGACTTCTAGGGGATGAAGTTGGAAGCCCCTTCTAGATGGTCTTCAACCTTCATTCCAATCATCTTGATTGTAGATCTGGATCAGAAACCCTAGCAGGAGCTAGGTCAAAAATGAAAGTTGGAGTTATGGAAAACTGACTCCACAGATGGATGCTCCCTAGCAAGGCGAGTTGAGAAGAGGTGGAGTCGAGCCAAAACTGTGGAGTGAGTAGGTCAAAACTGAAACCCTACTTTATGTTATGGCTTCAAAATTAGGTTAAAAATTGAAAGTTCTCAGAATTGAGTTTTGCCTTCACCAAAAGATGCGCCCTCCTTAGAACAAAATTCCCATGGCTCTTTTCTTGCCAAAAAGTTGAGTAAAGGCTTTAAAAGACGAAACCCTAGTTTCGATAGGGTTTTGACAATGGCTTATTCTAGCACTGCTTTGATACCATGTTAGATTTTACAAGATTATAGCAGTATATTTTATTTGCTTTGATGGAGAGAGTATTGTTGAGCACCCATGTGAGGAGACAGTTTTTGATGCATGCTATGGTAGAGGTGTAGTGTGGAGTCTAGGTGACTATTCAGATAGTCCATGGGCACATGGGGATGAGTTACATGGAGCTTGAAGGTTGATCTTCGATCGAAATATCACTAGATCAAGGTCAGTGAGTAAGACACTCACAGGACCGCTCTTAGGTATCAGTATGAGTTCTTGGTCATGCCTGTGGGGTTGACCAACACATCTGCTAGTTTCTAGTTTTGTATGCAGTTGCAAAGGTTCTTGTTGCTGTCCTTTAATGCTCTCATTATATACAGCAGGACATGGGAGGATCCCTTGAGACAGTTGGATGAGACATGGGGCATTATGGACATGCCAAAGAATTTTTATTTTGGGCATGTGATCAATGCACAGGATGACAAGCATAGATTGGTGGATGATGTCACCTACTATAGAGGTTTTTGATTACTCTGTGTAGTTTGGCAAGAACTAGACAACTTAGCAAGCACATGGTTGATTCATAGTACATTGTCTACACCAACTTGTTGCATACATGAATCGGAGATGAGGCTCAGTTGCGTTCCAATAGTTGTCAATGGGGCACAACAATAATCAGTGCGAATTGGAAGTGGTGGACTTCCAATTTGGCTATGGGATCCAGGGATTTATCTGGTTGGTAGATTACTTCACCTTTTGTTGATCAAGGTTGTGACGACGATTGGTCTACTTTTTTGGTTCATCATGAGGGGGATTCCTGAGACTTGTTCATATGGCGAGATAGGTTTTCCCTTCCATCACCCATGATCGAGTCTATTTGCAGATTGGTAGACTCTGACTTCACTAAGATGCCTTGGCAGGATATGATTCATGATCGTGGGTTCATCCTTTACAGGTATTTCAATGTGGTCTTCCGGGAGCGGAGAATATAGTATGGGCATGATGGTCAGACAATTATGATTAGAGTGGCACAACGTCAACATGGTAGTTCCTTTATGAGATTAATATGGGACCTTGGGATTACAGGGCTTGGCACTTCAATGACTGAGAGAGTTGGGTGGACCTTTATCCATTGGGCTTCAATTTTGAGAGCAAAAGGGAAGAAGAAATCCAAGAAGGGCCCCAAGCAGGGTGGGAATAAGAAACAACAACAACAACATGGTGGATAGAAGAAAGATTTGGGCAAAGTCAAGTGCTTTGCTTATCAAGGGTTTGGGCACTATGCCTCGCAGTGTCCAAACAAGAAGAAGAAGAAGCAACATACCGCAACTTCAACAGAGATTGAGGAGTATGCAACTAGATTCAAGAGAGAGTTTTCTCTCTGCGTTGGACATGTTGCGAGAGAGAGAGAGAGCTTCCATCATCACCAACGCTGATATAGAGGATGAGGGTGAGTATTCTTAGTTGACCGATCATTCTTTTCGTGCATCCACCACCATCACTTGGTATATTGACAATGGAGCCTTGAGCCACATGACACGTGCTTAGGAGATGCTCTCTGAGCTTTCACAGGGATGTATAGATGTGGAGGTTGTGTTGGGGGATGACATAGTTGTCAAAGTTGTTGGGCGTGGGACTATTGCATTTCAGAAGGAGTCCATGAGTCCATTTGTTTCTGGAATGAAAAAGAACTTGATATCAGTTTCCACGATTGAGGACAGAGGACTTGGGGTGTCTTTCCTGGATAGACATGTGCGTGTTTTCTCCAAGACTGTAGGACCATTTGCCTCTTATGCCATTGGAGTCAGATGTGTGAAGTTGCACAAGCTCTTATTTCAGACCCAACATGCTTTGGCACAACACCAATAGTGAGCTTTGTGAGCTGTCGCATAAGAGGATGGCTCATTTGCATCATCCAGCTCTGAGCATGTTGAGGGACATGGTTACAGGTTTGCCAAAGTTCAGCACGGATCACAATGATTTGTGTAGAGGGTGTGCTTTGGGAAAGTACACCAAGGCTGCTTTTTCGAGCAGTGATAGTAGGTCAGCGGGAGTGCTTAATTTGATACATTCAGATTTGTGTGGCCCCATATCATCTGTCTATTTAAGAGGTTTTGAGTACCATGTGACATTCATCGATGATTATTCCAGGAAGACCTGGATCTACTTCCTGAGGAGTAAGAAATCTGAGGAGGTCTTGCAGAGGTTCCAAGAGTTTAAAGCTCTTGTGGAGAACCAAACTGGGAGGAGGATTTGAGCATTCAGATTGGTTAATGGGGGTTAGTATACTCCAAGGAGTTCGATGAGTATTGTAGATAGGAGGGCATACAGAGACAGTTGACAGTACCATACATTCCTGAGCAAAATGGAGTGGCATAAAAGAACTGATCTATATTGGGAGTAGTGAGAGGCATGATACATGATCAAAGTCTTCCTTTCTTCATTTGGGCTGGGGCATGTAGTACAATTGTAGTCCTTTAGAACAAGATTCCCCATCGTGCCTTAGGGAGTAAGATTCATGAGGAGATGTTCACAGGCAAGAAGCTTAAGGGTGGTCATTTATGTATATTTGGTTGCCTGCTGAAGGCCTTCCACATTTATCTTCTTGCCCAGAGGAAGGTTGTTGTGAGGCGGAAAGTAAGGTTTGAGGAGGAGCGAGCCTTGAGGAAGTCTAGAGAGTCGGTGCAGGAGGAGCAGCAGGCTCCCACACCTTAGGAGGTTTCATCGGTACCGTCAATTCAGAGTACAGGTTCACAGGTTTTCGGAATTACTGGGCCACAGGTTACAGGTACAGGGTCTTTAGGTTCAATGGTTCAACCAACAGGTACATTGGGGACAGGTTCTGGTTCTCAGGTCAAAGGTTCATGGATTGCAGTTATCGGATCACAGGGTTCACCAATGGCTGGTTCACCATCTCTTGGTCTACAGGTTTCTGGGCCATAATCTTCTAGGAGTTCATCAAATGAGGATAGACCAGTTTAGGAGCCTTCTTCAGGGAAGAGGAAGCCTAAATGGCTTCGTGACACCTTGAAGGAAGTAGAGGCTTTTGGATCGCTCAACGAATCAGTGAGGGCTATAGTGATGCCAGACAAATTGGGTATGGCTTTGGTTGCTAGTCTTCGTGATTCGAGGCCATCTACATTTGAGGAGGCCTCTCAACATCATGTTTGGACAGATGCCATGATGGAAGAGTACCATTCCATCATGAAGGACAATGTATGGGAGATTGTGTTGAGACTAGAGGGGAAGTCAATGGTGACTTCCAAATGAATCTACAAGGGGAAGCACACTGCAGATGGCAGTGTGGAGAAGTTCAATGCTAGGTTTGTGGCACAGGGGTTTTCACAGGTAG
The DNA here is from genome assembly GCA_001517045.1 of Pseudotsuga menziesii. NCBI lineage: Eukaryota > Viridiplantae > Streptophyta > Pinopsida > Pinales > Pinaceae > Pseudotsuga > Pseudotsuga menziesii. The sequence continues at coordinate 372,690 of LPNX011164072.1, read as the reverse complement.
AGGGAGTTGATTATGATGAGACCTTTGCGCCGGTTGCTCGATATTCCTTGATTAGAGTAGTAATTTCCATAGTAGCAAAGATGGATTGGAAGATCCACCAGATGGATGTAAAGACTGCATTTCTCAATGGACATTTACAGGAGGAGGTGTATTTGGAGCAGCCTCGAGGCTTTGAGATCCATGGGAGGGATTCCCATGTGTGCAGGATGAAAAAGGCCTTGTATGGGTTGAAGCAAGCTCTTCGTGTTTGGTTTTCCAGAATTGATGCTTATTTGCTGTCGATGGGATTTCAAAAGAGTGAGGATGATCCCAACCTTTACTACATTGTGGTTGGAGGAGACTCGCTCATTCTTTTGTTGTATGTCGATGACTTGTTTATCATAGGGGAGGAGTGCCTCATTGCGGCTTGCAAGAGGGGTCTTGATTCAGAGTACGAGATGACAGATATTGGGCTGATGCGTTACTATTTGGGGATGGCGGTTTGGCAGGAGTCTGGTCATATTTTCTTGGAACAAGGAAAGTATGTAGTTGATGTACTGAGAAGATTTTAGATGGAGGATTGCAAGTCGATGGCCACATTGATGATCATCAGCTGGAGGAAGCTTCATGCTTTCGAGGGAGAGTTGGTGGATCCTACTTTATATCGTCAGCTCATTGGTTCATTGATGTATCTGGTCAACACCAAGCTAGACTTGTGTTTTGTGGTGAACACTCAGTCACTTCATGGTAGAGCCTAGGAGAGTGCACTGGGTAGCCGCGAAACATGTGTTGAGATAACTTGCAGGGACAATGGATTATGGTCTGGACTACAGGAGTTCGGGTGGAGCTAGTTTGGTTGGCTTCATAGATTCAGATTGGGCAGTTAGTGTGACAGACGAAAGAGCACTTCCGGTTGTTGTTTCAGTTTGGGTTCAATAGCAGTGTCGTGGTTCAGTCGGAAGCAAAAGTCTGTTGCTTTGAGTTCTGCTGAGGCTGAGTACATGGCAGCCGGTCAGACTAGTTGCGAGGCACTGTGGCTTTGCAAGTTGTTGGTAGATTTGTTTGATGTGAAGCTTAGGCCCATAGTGATTTACTGCGACAATCAGAGTTGCATTCAGCTCTCTGAGAGTCCAGTGTTCCATGACAGGTACAAGCACAGAGATCAGATACCATTTCATTCGAGATTATGTTCAGAGAGGAGCAGTTGAGTTACGGTACATTTCCACCAATGAGCAGCTAGTAGACATTCTCACAAAATCCTTGGGGCGGGCAAGTTTGTCTTCTTTCGGGACAAGTTGGGAGTGGTGAAGAACAACTTCCTGGGTAAGAGGGAGTGTTGAAGTTTTGTACCTTGAAAGTTGTTCCCCTTGGTGATTTTTCCTAAGTCACTAGGAAAAGGGGTCATGTTCACATGGGTTTTGTATTAATGACTTGAGATGAGCATTAAATGCACTTTAGGGATTAAAGTGCACTTTAAGTGAAAATTAAAAGGGTAGTGGAGTGAAAACAAATTAATGGACAGAAAAAAGAATTATTGCATCCGCTCATCTTATTCAATCTGGGCCCTTGGATTAGATGGCCCTTCACATACCCAATGAATTTTTTATTTAAAGACAAACTGACCATGTGAAGAGGCAATTCGACTTGCAGCTTTGAGAGAGAATCAACTTCTTGTGTGATAGAGAAGAACACAGCAGAGGAAAGAGTTGGCACACTTCCCAAGATGAATTCTGTACAGCAGTAATCTCTTGGCACAAATACCGAGGAGAGAAACTTGAGCATGCAGTTCGAAGTTACATGCAGCAAAAAATGTGTCCGTACTGTCATTAATGAAGGCTGACTTCGTACAGTAGGAGTGAATCCATACAGCAGCAGGGTGGCATGATTTTCCAGGCAGTGGCACGAAAATCGAGGAAATTTAATTGCTGTAACAGCAGGCATATTTTCCCAGACCAAGTCTGTACAGTGCATGCAGTTCAAGGAATGCTTCTGTACAGTTCAGTACAGCCCAGCATTAATTCCAGCACGAATTTCAAGGTGGTCTGAGCACGGAAATCGAGGCTGACTGGTGCACAATTTCCAAGACAGATTTGTTGAGATAAGTTGATTAGACTGCTGTAGAAATTTTGAATTTGAAAGAATAAAAATTCCTCCCTCTCAAACAGGCTTACCCATTCTGGGTTTTCCCTGGGCATTTGCCGAAAAATACTTGTCTGAAATTTCATGGTGTGCAAGTGGTATTTAATTTTCTGCCTGTTAATGTGATGTGCATACAGTGTTTCAAAGTCTGAAATTTTTGTGAAATTTACAGCACTCAATTAAACTGGGCTGGGCATTAAATTCTCAATAAATTTGACTTGAAACCAGGCTGGGTTTGAAGACCTAAAACTTTCACTATAGGCAAATCATTCACGAATAGTGAAAAAGATCCTGGTTGGTCTTGAGTAGGAACTTCATCCAAGAAGTTGAGGAAGTACTTAGATCCCCAACAGAATGGGTCCTCATATATGTCTGTAATTGTCACTATGAATGAAATCAAGAGGCTAACAAGCATGCCTCACATCACAATAACTTGAGGCAACCACTTTGAAACCATTATTCATGTCCATCACAACCCTTTTATCTAGCCAAAATTTTGTGAAGTGGAGGACCAATATGCGAAGTGCACAACCGCATGTGCACTGTAAAATGAGTCCATCAGGTTCAACAACAATGCAAAGAAGGCTCTGTAAAGTCTTCAGAAGCTTGCCTTGATAGGCCCAAGAGAAAGAGAGCTACGAACTTCTTTTGGAAAAAAAACTGTAGTGTGCTATCTCTTGCTGCAGAAGCAAAGGAAGGAAGAGAACTCTGGCCTTGAAGGAGGGTTTAAAATCTTGGAAACCTTTAAAGAGAGATGAATAAAAACACCTAGTTCCACAGTTGTAAAGAAACTTTAAGCAATGCCACTAGCATTTTGGTTCAGCTGCTACTTTGAGTAAGTGAGATTCACATTCGCTCTGAAACCATGTTGAGATTCACAAGAAAGAGCGAGAATCGAACAAAACTGACACAAACCCGCATTCTGCAATAAAAAGAAGAACAAACCAGTATTACGGCAGTGCAACACTTGAAGAGAAATTAACGAAGAGGAGTGCAACCCTAGAGAGAGAGTGAATCCAAAAACAAGTACACTAGAGAAAAATAAATCCAAGCACAAGAGAATACAACACTTGATTGGTGCCCTTAGGCAAAATACTTTATTAAGACCGAGAAGAATCACATGATTGTTAAATTACAGATGAGAGTTGGATGTATATACATATTACACAACTCAAGAGGTATGGCTCTTTCCCCAGCAGGTGTTATGAGCCTGTATGTACAAGGTCAACCTTAGCCAAAGCTAGAAATGTAAAATGATTACAATATAAGGTCAGCAGTGGGTGAAAGTGAAGCTTACACCATTTTCAACAATATAAATTGATAAACCAATAAGATACTATGAAAACAGTCAGTCAGCTAGAAGATGTGTAAATCAGCAAACATGTTAGTGAGATGCTGATAATTTGAGTACATCCTTTAATTCATTATTGTCAAAATGATCAAAAGGAAATAGCCAAATAGCACTAAAGAAAAAACGAATTTTATCTAAAGAATGTTCTTTGTTGTTTTATTTATAGTTTTCAAGCATATCCATGACAAAAGACTCGCTTCTTGAAAGTTGAGATTCAGAGTACCTAGGTGTAATTAGGAAGAAATGCTTTTTTTATTTGACTATGGTGTCCCAAAATGTTTTGGAATATTACGACTGCAAAGCAATTAAATGGTTGCTCCAATTGTAAAGAAAATTCATACTTCGCTATTAGAGGTTGCGGTGGTAACAGACAACAAAGACCACTTTATGCATCCATGCTTCATTTTCAGCACAATCCAAATTTCAACTCAGCTTTATTCTGAATATGTTCATGCTGACATTCTCATCCGCTGAGACCTCTAGAGATAAATGTTTTTATGTGAAACTTATTGAATCCTCTGATGAGTCACATCTTGCAGATAGACACTCACATGAAAAGACTCGATGAGGACTTGATTCAATTTGCAGAGGACCTAAAGCAAGGTGTGCATATTCATTATCCTGTTAAACAACTTGACATGCAATTGTGAATAATGAATATGCACTTTGAAAAGTTCTTGTCTAAAGCACAATCTATGAAATGGCTAGAGTGCTTTAGTGATGTGAGGGAAATAATAGAGATTTCATTCGTAATTTTTGAAAACTTGTACCCATATGAAGTTTTCTTGTGTCTTACTTGTATACAAAGATTAGATTGTTTTTTATCAGTGTTCTTATGCTGTTGTCATGGTTTCATAATGAATATAAATAGAAGGGAAAATAGCTCCTGATGAACCTGCAATTCTTCCACCCATTAGCACCAGGGAAGAAAAACGGAAAGGTTATTTCTTTACACCTCAAGCTAAGAGGCTCGATACAAAAGTTGAAAGGGATTGGGAAAGGGACCGGGATAGGGATTTTGAGCTCATGCCTCCTCCGGGTAGTCACAAGAGGACTATTCCAGCTCCTGTTGATGTAGATCAGCCTATTGATCCTAATGAACCTACATATTGTGTCTGTCATCAGGTATATTTCGTGTATTCAACTTTCTGATATTTGCTAGTTGTCATGCATGAGTTTATAGGTAATGCTATTTTTTGCTGTCTATTTGATTTCTCGTCTCATGTTGTTTTGATCTTTTCTTAAACACTTCAGACATTGATGTTAATCCCACATGTTATGGAGAGAATTGTAATAAATTTTTCTTTCCAGGTTTCTTTTGGAGACATGATTGCCTGTGATAATGAGAATGTAAGTAACTCATTTCATTTTTCAGCAAATTCCCTTTTTCTGCCGATTAATTTACTACAGTTGTCTGATCATTAATTAAGACTGTTTACAGTGTGAAGGAGGAGAATGGTTTCATTATGCGTGTGTTGGGTTAAGCTCTGAAACACGCTTTAAGGGGAAGTGGTACTGCCCGACGTGCAGACTGCTACCACGCAAGGGTGCTTCGGATCATTCTGCATGACAATTTGGGTATATTTGTGCAAAATTTACAAATGATTTTGAAATATCTGAATGGCTCATAGATGGCAATCCCTCTTCTGTCATTTGTTGTATACTGATACATGGGTTGAAATTGGGCAAGATGCAAATGCTTTTATTATATCTCTGGAATAAAGAGAAATTTTGGCCAATTTTCAAATGCTATGAGTTCTTGTTATGCTGTTTCAGGCCTCTACTTGAAAATCTTTGCTGGGTATCTTTCTGCCGTTAGCAATTTGCTTCAGAGGCATTTTGGACTGGCAGGGTATTTCATCTTGCTTTTGGGCATTTAATTTTTAAGATAAAATAATCCATTAACTTTGCTTCTGACTTAAACCTTGATCACAAGTTGTTGAGCACTTTGTTGACAAGTAGTGGAAAACCTGTTTTTCTGCTTTGGAATAGCAGTGTCCAGCATGCTGAAATATACTAAAAAGTGGGAATAACTAGGATGCTGGCGTACATATTGTTGGGAAATGAAGTTGTATTGTATTTCCCAATATGTAAGCTGTATCAACTTCTTGGCTGATGGATAGACATGCACGTTGAGGACTTTTGTAAACATAATGTTGCAGCTTATGCCAAAGTATCGCATTTATGACTGACTGGCCGGGATATTATTGAATGAATACAGATAATTTGTGAGATATGAAGCTGCTTAGAATTTTATTTGCATGGAACAGAAAAATGTTGTACCAGTGATTGGAATTGAGCTTCATAGGGTGACATTGTGGACTTTTGTAACATACCATTGTGGCTAATGCGAAAGTATCACATTTACGACTGGCTGGCATGGATACTATTGAATGTAGACAATCTGTAAGATATGAAGATGCTTAGAACGTTAAATGAATGGAACAGAAAAATGTTGCACCAGTGGTTGTGATTGAGCTTCAGAGTGTTTCTATCAGAGCTATGATCGTAAAGATGTACAGATTATGAAATTCCCATGCCACAAGATAAGATATCAGCCAGAATGTAGATGAAATAATATTAAACTTTGGGGTTGAATTGAAACCAAAATTCATTGGTTCCAATTTTGTTTTTTCAATTATCTTCTTGGAAAGTGTTTTTACTTCTTTTGGTTTAAAATTGTAATGAATTCATCGGCATCTCAAGAAATACAGAACCAAAGTTTTCCGACTTGGACTCTGGTAACATGTCATATAAAATGAATTACATATTCTGCAGAATTTCATCAGAAAATATGAGGGATATTTCCATTTTAATCCATAATTAGGGCACTAATACTAGACTCTGAAGTGTGCATAAGTTAATGTGAATACAGACAGGAAAATGAAATTATAAATTAAGAATCAAAATCAATATAAATAATGAACATCAAATAGTCAAAATCCTCTACAACATGTTATAACTTCCAATTTGAAATGACATCTGACAAGTATATGAATAACTGAGTTAATTGTGCATCTGCTCATAGGGCACCATCCCGTCCCTTAAAAGATATTTTACGTAAATTGTTCCACGTCAAAAATCTTGTTGGATATAACTATTCAAAGAAATAACTTAGTTTTTAGTGGTGCTTTGATTTTCCACACCTCCCACCACCATTGATTGTTTATGGATTTGTACATCTATGAAGATAGCCTCCCAACCGAACTTTCTGATGCAGAACCATCAGTTGGGTTTTCATCCCAAACCAGCGGTCTTCTTCCTATTTGATAATAACATTATTGGCTTCCAACCTCTCAACAAAAGCTTCCCATTCCATTGCTTCTTGATCCACCATGCCTAAATCTTCTGACTTCATCCACCCTCCCCTTAGAAATTAGGAGATTCCAAGGTATTCACATCTGCCAAAGTTATTATATTAGATTTTCTTAATGTAGAGCACAAGCCAATAGACACTCTGAATTGAATTCATTTTCATAGTCAATCCAAGGGTACAACTGTAGAGGAATGTTTTTGCCATTGCCTACCTTCCAATCAAACTAATTTCCCACAAGTGGGAAAGTTTGAACCAATGCGTTGCACACAATGGATGTAGTAGTGTGATTCTTGTTTCACAACTTGATCCACTCTAACATTGATAAATGATGACCCATACTTTTCAATGAGAAGTTCTTTCCATAACCTCTTGCCCCAATTATAATCTGCCATAAGCTTTTGGTAGCCAATATCTTTGCAAAATGGAAGAGGTTTTTAACACCCCAACTTCCATCCTTTTCTAAGTTTGCTAATATGTGCCATCTTACTAATGCCATCTTATGCTTTGCATTCTTCTCCATCCATGGAATTTTAAATATCTTCTTGATTTTGCATAAAATCCCTTTGGTAATGTAGGCTAGGGATTGCCATTGGATCAAGATTGCCTCTAAAGTTGCCTTAGCCAAAATTAAGCTTCCACCAAGAGAGCCATCTTGTGTGCCATGATGTAATGTAGATTGACACTGCCTCTAACATTGCCTTAACCAAAGTTAATCTTTCACCCATATGAAGCCATCTTGTGTACCATGATGCAATCCTACTTTCTATCTTCTTGTATAACCACAACCAATCCCTATATCCATATTTGTTTGGGTTTTATTGGAAACCTAGATATTTTAGACTTATCGGATAATCCCTTTCTTGAAAACTTAACAACAACTTAACGACATTTTGTTTCCTCTCCATTGAGTTGTGAAGCATAATTGAGAATGCCAATACACAATGAATTGCCATTGCATCCCTCAACGAGCCACCTCCAAAAAGTAAGAGATCATCCAAAAACGTAGGTGAGTTAGTGATACATTGTTACTCACTTTGATGCCTTTAGCTCCATTACTTCTTTCATGGATTATATGCTTAACTCTTCAACGATTAATAGAAACAATAGAGGTGAGCGAGGGCAACCTTACCTCAAGCTTCTATAAGCCTAGAAGAAAGATGTAGCAGAATATTGACAAGTAAGAAGAAAGAAACAAATAAGTAACCTTCCACCCAGTCCATTGATTACATGAGAAATAACATGAAGCATCATCAAATTTAGATATGACCAATTTGCTTTATCATATGCCTTGGGTAAATCTAATTAGATGATAAGAGGGCATATTTCTTACCTTCATGACGTGAAGAACTTCTTGTGCAATACCAATTGCTTTATGGATTTGTCTACCATTAAGAAACATGAACGACTCACTTGATATTGTGAGAGAATGCTTTGGTGAGTCTTCTTGAAATATTCTTAGATATTATCTTATATATTGCATTGCATAGAGAGACGGGTCTAAAGTCCTTAAAAGATTCAAGAACATATTTCTTTGGAATCATGGCTGAAAAAGTATAATCTATTGCCCCAAGAATTGTACTAGCAATAAGTTATTTCTCAACCAAAAAAAAACCCCATAAAAGTTAATAGACCAACTATTTGGGCTTGGGTTTTTTTCCTTCTAAAAGGGTCAATAACCCTTCCAATTCATCCATGGAAATCTCCTAAATAAGATCTTAATTCTATTCTTGATTCACAAAGCTAGGAAAGTAGGTAGGCATTTTATGTTATCTACATTTGCTCTAGGAAGTTTATTGAAGAGCTATTTGAAATGATTAGCACCTTTCTCAGCGCTATTGAGACTTTGTAATTGTTCCCCTATATAATTCTTTACACTCCAAATGGTATAATGTCTTTTCCCATTTTTAAGGTTGCTGAAAGAAGTGGGTATTTGCATCATAGTGAGCTAACTAAGTAGCTCTACTTTTTTGTCTCCACTTTGCTTCTTCCCAATCTAGCAACACTTATTTGTTGCTTCTAATTGATTCAAATTCCTTATTTCTTTTGAATTGAAAATGCCATTCATGTAGGTTTGAAAATATTTCAAATGTACTCTTCAAGAAACCACAATACTTCTATAAAGTCCTTAAACTTATCTTTTGTTGACTATTGTTTTCCTCTTGATCCAACTCTTAAGATTATCAATGAATTGAAACATCACTAAATCCTCTCGATGGCTCTCATTATGTATCGATTTGTTATGAACCAAATCCATGAATCCAAGGTCCTTCAACCAATGTGAGTTGACTTTGAAAGTGCCTTGAGGCTTGGACTCAACATCACCCACAAAGCAAAATGGGAACATGGTCTCAAATAAGATTATCACCTATTCAAGATTTGTTTTTGCCCTCATTGTCAACAATATTCTCTACTATAAAAAGCCTATATAGTTCTTTGGAAATTCCTCTGCTTCATGCTCTATTACTCCATGTAGGTTTAAGAATAAGAGGCTCTATGCCACACAAATTGGCCTCAATCTTATGAAGTATGAAATCCACCAATGGGTCCATCCTTCATGGTTCCCCACATGCTTCACCTCACCGTTGGATAAATTTAATGTCATCAACCTAGAACATTTTCCTCCTAATAGCAATATTATCAAGAAAATTCCTCAAAAAGATTCCCTTGCATTAATCACATTGTAGGTTAATTTAGAGATCTAGACATCAAAACTAGTCAAGAGCCAAAATTGAGAAAAAAATGGAAAATTGGGCATTTAAAAAAAATTCAAATAAGGGGACATTACAAGTGGTATCAGAGCATGGTCTTGGCACCTGATGGTAGTAACAAGGAGTCAAAGCAATAAACCACCACCCTTGGATCTTGAAGTTGAAGGTGTTTTTGTTGGAGGAGAAGAAGTAGTAGAAGAAGAGGCACATTTTGCTGAAACTATGACTAGCGAGGGGAAGGGACCCACTGATCATGAAAAGATTGAATATATTAAACTCATACAACCTCTCTTTGATGACATAATCAAGAACATGAACCAACATCTTATGAAAGGATTCGATTTATTGGTTAGCCAATTTGGAAGCAAATTGGGATTAATGGGAGATAGCAGTAGTTCACACTCAGAAGAAAAGACGACAATGGGTGAGCAAATTTTCTCAAGAACAGGACCTCATAATAGACCCCATGAATTTCAGAGCACACCAAGGGCTACTGCACCTAAATTTCTTATTCCCAAAGAAAAGACTAACATTCAATTTGAAATTGATACAATAACAAAAGAATGGGCTAAATTGGATGAAGAGTGTAGGAGGAGTATAACATTTGAGCAGTACTTCACCATGGCAAACAAACTCAAAAAGAAGGAGGACAATAAGTCTCTGCATCAAAACATAGAATTGAATTGTGCCATAGTTAAAGTGCCACTTCCTACTTTTGATGGTTCATCTCAAAGTTCTGCTAACACTTGGGTGCAAAAATTGGATGTGTATTTTCAACTGAATCCAATGGTGGAAGAAGATGCTTTAAAAATGGCTATTTTGCACTTGGATGGAGATGCCAATGAGTGGTGGTTCCATGGACTGGAAACCTTGGGTCATGATTAGGTTAAAACATATGGGGTTGACAGGGTATTGGAAAGGTTTGAGCAAAAAGATCCATAATTGTCTTTCAAAGAACTAGCACAATTGAAGCAGGTAGAGACTCCTATTGAATATATGTTGGAATTCCAAAGATTATCAGTTAAGGTGGTTGATGTATCTATGGGAAGGTTAGTATTGCTTTTCATTGAAGGTTTGGAAGAGCCCTTAAAAGGTTTGGTCAAAGCCCACAAGCCTACTAACTTAAATGATGCAATGAGCTTGACTAGAGATTTTCAAAATGTGCTTCCTAGAACGAGATTTCCTCCCAAGCCTAACTTCAAATTTGAAAGAAAGCCTTGGAAAAAGGATGCACCTGATAAGAAGTTTTGGCAAAAGGATACATTGGAAAAGAATAAGAAAGAAGGACAAAACAGGGATGAACTTCGAAGGAAAAAATTGTGCTTCACATGCTTCCAACCATGGGCACCAGGGCATAAATGTGCTAAAGGAAAGGCTCAATACATAGAAGTATTTTCTGATAATGATGAGTATGAAGGGGGTATCGATGAAGAGGGGCACACTTCAGATCAATAGGAGGCATATGAGACAGCAGTTGAAGAAGAAAGACAAGAAGAAAATCAGCGTTCACCAGAAAAAGCAAGAATGGCAGTACTTTCAGCAGTTCCTCGCTATCACACAATTCGATGCAAGGGTGTGGTATTGGGACAAAGAGCTTCAGTTTTGGTAGATGGAGGAGCTACACATACTTTCATTGATGTAGAGATGGTGGAGAAAAGAAGGATACCAAATGAACCATTCGATGGCTTCACAGTTGTCATTCCAGGTCACAACACCATGCAATGCAAAACATGGGTTCCAAAGCTGCAAGTCACCATAGGTAACTATACTTTTGTTGATAGTTTTTATGTGGTTGATGTTGCTGATACTAATGTAGTATTGGGAGTGCAATGGTTGTATTCTATAGGAGAGCATTTAGTAAATTATCAAATTCATGAAATGAAATTTCAAGATTCAACAGGGGTACTAAGGGTTGTGAGAGGGCAGCACACTTACCCAAAACAGGTAGTAAATTGCAATAGTATGAGATCTATATTGAGGCATGGTGATATTGAATGGGCTGCTGAATGTTATATCACCTCTCCCAAGCCAAAAATTAGAGTTGTTAAACACCCAAAGGAGATAGAGACACTTTTGCACAAATATGAAATTTTTTTCAGAGATCTTCCACATGGTAGACCACCTGATAGGGGGGTTGAGCATAACATTGTTTTGGAGGAGGGTACTTCACCCATTCAGATACCACCTTATAGACATCCCAAGAAGTTCAGATATGAGATTGAGAAGACCATTCAAGAACTCTTAGAGTTGGGACTCATTAAACCAAGCTCTAGCCCTTATGCTTCTTCAGTAGTGTTGGTAAAGAAAAAAGATGGAACTTTGAGGATGTGCATAGACTTTAGAGATTTGAACAAGAAGACCATCAAGAATAGATATCCTATCCCTAGGATTGATGATCTCATGGATGAGCTATTTGGAGCTCAATACTTTTCCAAAATTGACCTTAGATCCAGTTATCACCAAATTCGGATGAAGGAGGAAGATGTGCAAAAGACTGCTTTTCGATGTCATTATGGTCACTTTGAGTTTCTTGTTATGCCACTTGGGTTGACTAATGCTCCAACTACATTTCAAGCATGTATGAATAGAATCTTTTGCAAGCAACTTAGAAGGTTTGTTTTAGTCTTCTTTGATGATATTCTCATTTACAGTAAAACTTGGGAAGAGCACTTGCAACACCTAGAGATTGTGTTGAAAACTTTGCAAGAACAGTCTTTGTATGCTAAGATGTCTAAATGTGAATTTGGGATGAAAGAACTATTATATCTTGGGCACATTATTGGGAAAGATGGAGTGAAAGTGCACATGGAAAAGATCGGGGCTATCTTAGAATGGCCATCACCAAAAAATATCACATAATTAAGAGGCTTCATTGGAATATGTACATACTACAGGAAGTTTGTGAAATGATTCTCCAAGTTGAATTCTCCACTCACTGATTTGACTAAGAAGGATGCTTTCAAGTGGAATGAAGAGGCTGAAAATGCCTTCCAAAAAATGAAAGAGGTAATGAGTAGTTGTCCCATACTTGCATTACCTGATTTTTCTAAGCCTTTTGTTGTTGAATGTGATGCCTCAGGTGAAGGAGTAGGGGATGTCCTAAAGCAAGGCCAACACCCTATAGCCTTTGAGAGCAGAAAGTTGCAGCCTCATGAAAAGCTTTACT
>LPNX011164072.1:21189-359787 GCA_001517045.1 Pseudotsuga menziesii | reverse complement strand
GATAAGTTTGCTTGTGATGTATTAGATGGACTCATGGGAGATGATAACTACAGAATTTTGAATGGGCTGATATATTATAAGGGCATAATTTATTTGGTTCGATATTCAAAATTTAAGTACAAAGTTTTGCAGGAAGCACATGATTCCCCATTAGCAGGTCATCCAGGGATCTTCAAAACCTATAGGCAACTAAGGCAAAGGTTCTATTGGAAAGGGCTGAAGGAAGATGTTCAGAAGTATGTGAATGAATGTAAGGTATGCTAGCAAAACAAATCAGAACTCACACATCCCGCTGGTTTATTACAACCATTGCCCATTCCAGAGCAAAAATGGGACAATATATTAATGGATTTCATCACCGGTTTGCCCAAATCTTTGGGAAATGATTGCATATATGTGGTAGTGGATAGATTGACTAAGTTTTCTCATTTCTTTTCTGTTACATCCTCTTTTAGTACTGCACAAGTGGATGATACTTTTTTTAAAGAAATCTTCAGATTGCATGGGCTCCCCAAGAGCATTGTGAGTGATAGAGATGGTAGATTCATGAGTGCTTTTTGGCAAGAACTTTTCAGATTGGTGGGAACTAAATTGACTCCAAGTACAAGCTACCATCCACAAACTGATGGACAAACAGAGAGGGTGAATAAATGGTTGGAAGGGTACTTTCGAAACTATGTGGGAGAACAACAAAAAGCTTGGACCAAATGGCTACACTTGGGTGAGTTTTGCTACAACACCACCTTTCACATGTCAATAGGGATGTCTCATTTCAGAGAATTATATGGTTATGATGCACTTACATTTGATGATATGATATTTGTTGATAGTAGAGCTCCAAAAGCTAAAGATTGGGTGGAAGAAAGCCAAGAAATTTTAAAGCTTTTAAAAGACAATTTGTAGGTTGCCCAAAATCAGCAAAAACAATATGTTGATAAACATAGAGAAAAGGACCTTTTAGGTTGATGATTTAGTGCATTTGAGGTTGCAGCCATACAAACAAACATCCCTCAAAAGAAATGGAGCAGAAAAGCTAAAGCCAAAATACTATGGGCCCTACAAGGTAATCCAGAAAATTGGAGAAGTTGCATATGAGTTGGAACTTCCGAAAGGGAGTAAAATTCATAATGTATTTAATGTTTCTTGTCTCAAGAAAGCTATTGGTCAGCAAATTGTCATCTCAGATACACTCCCTTCTTTGGATGAAAAAGGACAGCTCACACTTATTCCAGAAAAAGTTTTGAAGACAAGGGAGAGAAGATTAAGGAGCAAAACAATCAAAGAATACTTGGTGCAATGGAAAGATCTACCAAGTGAAGATGCCACATGAGAAGAGGAGAATATTTTGCAGCATCCAAATCTGAAATTGCTTGAGGACAAGCAATATTGGGTGGGGAGGACTGTAATGTCCCCATTCAAATAATTGCATAGCGAGAAAATTCCATCAATCCTATTAGTTCCCTAGGTTGGGTGGAAACATTAGGAAGTTAATAAGAGAGCTAATAAATGGTGTTTAGACATTAGAAGGAATAAATATTTATTTAATGGAGTTAATTAAATAAATACAAGTGAAAAATGAAATGGCTATGGAGAATGGAGACACATGGAGACTGTGGGGCCTACTCAAGCTAGAATTCATATGTTAAATGGCATCCTCCTATTGTAATTTTGAATCTATGGGAAGCCTAATGTTTTGGGATGGATTATGAGGTTAATATAATTGTCAATATACTTCATAGGTCGAATTTGGGATGAATTGTAACTTACATGGGATAGGAAGAGCCAAATGGGAGTTTCATGGACACTTGGCTAGATTTCCCTTACATTTATGACATCTATGACACCAATGATGGAGATTCTATGACAGTTATGACCCAAGTCAGATCTGAAAGCTGACATACTAACATAATGACATGTTAGGCCTGAATAGAGCATCTTGGAAGCCAAATTTGGGAGTTGGAGAAGGCCAAGAGGCTCCTACTCAAATTTGGGAGAAGAGGGAAGGTGAAGAGAGAGGCCACATGGCATAGCATGAGCAACCACACCAATTCGACTTGGCTTTGGTTTATGGATGGATTTGGAACCTTAGAATACCAATAATGTTTATAAAATACAGATATCGGCCATGAGAAGAAGCTTTTTGATCATTTGTGAAATTTGCTATTGTGAAGAAAGGGAGCTAGTGGATGACTAGTTCATGCCTTAGCCAATTTCGAGGGTGAGAGATTCCCATCCTAGTTGGTGTTTGGAGAGGCCACTCAGGTCTTTTATGGAGCTTTAATGGAGTCTTATTTGCAGGTGTAAGCTACAAGAAATCATGTGGATTCTTCTATTGTAGCACTCTCTCTCAACTATTTCCAGTTTTCACACCATATTCATGCCAATGGAGGGATTGCGCTTTGGGTGAGCTATTGATCTCTTTGGGGAAGATTCTAATGCCCATTATCTTATTTTATGATGTATATCCTCTGTATTTCATGTTTAGAATACTCTCAGGTAGAAATACCCAAAAGAATTCATGTAAAAATGTTGAACAATGAAGAAATAGTGTCATTTCCCCACTATCTTGTTGTGAACCATTGTAATGCTGATGATTTCAAATTGGGAGAGCCTTTAATTATCCATTTATGATTGGAATCAGTTCAATATTATCTGTTATTCATTCTCAAAAATTTTCAAGTCGAAATTCCCAAGAGTTGTATGTCAAAATGACTTTTAATGAGCAAACAGTGACCATTTCCACTCTATTTTGATATATGCCATGGTAATGCTTATTATTTCGAATGGAGGAATGAATATATGATAAATTTATGATGGATGGATTGTAATTAATGTGTATTTCAAGTCTCATGTTCAATACTTAAGCATTGGAATCCATTTTACTCATTTTTATTGCATTGGGAGAAGATTTGGTGCATTTTCCCCAAGGGTCGAAATTGTAACTTGAGAGTTGTTTTGGAAAGAGTCATAACAGCCTATATAAAATGAACCATGATGCATATGAGACTTTGAAAAGGTCCCTATAGATACCCATCCTCTTTTAATAAATTCAAGTGACTTTGGGATCATTTGTGAAGCCATTTCCGACAATTACCCGGGGGGAATTGGAGCCCAATTTGCTAGTAAAGACTCCTACTTTGAATAGAACATTAAAAAAGTTTGTAGATGTAATTGGGAGGTCAAAAAACATACATGAGCATGATATTTAATTTATATTATCAATCATGTACCTTCAGAGAAAATTTGGAAGCATTTGGGTCAATTTGGAGGTCTAGACATCAAAACTAGTCAAGAGCCAAAATTGAGAAAAAATTGAAAAATTGGGCATTTAAAAAAAATTCCAATAAGGGGACATTACAGTCCCATGGTAAGTTATTCATTATAGTTCTTTGTATATATTAATTTTTTACATAAATTTTTCTTTTGCTTTAATATTTGTTATATACTCTAATTTTATTTGATTGCTTGTATTATTTGTAAAGAGAAATCATCCTACATATGCGACACTTCTTAGTATGCCACTTCAAAATAATATTGTACAAGCTGAGGAAGATGGCATGGATATTGGAGATCATGTTAATCCTATGGAAGAAGATGACATTGATAATGTAAATGAGGAGGATGGGGCAAATAGATTGATCCAAGGCTTCTTTAATGCTCTCATGGATGAAGACGACAACTTGGATGAGGAGAGGAATGGTGTTTTTGGCGTTCCTATGCTCGACAATGCCACATAACTCCTTCATGAAGGCACCTCAAATAATGTTCTATCTGTTGAATTATTGTTGGTGAACTTGAAGGTATCGAATGGTCTGTCCAACTCGTGTCTCAAACAGATCTTAAGTTACGCAATATAATTCGTCACATATACCTAAATGTCGACTTCTTTTTATCTATTTTTTGTGTCAATTGATATGTAACTTAAGGATGCAATATTTGTATTGATTACTATTATTTACATTAATTAGTTAATTTTTATAGTCATAGATTGATAGGTAATTTTTTATTTCCATCACCAAATATGTTACCTCACACCCATTGGCAATTATCTGGCATTATGAAATCTATTGGAATGGATTATGATGTTATTGATGCGTGTCCTAATGATCATGTTATATATTATGGACAATATGCATCGAAAACGAAATGCCCACAATGTCAAATCAGTAGTTATCGAACTGATCAAGTAACAAATAAGGTGTTTCACAAGGTTATTCGTTATAATCCCTTAATTCCATGTTTGCAACGATTGTTCAGGTGAAAAAACATAGCATTGTTTATGGATTATGATGCATGACACAGAAGTGGAGATGGTGTTATTTGAAAGTAACATGTTTTTTTTTCGTGTATTTCTTGTTTTTCATGGGGCGGGGTCCATCAAAAGTATGCAATGTGGGTACTTGTTGGATGCGGAATTGAATTTTGTATCCAACGAGTGATGGCGATCGAAATTTGAGTAAAACCATAGGTATATATGTTGAAAATATGAAGAAAAATAATGGTTATTGTTATGACAAATATGCCATGTCAACCATTATGATTGTTTTTTTTTTGAAATTCTATTAGTTGGATATTTTTTATGAAGCCCATTTTAGTTGGCTCTTTTTCTATGAGGCCCATTTTAGACCCCAAATTTGCTCTAATGAGTGTTCCTAATGACAAGAGGAGCATCATTGGGTAGATGCATTGTAAGATGATGATATATATGATGACAATGTTCTCGATGAAGATATATATGATGAGGATGATATTGTTGATGATGTAGGTGTGGTCAATCCATTCAGTGTCGATTTTGAAATATCAAATGATATAGATGTGTATTTCAATGAAGAATAATAATATTAATGATAATTTTAAAATGTATATGAATTGTATAATCATCGTTGCAATCAAGATTTTCATCATCTTCATCATCATCATAATCATCATAATCATAATAATTGTCATCACCTTAATCATCATTGTCATCGTCATCATCATCATAATCATCATAATCAGCATAATCATTGTCTTTGTCGTCATCATCATCGTTGAAATCATCACCATCGTCATCATCAACGATATCATTGTCATCATCATAATTGTTGTCTTCAGCGTCATCATCATCATTGTCATCATTTTCATCATCATCGTCATCATCATTATCATCATCGTCGTCGTCGTCGTCATCATCATTGCCACCACCACCACCACCTCATCATCATTTCTCATTAGAGGAAATTTCAACTCAAAATGGGCCTCCTAAAAAAAATTAATAAAATAATAGTTAAAATAATAAAATAATATTTATTAATTTTGGAGGAAGAAAAGAAAAAAACTACTTTTTTGTTTGTATTTTCGACATATCTCCCTATGCTTTTACTCAAATTTTGATTGGGAAAGCTCGTTGGATGTGGAATTAAATTCCGCATCCAACGAGCTCTCCCGATCAAATTTTGAGTAAAAACACGGGGAGATATGTCGAAAATACAAACAAAAAAAGTAGTTTTTTTTATGATACCTATCCCCAAATTTATATTAAAAAAGTGTTTAAGACCTATACGATATTTCAAATTTAAATCAATTTCATTGGATAACACATGATGACATGGAATTTGAGTTAAAGTTAAAAGGCCCATTTTGAGTTGAAATTTCCTCTAATGTTCATTTACATTTAATTTTGTTTTTCAACTTGTTATATATGCATGATAATTAGGTTCTATGGGGAATTGAGAGTGAGGTGAGGTAGGGGGGGAGCATATGAGCTTCCACCTTCATGTGGTTGGTCCTATTTAGTAGAGAGTAATTTATTATTGAAACCAAGAGAATCTGACCATCATCATCAACATCATTGTTTTCTTCCATACTTAAAGGATAAAGGTGTGTGAAAACAAACTAATATATAGAAATGCATTTCCACCCAAATAATAAAGCACATCTTCAAGAAGTTGTCTTGACAATTCTGTTTGGTGTAGAATTGGCATTTAAAAGCTTCACTTTCTAGCAAACTTCCAAAAAATGATTTTAATTTGTGATCATACCTCCAAAAAGACACTTTCGTTTATTTTAAAATTATAACCCATTAAGGATATTGGTCATTTCTATGTTAATTACCTAGAACCCTAAAAATTAAAAACCCTATTCACTTATCGTAACATTGAATCTCAGTGATCAAATGTTGTCCTTTAATCGAGGTAGGACAAGGGGCACTCAAAACACCTCTACCTTTATCATAGTTCCAAAGAAATAAAATCTTTTCCCATGGTAGAATTATAACCCCCTAACCCTCTAGAACTCTATCCTCCTAACCCCTAACCATCCTAACCTCCTAAACCCCTAACCCTCATATCCCCCTAACCCCTTAGCCCCTAACCCATCCCCCCTCCCATAGAATATGATTCATAAAACAAATTAAATTGAAAAAAAATTGTGATATATTATATCACATATAACTTCATATGTAATTCTAGAACCAATACCTCCAAAGTCATCCAACCTAAACGAATTCGCATCTACCTTCCCGTAAACCAGTTCACAACCCGAATTAAATCGGTGCCCAAATTGAAATAGCAAAAAACTAGTGCAAATCACCAATTCGAATTCAACACCCAAATTCAATTAGCACTAAATCAATGCAAAATCGCGTGCAGGAAGACTATTAAAAGCTTGTAGAGGTATCTGATTAATGGATTGACGATGGAAGTTATGATCATCAGTAGACCAAGTTGAAGACATAGTTTTCTGAGCAACTATGTCAGTAAGAGTTCTCTCAGTAACTGGTCCCACATTGTTTTATGAGTAACTTTTCCCACATTGTTTTTTTATTAAGGGTTTTCTCAATAACTTGCCCCACATTGTCTTCCCAGTAAAGGTTTTCTCAATAGATCGTCCCACTTGTGCCACATTTTTTTCTCATTAAGGGTTTTCTTAGTAGCTTGTCCCCTCTTGAATAACTTGCTTATCTAGATCTACTATGTTAATCATTTTATTTTTGTTTCAATGTATTTGTCTGAAGCCCTTGGTCATGTGGCCTTTGACCTAGTTAACACCTTTTACTCTTTAATTATTTGGTCCCAGGGTTTGGATCCCTCACTCTTGATGTACTCAAGTTTTTATACCCATGGTCATGTGGCCTTAACCTAGTTAACACCTTTTACTCTTTAATTATTTGGTCCCAAGGTTTGGACCCCTCACTCTTGATGTACTCGAGTTTTTAGACCCATTCTATCGCTTTATCGTTTGGTTCATTATTACAATATTTTGATCCTCATCTTGTACGTTAATTGGGTTACTTACTCCCAGACTCGACCTTTGGCCTTGATGGTTGTAACAATTTATGAATATGTATGATCTTCCTACACAGGTACTAAGTCGACCCTTTATAGTTCCAAACTATCGATGTACTCTATTATTCGTTTTATTTCTGTTTCAATGCCTTCGTCTCAAGCCCTTGGTCATGTGGCCTTCGACCTAGTTAACAACTTATGTTCTTTAATTATTTTGACACAGAGTTTTGACCCCTCACTCTATTTTAGAGCCATCCTATTGCTTTACTTCTTGGTTCAATATAATAAGATTTTGACCCTCATCTCATACTTTAATTGGGTTACTTACTCCCAGACTCGATCCTTGACCTTGATGGTTGTAATAATTTATGAATATGTATGATCTTCCAACACATGTTCTAAGTCAACCCTTTATACTTCCAAACTATCGATGTACTCTATTAATCGTTTTATTTTTCATTTCAGTGCCTTCGTCTCAAGCCCTTGGCATGTGTCCTTCGACCTATTTAACACCTTCTGTTCTTTTATTATTTGGTCACAGGGTTTTGACCCCTCACTCTTGATCCACTCAATTTTTTAGACCTATCCTGTTGCTTTACTGTTTGGTTCCTTATTACAAGATTTTGACTCTCATCTCATACTTAATTGGGTTACTTAATCCTAAACTCGACCCTCGACCTTGATGGCTGTAATGATTTATGAATATTTATGAGCTTCCTACACATCACAACGCATCTGCTATTATAGCTGCAACATCAATACACATTGTTGTTCCTCTATATCTGCACAATCATTAATGTCTTAGTCAATCTTGTAGCCATCAAATTTATATGCACATAAACTTTGAATCCGCTCTTCATTTGGGCACAATAAACAACTTTGTTAGTCCTATAATATCACATAGTTCTCAAGGTTTCCTTATATTTGCATTGTGACATACAAGGTTTGCTCAAATACAGAGACTCACTACATTACATTAATTGGATTGGTCCAACCAAGAAACATTTGTGTCCAATGGATATTTCAATGCCTTCAATTTAGTTTCCAAAAGGTTGAATGTTGCTCCACGTTTTCATGATCAACTGAGATTTCAAGTATCTATTATCTCAAGGTTCAACACAAGTCTCTGCAATCTCTTTCGTGGAAGAGAAAACCCTTGTGAATATTCTTTGCAACTTTTATTTGACTCAGAACTCAACACAATTACTTTTCAATTTCTACATATTAAAGACCTAGAAACTGAGTCACATCTTGCAATCTCAGATCTAGATAATTGCTTATGCAATTAGAAATTTATCCAAGCATACTTCAACTTGCTTTTGTTCAAAGTTTAATCACATATACAAGTTTCTGCAGTCAATATTGTTTCCCCAATATGCGTTGCAATAAATCATTACACTTGCAATCAATAGTCTCTTCAATTATCACACTTGCAATTTATGAAACCCCTGGGGCAATTTGTTCCTTTTGTGCCATTTCAGACTCAACATTGTATTAGAGAGGAGCCCCGACTTCTTTACGACAAGTAATATGGACATTTTAAGGATATTTTTTGTGGCACCATAAAACCATCAAGCATACCATCAAACCACACCGCGGTTTACTTCTACATAATAGACACAAGCCACACAACATCGGTACAGGAACAATGGGACCATAACACATATCTATGTGCTTACGCTTGGAAATGATTTACTTCAATATCTTAGCTGCCTTATCCTCATGACACTTAGGCTTTAAATATCATATTTTTCTTCATGCTTTCAATTTTTCTACAAGCCTAATTCTCTTGTTCCAAAGCTCATCAATGAACCAATGTTCCACTTGGAATTCATTCAACCAACAACCATCCAAGTCTCATCTTGTAATACATCCAAGGCTAACTATTCTTCTTCATTATCCACCTAAAACTCACTTCAAGGATGATTTTGTCATCCACTATCTTTCACACAATTCACTAGTCACCAATTATTGTCCTTAACGTCAATGACAACACTTTTCAACATACATAGATGCTTCATATCAATTGATATTATTTACATCCGTTACTTTAAGTAAATCTAGGTACAACCTTATCTATAGATTTATAGATGTTGAAAACACAAATATATTTATCATATCTATCTCGATCAACCACTCACGATCACATCAAAGCATCATTAAAATATTCATTCACTTATTCTGCACCTATAAACAATCTAGCTAACTCGATGCATATAATATTCAAAGTAAATTTCTAATCATATAACCAATCTAAGTGAGCATGGATCAATTTCAAAATTTGTGTTTTAATGAATGAAATAACAAGGAAACTTAAAGAGAATAACATATCTATTTACAATAGATGAGAAAATAAATTGAATTCCACCACTCCACCCAACCTTAGGAGAAAACAACCATAACTACTTGCTTAATCCACCCCTGATCTTAGTCACTTAACCATAGGGTAAAATGTACACAACCAAGACTCCTTTGTCTGCATGCAACACTTCATCCAAAGTCTATAACATACTTTAATAGTGGGATTACATAATTTTGAGAAAATTCCATCCACCGCATTGTTAAGCAACAAGCCATTTTGAATGCACCAAACATCGTCTTGTTAACCTATCACTTATATATAAATTATTTTTTCCTAGGTCTTACTTGCCACCAATCTAGCAAGATGAACCTCTTAAAATTTTCCGATTCTTAAATTTACGAGTCTTGTACCTTACATGGGTTTATTGCGAGATCTTCCATTTGGTCTTTTCAAGCTTCCACTTGTTAATTCCCCTCCTATGATGCAATGGTCAGTCTTCAATGATTTTCCCCTTCTTAGTAAGGGTTTTCACTGTAGCTCGTCCCCATTGAGATAATTGTCGTATCTTAACTTCACCAACTAATAGGTTGTTGGGGCTAGTGAGAACCTATACAAGATTGGGAACAAAATGCGAGGAAGGACCATAGATTTTGGATATTTCATAATATTCATTTGATGAGATTTTTGGAAAGGCGCTTGGTAGAGAGTTGTGTCTCAAGAGGGAGAATATTTTCTTGATCCAGTCTATCATTCAGGCTCATACAATGATTCCAGTCAACCTATTGTGCTTGCAAAAAGGATTAGAATGGCGGGAGGAAGGAGAAGAATAATAATAGTTACTTGTTATGTGTAGAGAGAGTAATCTTCCAATCAAATTCAATCTTTGATGGCCTCCAACTTCCTCTTTTGTCTCATTTGATACTTATTTAAACCTTTGGTCCCTTTACACTGAGAAAATACAATACAAAAAATAGATCGAAACTGAAAGGTGTTTTACATCTCTAATATGAGTTCATTAGTTAAATTTTTTCTACAACATCTTTTATATATTTAACATACCCTCATTATATATATTGTAGATTGAAAATGCTCTTATCTGTATCGAACAAGATTTGCAAGTATTTCCTCTTTCTGCATAAAAAATAAAGGAAGAAATATGCAGATCTTGTTGACCACCTAACCAACTAGGTGGGAAACCATGTACCATGAAGACAAACAAAGTGTATCTAGTAAATTTTTCAAGCTCCAAAAAACTTAGCAAGGCAATTTTGCCCCTTTCTCCTCTTCTTCTCCATGAAATTTCTGAACCCATGCGAGGGATTTTGCAAGAATATGTTAGCATGGTGGTAAATTTTTGTAAAAATTAGTTACCTAGGACTTTATCACGAGGGAAGTCCTTTCATCGAGTATTTTTTTCCTTGGATAATTAAATTTTCTCTTTAGCAACTTTAATTATTTTAGTTTTTCACTCAAAAATCCTCCAAAGTGGTGAAAAACATTCTAATGATAGATTCCGTGGGGTGCTTAAGGTCTAGGAGTGTTTTATATTACCATGCTAAACATTTCCAAAGTTTTACCTAGTTTTTTTAATGTTTTGTAATTAAAAAATGTCCCGCAGCATAAAATGTCGTAATGTAAAAGAGGGGTAAGTGGTCCTTAGTTATGATGTATAGGGGTATGGGTACTCAAAATAAATGACATGATAACCACTACACCCTTGGATCAAGGTTTGAGTCAAGTCATTAAGTTTTGGTAGGGTTATGGCCAAGTTTTCCTAAGTCAATCAATTTTCAGCAGAAAAATTGATGTACTTAAAAATCTTGAAAATTGACAAAGTTAAAAATCAAATGTTTTTGAGGGAAATTTTTGTGTTTAAACCTAGGGGGAACCAAGGCAAGTTAAAAGAACAGCTAGGACCCCTCTTTACCCACATTTTCCTTTTTTTCTTCATGGGGGCGTTTTTCTCTCTCATGGGGGCACACTTCCTCGATGGGGGTGTGCGGGCTTAGAGTGGGGGCCTTGAGAGGGGTCCCACCTTCCTAGAAAATATGCTCTATCCTTTGGAACCTTTGTGGGCATAAAAGTGGAAAGGAATGTGGATGTTCCTCATTTTTCTTTTTCCACCCTAGAGATTCTCTCTCATGGAGGGCGCTCGTCTTAGGCATTTGCATGCTTGCCAAATGGTACACATGCAAGTGACCTCTCTCCCTTTCTTTTCCTATATAAGGAGGCCTCTCCTCCTCATTTGGGTTACAATTTCTTGCTACCCACACTATCATTATTTAATGCTCACTTGTTCTTATCATGCTTAAAGAGGAGCAAGCTATTGTAATTTCCAGCCATTGCTATTTTGGTTAATGAGAAGAAATGTTTGGAGGAGATTGATGTTCTTGGATCTTATATGAGGTATCATTGTGCATTTGATTTTTTCAAGCATTTTTGGATCTCAAGCAATTATTTTGTTTGAGAATAATATTGTGATATTTCTATTACATGTTATGTGAGTTGTCTACTTAGCTTGTGATAGGTTCATGTATTTCTATTTTGAATTAGTGATTTATCACTTCTTTGCTTAGATATCTCAATGCCATTTGCATTGTGAAGATGAATTTTGTTACAGGTTACCAAGGATTTGGGAGTGGGATTCGCAGGTGGGATACCCCATTTTTCCAAGAACAAAGAAGAACCCAACTCCATCTTTTATTTTCTAACTATTTTTTGTTGCATATTTGAGCTTTATGGCTTTTAAACAATCATTTCTAGAATTACATCTTGGCTATTTTTTATCCATAAGTGTTCTAAAACTATTTTCCAGCATTTTTTTAGAATTTTTTTGTGCAGGTTATTTACATTAAAAGGGGAGATTATGCCTAAATTTGGATAGAAAAAACAATAGAAAATTCCAATCTAAAACCACTTCAAAGCCTCTTGCCTAAAGGGGCCATAACCACACTCTTTCTACTTCCATACTCTCTAGTTCTTTGCTAAAAAATGTTCTTTCTTTGTAAAGGCCAAGAGAGTCTCTTATGTCTAGTTCTATTTTTATTTTAAGTTAAATTAGTATTTTACTTTAAATTTCTAGCCATCCATTGCATGCATAGGTAGTTGGGCTTGCCCACCCTTGCATTGCAAGTGAAGAGGGGCTAGGAGTTTGCTACTTCGTTTAATTTCAGCATTTTAGTTTTCTTGTTTTGTCCCATCTCTTCCTTTTGTAAGGAGATTGTGTGGCTATATTAAACGTTCATTTCATTATTTTATTTACTATTCGCTGCCACCCATTGCTTGAAAAGGAAGTTGGTTTTACCCACCCTTGCATTGCAAGAGAGGAAGGA
This sequence comes from Pseudotsuga menziesii, assembly GCA_001517045.1. Taxonomy (NCBI): domain Eukaryota; kingdom Viridiplantae; phylum Streptophyta; class Pinopsida; order Pinales; family Pinaceae; genus Pseudotsuga; species Pseudotsuga menziesii. The sequence goes on along the minus strand of LPNX011164072.1, from coordinate 346,888 downwards.
CCAATATTTAGTTTACTTAGTCTATCATTCAACATTTCCTTTTGAGTTTTTCCCCACCTCTTCCTCTTAGAAGGGGGTTGTGAGGCTTTTTCACATTTTGTTTCATTCTTATAATCTTAATTTGTTGCTCACACCTACATGTGAAGTGCCTTGTCCCTCCTGCAAAACCATGCTGGCTAGTTTAGTTTTATTTTGAGTAACAATCCTCATTCTTTGTAAAGTAATAAACTTCACCCCCCTTTTTCCTTGTATTCCCTTCCTAAACTGATTCATCTAATACTAGGTGAAAAGAAAGGGAAAATTTTTGAGTCGACTAAATTAAATAGGCGCTTTAACAACTTATTTTGAAATTGAGAAAATAAGGACTACCTGTGGAGTTAAAGGGGTAGAGGCTGAAGGGAGCCTTGTGGCACTTTATGTCCTCTTGTTGAGCACTCTGCTTGTGTTTGGAGCTAGAAATTTCCGTGTTGTTTTCTTGTTGAGCATTCAACAGTTTCTCTCAATCAAAGGATAAGGGTTAAAAGTGGCCACATTAGATTAGATTTTACTTTTCTCATCTCAAATAATAATCCCTTAAGCTAGAATGAGACCCAAAATTCATTAAAATTTATAGGACCACTTGCAAAACATTACAATCACTTGCCATTTTCACATTTACTTTTTGAGCATTTTCATTCAAGTTCCTTTCTTTTCCAAAGAAAGCTTTAATTCGTTACAAGCAAGCTTTGTTATTCATTTTATTTTACGGTAATTTCTTGTATGTTATAACTTTAAAAGTAAATTGTTTCCACTATTTACATATAGTTGATAATTTTGTTTCATTAAGCAATTAAATTCTCTTTTTCATTTGTTAGCCCAATAGACAAGGCATTGGAATCATAAGTAACTAATTATTTCATTCTTTGGTTTGTTTATTTTTCAAGATGGTTTGACTATCATCAAAATATTTGTTGCATATTACATGATTGTTTTTCATTTGAACTTTGAATATTTTGATTAAAATTGAACTACTAAAACCAAATCTTCAAAAACCTAGTGAGTTTGGTCTACCCCCTTGGATCCTTTAGGAGTTGGGCCTAAATGGCGAAGTTTTGAATCAAGGTGACACTGGGTCCTCGACTCGTAGCTTTCCACCAAGGACACACTGAGTGGGTTGGAGAATTCTCCACATTTGGAGGTGTGTATTAGGAGACAACAAAGCCATCATGAATGAATTGCCGCTAGAGTCCTATTATGCAAATTGTCTGCATTATTTTATTTATGTTATTTCAACACATCAGCTCACTCAGTTCAAATCAACCATGACCAATGGGAACAAGGGAGCAGTATGATTGCAGGCATGATTTTGAATGTACCATGCACGAGTACATTAATCATTGGTAGATATATCAAGTACACGAATATAAATTTTACCAACCTCCTTGACACTTATTTCCATACAACCTATAACTGGAAGAGAATGTCCAGGAAATAAATGTTTGTGGAAAGTAAGCCATAGGTTTCGCATGGCATCAATTTATCCCGACCACTCACATGAAATTAAAAATGGATCAACCAAAAGTAGATTGGAATTATGGTTTCAATGATTATTCCGACAGTCGTCCATTAGGTTACACTTGTGGGGAAGACCTCTATGTATGCTTTAATGATGATATTTATGAATGTAATAAATATACTCTGATGATGCAAACAATTTCTTTTCCTTGAATATAAGGATTTGATCAATCTATTTCAATCATTTTTTTAATGGAAGCATAAGTTCTTTCTTCTCTATTTTTTTATGAAAGCACATGGCTAAAATTCAACTCTTGTCTTGTTATGTATCTAAGTTTTTGATTTAATGTTTGATCACAAGTGGTTTTCAATTATATGCTTCTTTCCATCCCTTATATTTTTTCTTATAATTTTTGTACTACCTATTGCTAAATCCAAATTAGATAGCTTTGGGAAGTTGAGGAAATTCCTATATAAACTCTTTTACTTAGTTTGATAGAGTGTAGGTACAACCGAATAGGTACATGTCATACCTATCATCCTTGAGCGAGGGAATTTTAGGAGAGATAGGGGAAAGCGTAATGTCCAACACATCTAACAGTGTAAGATCAAATAGAGGTGAAAAGGTCAAAAGAAAATTCTATAGGCACGTGGATTTTTTTCTCGCTGAAGGAGGATCATGCTCTTATGACGCTCAGAGCATAGGTCACATCGAGGTTCCCTTGATGTACTATAATATACCAAATGTATATTACATTTTTTAATAAATTATTAATTATTAGTTTAGGTCATTAATTATCTAATTATTAAGATGTCGTGTCTCCTAATGAGAAGACATGACTATTCGACTTATGGTCATATAAAACATTTGACCATTGCATTGTAAACATCATTAATTCAATTATAAAAATATATTTATTTATCTAATAAGATAAATATGTAAGGTGTTACCTTACACAGAGGATGCACGAAGAGGTGGCAGCTAGGGTGAGATTCGAGGGGAGTTGGACATAGGAGGGCGTGGTCATGGTAGGAGAGTGGCGTGGGAATGGACGTGGGGTTGTGGCTTGGGCGTGGATGCGTGGGCGCAAATGGGATTTGCATTGGTGCTAGGTGGACGAGAATCTTAAGGTGGCGCAGGATGTGGGAGGAGCACACAAGAGATGAGAGGAATGAGATGGAGGAGCTGACGTGGAAAGGGAAGAGTGTAGGGTGTGTGTAGATTGGGAGTGGAGTGAGGGCAAGAAGCCAAGGGGAGTGGATATCAAGAGAGGTGGTGTGCGGTTGTGCATGCCGTGGGAGGTATAAATAAGGATGTTGGAGGTGATCTGCATGGGAAATAGGGATGAAAAAGGGATGTATGGAGACTAGAGCGTGGATGGTGAGAATGGAAATGGGTTGCCAGTGAGTGAGAAATGGAGCGAAATGTGGAGGAATGTGGATAAGCATGGAGTGTCGAGGAGGGGAGGGTGGCAGCTGCGAGAGATGGAGACGAGAGATTATCTCAAGGAACGAGTGCAAGCGCTGAGTGTGAGCGATAACCTAAAGCTCTGATACCACTTGTACTCGTTCCTCAAGGAAATCTCTCATCTCCAGCTCTCGCAGCTTTTATTTTCATCATTGCATTCTTCTATAACCTCATTTTTTTCATAATTGTTGTTAACAATGACTTCATTTTTAACTGTATTTTGTGGTTTATTATTACAATCTACGATATCGTCATTTTCTTTACAATAGATATTGACATTGTGATTTTCAATATCATCTTGATCTTTCATATCCTTGTCTTCTACCTCTTCTGTTTCATCGTCCTTGTTATCGTCTTCCTTAACAAGTCCTTGTTCTAGAGTTTCACTAGACAATTTTATAGATTTTTCAGCTAGCGTATTAATGTGCCTTACTTCCCTATCTTTTAAGAAGCTGCACCAAAATTTTGGTAGACGTACATATTTTTTACTGAGTATCATATTTTGAGGTTTGTAGTTGGGGTGTCTTTTGTTATCCCTCCTGGAGTCTGGTGGTCTGGATACTTTCTCTGGACCGTCAATTTTTTATCCATAAAAAATCCTAGCTCCATCAAAATCCTCTAGATTTTCATTTGACTGCTTCTCTTGTTGGTTATCCTCCGATGAAGCTTTTTCAATACTCTACTCCCTATAAGGTCTTTTTGAACCATCTGATCTCGATCCATCAAGAATTCTCTTTCCATTGGGAATCCTCATTCCATTGGGATCTCTCATGTTTACCTTCATTAACATTCTTCGCTGAGTTGATCCCGATATAACTGTCAGTCTCATTGCATTAGGTGATCCTTGTCATATTTGGGGTTTTGGATTTTTTTTTGTATCAGACTCATGGGTTAAACTTGGATAGTGTATCATTTGATCAAATTCTTTTGATGACATTGTTTTGGTCCTTCCACCTGCGCATTCATCCGACATGGTTGTTCCTCTATATCACATTTTGTCCACGTGGCACGAGTGGGACCCATCTCAAATTTCCCATTTTTCACATTTTCATAATTATGTAAAATTTTGATTTCGATATTTCACTGATAGCAATACAATTTCAAATTTTCTCAAATTCGTGTAGCCAATCTACATTTCATGTTGGTAAACTACATATTCAACTCCTAATTTTTATAAAAGTGTTTGTCAAACACTTCAAATGAAAGCTCTGATTTCCGCTTGTAACTATGGATTCTAACCCATATAGCCCCAGTGCTACAACCAAGAGCTCTTATACCACTTAGTCACATCTCCTCCCTTCAATCCGACCAACATAGGGGCAGGTTTACAAATTACAGGTTTCTAAATTTCACCCAAAGGTCCAAATACAAATTCATAAATAAAAATTGTATGCCCATATGCATAATGCAAAACACAATGGAAATAAAAGTTTGTCCACGCATACACATCATGCATAAACAAGCATAATTATCATGGGGAGAAAATGAAATCATTCCACATTCATATACAAAGAGAATACTCATCTTTAAACAAGAAGAGCCAAGCAACAAGCTATGAAAGAGCAATTTTCCACCTAACCATAGGTATCAACTATAGATTCCACCCCAAAGATGAACTATGAGGCCACTAGGTTGAAGGAAACATCTATAGACTTCTCTCTCTCAATTCAAAACCCATAGTACACTCATGTTTAGCCAAACTGTCCACCTCTAAGCATTTGCATGGATCTCACCTAGTCATCCCAGCCATGGCATTCTTTCCTACTACCCCACATAACACAACAAAAGAATTTTGTTACATAAAAAAATAACATAATACAATATATATAAATATAAATAATAATAATAATAATAAATAACAACAAACAATAATAAAATAAAATAAAGTAACATAACATTAATTATAGTTAATTAAGTGACACATCCCTTTGGTGAATAGTCACCATGTAAGCCTATTTATAAGGGTTACACCTTTATTGTAATGATCATATCATATTTTTATCAACTTTTATATCTATTCATGGATTATTTGTATTTTTGGAAGTGGAATTTCGAGAAGTTCCAGTAAACGAATTTTTTATNTAAAAACAACAAACAATACAAAAAATAATAATAAAATAACATAACATTAATTATAGTTAATTAAAGGACGTGTCCCTTTGGTGAATAACCACCATGTAAGCCTATTTATACGGGCTACACCCTCATTGTAATCATCATATCATATTTTAATCAACTTATATATATAAATATATATTCATGGATTATTTGTATTTTTGGAAGTGGAAGTTCGAGAAGTTCTAGTAAACAATTTTTTTACCGTTACAAATTTCCCTTCATTGCTCCACAATTCCCTAAGGAAATCCAACCCTTACAGTGCTTACGAATGTGTGCAAAAAGAGTCCAATCTGTTATTGGAGATCCTCATGTAGCATTAACTCATGGTTTCTCAAGCATTTAAGTGCAACAAAACTCGATGAGTAAAGTTTTCTATCTTGCCCAACCTCTATGCTCACCTACAACCATCTCTTTCCTCTCAAATCTGAAATTTTCCTTCACAATTAGAAAACTTATTTGTAGTGTAAAATTTGCTATAAAGATTTGGTTGCCAAATAATTGGTAACTCCCAATAAAAAAGATGAGAGAACGGTGAGGAGACAACTGAGATAACTTCTGACAAGAGAAGATAGGACTTTTACAATAGTCATAGAAGTATATTCATCCCGTGCTTCCATAACTACATGAGAATACTTGCTTCACAAACCTCACACATGCATTCAATGATTGAATTTAATAATGAAATAGAGTAATTGACTCATTTAAGGCACATGGAAGCAAATGGATGAGTTCTGGGGCTTACACTTGGTAATATAGGATTTTATCTCCCATAGGCTCCATTTCCTCTTCCCCTCTAGTGGAATCATAGTCCCTTCTAGTGCTCTTAACACAAGCTTCTTGACCCAATTTATTAATTTTCCAACATAATATTTGCATAGCTTTCAAGTTAGCATGACAAGCTAACCACATGGTCCATATAGAGATATTACATTATACATGCCTAATCATTCACTAGTCAAGGCTTGGCCTTGAACTCCACTCTAAGAATCTATACTAACACATTTACATCATTGATATTATTTGATTTAATATATTCCAACTCGAAATTGATAGTATTACACACCATATGTACTAATTGACCTCATAAAAGCTAAAAAGTCTAATTATTATTTTGTAATTGAAATAAAAATAAAAAATAAAAGATAAAAAGTTTGTGGCAAGCACATTAAATAATCTAATAAAGCATTTAATGCTCATTACAATTGTAAATATTATCATGAAGGCAAATTAGGTGTCTTTTAACGAGTTGGTAGGTCTCTTATTAGTCCTTCAGACTAAGAATATACGAATCAATTTGGCATGCCTAATTATTAGCTTTAAATAATCTCCACTAATCATTAACCATTGTTTTCTATCCATTTTGTTTTTCTCTAAGTTCTAACTTTATTAATAGAACCCTCATCCATTCACATGGTTTTATATCTTATTTCAACTGATATTAAAGTGAATTAATGAATTAAAGTTTTAATATTTCTAAAATACATCTTGCACTTTCTTTAATGAATGGAAATTTTCATTTGTGCTATTAATTTTAAAAGATTTAATATATAAACAGTATTAATTATATAAGCAATGGGTTAGTTTGAGTGATTGAGTATCGTGAATTACAAGTAGGAGGTTATGGGGTCAAGTCTTTGAGTTGGCTATCTATGTGAATGTCGATGGCCTCGCTTGATGTCCATGTTAGGTTAGGCCCTGTAATTAAGGCCTATGGTTTACCCCATCCACCATCCATGAATCACGAGAAAGTACTCGAAAAGTTTTCCATAAGATTATTCATTCGAGAATATATATAGATATATGCAATCTAAGTTAAGCATGCACATAATTTGCAATCCATAAGATTTTTCAATGATGAAAAATTTGTATGAAGAAAAATTAAGTGTCTTTTTAGAATAAGAATATATGAATCAATTTGAAATATACCTAATTATTAGTTTTAAACAATATCAACTAATCATTAACAATTGTTTTTTATACATTTTGTTTTTCTCTAAGTTAACTTTAATAATAAAACCCTCAATCATTTACACGGATCTACATCTTATTTGAACTCAAATTAAAGTGAATTAATGCATCAAAGTTTTAACATTAATCTTTCTAACATACATTTTCCACTTCTATTAACTAATGGACTCTTTCATGTGTGCTATTAATTTTAAAAGTTTCACTCAATAAAATTTAGTTATTATGTGTATTTGAATTCAAATTAAAGTGAATTAATGCATCAAAGTTTTAATATTAATATTTTTAACATACATTTTCTATTTTTGTTAACTAATGGACTCTTTCATGTGTGCTATTAATTTTAAAAGTTTCACTCAATAAAATTTAGTTATTATGTGTGCATAACTTTGCAATTTAAGTCGAGCGAAAACACAATTTATCTAGCATTCATTTGTTTTGTTAATGTTAAAAGCTTCATTGAATAAAAATTATTTATTATTTATGCATAATTTTGCCATCTAAGTTAAGCAGGCACACAATTTCTCTAGCGTTTTCAATGATAGTGAATGCTCCATTAATGCAAAATGAGTGGACACATTAAGACTTCAACATTTTTGAAGTCAATTAATGGTCCATTAATTTCACTTAATATTCTTCACATATATTAATGTTGTGATACCACCTCATTATATGTATTAATGTTGAATTAATGCTCCTTCATTGTACTGTCAATGCTCTTAGTTGCACATGTATTGCATTATAATGATGTGACTTCTTAATAGATTGCAAACTTAAATAAGGTAATCTCTAGGAGGAAGATATTGCAATACAATAAAAAAATATTAATCCCATCTTACTCATTTTGCCCATAACGAAATCCATTTTGAGAGACCTAGAAATAAAAATGTAATTGAAACAATTTCCTTAAATAAAAGACACATGATCACCACGATAGAGTCATTTATTAAAAATTATGTCAATTTTCTATTAGTTGAATGATATTCATACAATTTTCTATAAAATGGAAGCAAATCTACTCTGCTTGCTTCCTCAATTTTATTTCTCACAGCATAAGTACCCCAATTAATTTTATGTGTTAAAGATGTTCAAAAGTTGTTGATGCCATACAATAAATATGTGCAAATGAACCAAATTAATGGCACAATTTTTCAGATCTTCTTATTACAATTATTATTTTTGTTGCTTTCTTTAAAGAAGAGGAAGAGTGATCAAAGCATTTCTTTGATAAACACTAGGGTGAATCCAAGAAGATGGGTGTCTATTTTGGGAGGTCTTATGAGAAAATAAATCTGATTTTTTCATGTTTTTCAACTTTAGGTGAACAAAAGTGTTATTTTTGTTTAGAATTTCACTTTTAAGTAAAAACAAAACTTTTATAAAATTATGTTAGATTTCTATTCATAATTTTTTCAATTTTTTTTATTGAGATTGATATGTCGTTTTGGCAAATGTTTGACAGTGTGTCCTTATAAAATGAAATGACTAAAAAATAGTCATGTTTGGTTGCACCCCTAAAATCATTGTTAAACTTGTGTTTTGAAAAAACAAAATATGCTACGACAATCTACACACAATATACTAGAGGATGACTATAAGTTTGTAACCAACAGATCTATATCCTAATTATAATATTTTTTTGAATTCGATCAATGGGGAATCCTTGTCGATTTTCAACATGTTTTTGGTTGCGACACTTTTTTCTCAATTGACTATAAAATTAAAAATCTACGAATACCCTTTTGAAGTAGACACTTCAATTAACAGTACCATATTTGTTTCAATTTTTTTGGTGGTGTATTTTTAAAGTTATATATTTTTCATTTCACCACATTTTGAAAGAGATGAAACGAAACTCGACACATGTTAAGAAACAAAAAAATTAAAAATATCGGTTCTCACCTATACACAACAAAATATATACCTACGGCAAGTAGATTCAATGATGAAACTAATGGTATCAAGTCCGACAGTCAATTTGTAGTGTAAGACATCCATTTTACTTTCGGAAAATGGAGAAACCTGAAAACTATGCAGGTTTCAGGTCTCAGAGGTTATTCGGCCGAATAATACTTTTTTTCGTTACAGAACCGTTATTTACAACAGAGGTTGTTCGACCAAAAAAACAAACACAAAAAAATTTCTTCTGCCAAATAATAAATAAATAAATAAAATTACGTTATCTATATTCGTATAAGTAAAACGAAATAGACTCATTATTTTCACACATTTTCATTTCACATATTTCTGATCAAAATATTTTTGAAGGGGTTTTCAAAGGAGATTTCTTTTGCCAAAGGAATTTTTTTACAAGGTATTTTTCTTCTTATTTATTTCTAAGGGGTACATTCAAAGAGTTTTTTCCCAAGGCACTTTTGCCAAAGATTTTGTGTTCTAAGGTATTTTTGCAAAGGAGTTATTTCTTTGCAAGGGGTTTTTTCATAGAGTTTTTTTTCCAAGGTATTTTTCCAAAGTAGGTTATTTTTTTGCAATGGGTTTTTCCAAAGAGTTTTTTTTGCAAAAATGTATTTTTCTTCTTATTTCTTTCCAAGGGATACATTCAAAGAGTTTTTTTCAGAGGCACTTTTCAAAAGATTTTGTATTTTAAGGTATTTTTGCAAAGGAGTTATTTCTTTGCAAGGGGTTTTCTCAAAGAGTTTTTTTCCCAAGGTATTTTTGCAAAGTAGGTTATTTCTTTGCAATGGGTTTTTCCAAAGAGTTTTTTTGCAAGGTATTTTTGCAAAGGAGTTTTTTTTTCCAAAATATTTTTATAAGTTGTTTTTTCAAAGAGGTTTTTTTTTCCAATGGTTTTACAAAGAAGATTTCTTTACAAGGTGTTCTTATTTTTTTCCAAGGGGTTTTTCCAAAGGAGATTAAACAATCATGGGAAATAAGAAAACCCGTAAAAAAAAGTGATCGTAAATGTGATGACGATGCTAATAGGGAAAAACAAAAACTTAGAAATAGAACCGAAATAGCAAGGGTTGTAGAAACGGAAGAGAGAATTATTGAATATATACGAACAGATTTACATGATATTGCTGATAAATAGAAATTGAAAATAGGGTACAAGAAGAACAAATTGAAGTTGAAGAGACCATTGTTGAAGATGTAAATAGTGATTTACATGCTAATGTTAATGAAGTCAATATTGAATATCAAAATCAAGATCTAGAAATTGGACTTGGTATGTATGTATCATGTATTTTTCAAATTCATTTTTTATAATGAATTGTATTTTTGGACATATGTTAAGTTAAATTTAACTTGATGTATAGGTACTTTCACCATTGATGATGAAATGTTAGAAGACATTGATTGCGACAAATATGGAGAAAAAATACCCATACATGTTGCACGATATCATGCTGCAAAAATTTATGATGATATTCTCAAGGATTGTTCAATAGCAGGACAAGCGCAAATTTTGAGATGTTTATTGGTGTCCAAGAAGTTAGAAGGTGCTACATCATTATTGGGTATTCACAAGGCGACAAAAGAGTCGAAATTGAAACATAATGTGATAGAAAATATAGGTGATGCAATAAAAAAATTTGGAAAATCCAGAAAGAAAAATACCAGTGCTGCACATAGAGCAATTCAGACAACAATTGTTTCAGCTAGTACTAGACAAAAATGTTTGACAACAAAAATAGCACAAGCAGTTGGAACCTCAAGAAAGACATTATACAAACATAGCAAATTCAAAATGCAAATAGATGAAAATGATGAACTTGCTTGTTGGGAAATTATTTGTAGACAACCTTATAAAGATAGAATGGAAGAAGGTGTTAAAGATATTGTACAGAAATATTGGTTGGCACATGCTCGAATTTCACCAAATTCAAGGGATGTGATACGACAAAGAGTATCATGAAATGTATATGAAAGTCTTCCAAAACATATAATGGAAATGACACAAGTACAATTGTTCAATAAATTCAAGGAGGATCATCATGGAATTAATATGTCAATCACTACATTTGTGCAACAAAAACCATGGTATGTTAGACCTATTACTATACGTGACACATGTTGTTGTTGTTATCATGTGCAATTTCAATTATATTATGACACGTTTCTTGAATTTGGTAAAATATTTTGGACAAATTCACCACCTCCACCCACAATACGTGAATTCATATCTCAAACGCTATGTGAGAAAAATCACGATGAAGTATTTTATAATAAGAAATGTGTCAATGGAAAACATTGTCATCGTTGTGGAAATCTGGTTTTATTCCACAATACATACCCTATTGATAATGATCAGTCTCTTTCAAATGTAACCATTGATTGGAGACAATATGAATACAACAATTATTCTACAAGTTATAGTGATGCACATTTCAAAAGAATTGATTTGCGAGAAGATAAAATATGTGTGATAGATTTTCTCAAGAAATTTGAAAGTGAAATTTATAAATACACCAAGCATTCACATGGAGCACGCTGGAAATATCTTCAATTCAAACATTCCCGTGAAAATTTTTCAGCCGGAACAATTTTCTTTGTTGTTGATTTTGTAGAAAACTACACATTTGCTGCACAAAAAGAGATTCAAAGTGAATACTATCATTCTGACCAAGTTTCGATATTTGTCCATGTTCTATATAGACATTCTCAACAGGATGTTGATGGCATTGAAAGCACGTGTGACAATCGATATCTGATTAAAGAATATCACTTTTATATCAGCGATGATCGTACACACGATACACATTTTGTTCAACATTGTATTGAATTTTTTTTCTATGATTCACTAAAAAGGCGTGAAGTTAAATTCAATGAACATTGGATATGGTCGGATGGATGTGCGAGACAATTTAAATCTTCACGGTCATTTTTTTGGTTATGTCGACTTCATAAAGCACTGAACATTAAACATCGCTGAAATTTCTTTGAAACTGGACATGGAAAAGACGAACATGATGGTGCAGGAGCATGCGTAAAAATAGCACTTCAAAGATGGCAAATGAATCATTCTTCTAGATGATTCCATTCAACTTCAGAGGTTGTCCAATGGTGTAAATCACATCTAAGCCATGATTGTAGTCAACAATCAAAAGATGTACGCAGATATGTACATGATTTTTTTAATTTATATTAATTGTCAATTTTAAAAAATGTATGTACCAACATTGAAGTATATGTACACTAACATTAAAAGTTGTCATTTGTGATTTATCATTTATTGTGTAGGTTTGTTTGGCTTGTTGGGGTCCAAGATATAGATAGATCAATACCATACGAGGCTAGCACCATACATGGGACTAGAGAACTTCACTCTATTCAAACAAAAGCCTTCCAAAACATGTTTGCATTTGAAAATAGAAAGCAATCATGTTTTTGTCATATTTGCACTGAAAATGTTGAATCTACAGAAGTTTGTGAAAACATAACGAACAATTATGTAAAACATTGGAAACACACAGAGATTAATCCAAAAGGAAAAATGCCACTAGCAAGCGTAGAAGAATTAGAATAAGAAGAAATAGCAATATCATCTGATGGCAATAGAATTTTAGATCTTGTTAGAGAAGGTAATGATCTTGTTGATTGTTCATTGTTGTCCACCACCTTATGTGTATATAGTCAATTTAATTGACTTAAAAACTCTAACACCAATTGTAATTTGCACAGGAGATGTTTTCGTTGTGATTGCACCTTTAGACAACAATGAAAATGTAAAATATTATTTGATGCAATGCATTGAAGTAAAGATGAAGTTATTGGAGGACTACAATGACAACGGATTTACATACGAGAGAGGATCCATCATTTTAAAATGTTATTTTTTTTCAGCAGACCCATATGACTGAAAATTATGTCTACTTTCAATATTATGAACCTGATGTTATATGTTGTCAGTGTAGTCATTTAGTATGTGCATCTCGAATAAAATTGGTACAAGTTCCATCGAAAAAAAACTTAAAAAATAAAAAATGGAAACTATCCAAATATGACCATGAACGGATAATTGAGGACGACATTCCATTGCGATGTTTTTAACTATATCATTTCTTGTTTTATGTTGAGATTGGCTATCATGCTCAAAGTTGGATTGATGTTTTAGAGTTCATAATCATTGTGTACTTAGTCATTTAGTATGTGCATCTCTAATAAAATTGGTACAAGTTCTATCGAAAAAAAACTTAAAAAATAGAAAATGGAAATTGTCCAAATATGACCATGAACGAATAATTGAGGATGGCATTCCATTGCGATGTTTTTAACTATATCAAAAATGAAATTATTGACGTTTTTGTACATGTCAATTGTTGTGTAATTTATATAAAATTCATAACATTCATTATTAACATTCCTAACATTTCCTATCAAACTTCCTAAGATTCATTATTAATATTCCTAGCATTACTATCAAAACTTCCTAACATTCATAACATTCCCCACATTCATTCCTAACAAATTTCCCACATTCATTATTAACATTCCTGACTTTCCTATCTTTAGATTGCACCTATCAAAAGATCCTAACATTCCTAACATTCATTCTTAACATTCATTAAATGTTGGTTACCACTTTGAAGCAAATGTAGTGGCTGGGACAAGTTTATTTTTATAAAAATAACTTACAAAACCATCAATTGATCTAAACAGTTTGATAATATTTTTGGCTTATTTTTTGATGGGAATCATTGTCATTATTTTGCATTTCTAATAGGAGTCATTTTAGTCACTTCCATTATTATATGACGTTAATAATAATAGAGAGAATTTGAGTATTCCAAATTATTATGTGCTATACAACTCTATGTATGAAAGTGGACAGATTGAAACCATTATGGTAGAAAATAATTATTATTTTCGTTTTGAATGTTTAATACTTATATTTAAACACTACTTATTAAGGAAAATCATCAATAAAAGGTTTTTAAATATTATAATTTTCTATATTATTATTATTTTTTAATAAAACCCTTAAAATTATGGTAGAAAAAACTTCATCTCAATAATAAGAAAACTAAACTATTTCATTGCCTACCAAAAAAAGATAATCATATATCAAATGGGAAAAAAATAAAAAATAAACATATATCAAATGGTAAGAAGAACCATCCCTTCAATTAGCCACAACTGCCCACATGAACTAGATTTAACAGAGAGGTGCATCTCATAGTTCATTTTTTGTTCTTTTGTTAGTACGAAAAATACAATTCTTTATATCATGTTTAGCTAGCTTGTTTTCTTATGGCAAGGCAAGAATTTTAGGGTTCATCTCTATTTATTTTCATTTCTATTAAACCTTAGGGATACAGTAATCCTTGAATACATACTTTTGGCACATGTTTGTACACCAATATCAAACTTCAAAAGTATATTGGGATAAAGCCTAACATTTATTCTTGGCTTTAATAATATTATTTCACCTCCATGAGGTGAATGTAATTATTTCCTCATTTTCTATTTTTGGATTGTTCATCACATTATTCTTTTGATAAAACATTACAAAATTCTTTAAGAAATGTGGAAATTTGTGAAAAATCATTTTTTTATGAAATGGTTGATTTTTTTTTATCAATTTCCCTTTTGGATTTTGTTTTTCTTTATGTCTGTATTTGAAGTTAAAATTGGCTCTCTATTTTTGTCCCTTTGGATTTGATGTTAAAATTGGCTCTGTTTTTGTCCCTTTGGATTTGATGTTTAAATTGGCTCTCTATTCTTGTCCCTTTATTTGTTATATTAGTTATTTTAGATTATATAGTCAAGGAAAACTTTGAAAAACATAGTATTTGTGGCATTTGTTATATATTATTTTTATTTGGATTATGTAAGTAAGGAAAAAGTTGAAAAAACATAGTATTTGTTGCTTTTAGACTTCCAATTTAGGATAGTTCTTAGCCTCTTTCTTTTTCAACATTTAAATTTCAAAGTTCAAAGTTTATTGTTATTTATTTTTTACCATTTTCTTAAAATCCCTTTTTCTTGGTTGGTTAAGTGTCGTAGCTATTTTTTTTTACAAATACATTAAAAAAAATTAACTTATGTTATTTTTATCGTACAAAGAATAGTTTTTTCTTATTCTTAGTATTAGTTATCTTATTTCATTTAGTTTGATGTATTGCATTATCTCATTGATAGATTTAATTTTAATTGTGGATTGGTTGAAACTTGAGAAAGTGTTTTTGGTTATTGAGAAAACTCGTTGATTTTATTTATAGAAAAAAAATTAGTATTTATCAGATACTAATCCAAATAATTTCTCTCAATTATTTAAATTTAAATCTTAGAGGTTATTTTTAAGAGAACTAAAAAACATTCCTAACATTTTTCTATCTTTAGAATGCATCTATCAAAACTTCCTAACATTTCCCCACATTCATTCATAACATTTCTCACATTTATTTTTAACATTGGATTGCACCTATCAAAACTTCCTAATATTCTCCACATTCATTCCTAACATTCATTCTTAACATTAGATTGCACCTATCAAAACTTCATAACATTCATTCTCAACATCTTAACACTGAAAATATTTTACATCTACAAACATGCATAAATTTAATAATACATACATTCATTCTTAACATTAGATTGCACCTATCAAAACTTCCTAGCATTCCTAACATTCATTCCTAACATTCCCCATATTCATTCTTAACATTAGATTGCACTTATCAAAACTTCCTAATATTCATTCTCAACATCTCAACACTGAAAATATTTTACATCTACAAACCTACATAAATTTAATAATACATACATTCATAATATGTAAGTTCAATATACATGTATATAATCCAAAAAAACAATATGTAAGGTCAATGTACATGTATATAATCCAAAAAAAACAATCATGAAAATGTGAGTTCAATGTACATATGTATAATTCAAAAATAAAGCTCCTCGATGTCCAAAACAACTACAATATATATATCTCAACAAAAAAAGAACAATATAAATAATTCTCTAAATGGAAGTCCACCACTATCCTCCACCAAGGTCTTCCGTTGGACTTGAACCAACCTCCAACATGTATAAAAACAGATTATGAATATCATAAATTATTTAAACAATTTTAAACTAAAATAAAAACATTGAAATATTAAACTAATATCAAAGAATAATTCAATTATTAACAAAATTACCTCAAATTTTCTATCATCCACTGGAGTCTTCCCTTTGCCTCTAAAATATGGAAGAGACCCAAGCCGCAACATGTATAAAAGCAATTTATGAATCTTATAAACTATTTAAACTATTTTAAACTAAATTCAAATAATTGAAATATTAAAATTACAATTCTACCACTATCCTCCAGTGGAGTCTTCCCTTTGCCTCGAAAAGATTGAAAAGACCCAAGCTGCAACATATATAAAAGTAATTTATGAATGTCAAAAATTGTTTAAACTATTTAAACTTACATATCAAAAAACAATTCAATTATGAACAAAATTACCTTGGTGCCAATATCCACATCCATTAGAGAACCTATATCTCCACCGCTAATTTCAATATGTTCTCTTCCTTTAAAATTTAAATTTTGTTAATAAATAAATCATAGTGCAAGCAAAAAAAACTAAGCTTAAGCAATTAACTTAAAACAAAAACAAAAACAAATAAAATCATTAGCTCACAATAGATGTAAAATCATCTAAAAAGTTTGATTCTAAAGAAACCTGCATGGATAAGTCAAATTAACAATAAGATACATAGTTAAATTTTAAAAAAATGATAAAATATCTTTGAAACATAAATATAAATATGTAAGTAATAAATATACCTCTCCAAAATGCTCTTCTACATTTGCAAAATTTTCACTAGTGGAGACTCGAAAATTATGTTTATTCAACATTCGAGTAAAATGTAACCAATAAACATTTACGTACTGTATTTATTACTATACATCAAAAAAACATAATATCATACATAGATATAATGTAACAAAAAGTTCAATTCACAATAAATAAATAAAAGTAAATAGATTGAAAGTACACAAATCTCTCCTATACTTGACGTGTCATTAGATAAGACATTCGAAGCTATATCACGACAAACCTTGGCATAAGCCTTTAGATCTTCAATGCCCTTACGATCTAACTCATCATTTGTTTTGTAAACAAAATTTTGCCGAATAGTGGCTCGAGCCCTCTCTCGAGTCAATCCAACATCAACTCCTACAAATGTCGAAGTTAAACTTTCGGCAACATTACGCCTAGCAGTTGTCCCAACTTGTGATGTGGGCTCCATCTCCGATTTGTAAGTCACAAGCTTAGGTGGACGAGATATCTTAGGTGGAGGTCGAAGAGTAGTGGGATCTCTAAGAGCACCTTTTCGATTGCATATCCTCCCCTTTGCAACTCCATAAAACTCAGAATGAATATCAGTATAGTTCGGCTTCATATTTTAAAAAAATCGGCATAAAAAAATCTAGCAAAATAATTAGAAACCTCATCGTTCCATGGCAACCGACCATAGGTTGCAAGGAATGGATCATATAAATGATGTGCAAGTTCAGGGTGCTTAAAACATTGCACTTTCAATGTTTTACGCTTTAGGCCCTCTTTGAAGTTAAACATTGAGTTTGACTGTTCTTTGGTCACTCTCTCCTTCACAACAACCCACTTGTCTGGAACTATCACCTGGGCCTTTCTTCTCTGCATCAAGTCAACAAAACCATCTGTTGTTGGTCCAAGATCCTCATATACCTCAATGAATTTTTGTAATGATTGCAAAACCATCTCTATACTTTGTTTGTTCTCTGGAGTGAGATCCAAACTAGAAAGATCGCGTTGCAACTTGTCATAGTGAGCTCTGCAGCTTTCAAGGGTCGTTTGTTGAAGACCACTTTCCCATGGAAGCTTCTCCGGTAAATCAGATGGATAAGTTGTAATGGGTGTACAATCCTCAGCTAGTTGAACATATTGCGTCCTAGCTCGAATTTCCTCACCCTGTGTAGGATGACGAGCCTCTTGCGAACCTTGCTCTGCATCCATGCCTGTCTCCCGTACTCGATCTTCCTCCCTCTCTATAAAATTACGTGTTGCTTTCGCACCATGCTCTGCTTCAAATACAAATAAAGTTATGTGTAAACACGTACAAACTTCGTGTACACACAAAAATACAATTTATACATGTATTAAAAGATTGATGTACATACCGATAGAAGGTCGAGATAGACGTTCACCCACAGAGGATAAGGGGGAATCATCTCTACCACTATCACCTCGTCGATGATCGGATGAATGTGAACTGTCCAATAAGCTTGAATCCTGAGGTGAAGTCGACAACCTTTGATTATCATTTGGGACACCAATTCCTAAAGAATGTGATGACCTCCTACGCTTTTGTCTCGAAGATTGCTTTCTTTCCATTTGATATGATATCTACAAGTTTACACAAATATCAACTCATAACATATTCAAATTCTACATGTTAATTCCACAAATTCAAAGACCTGGCTACTAAAAAAAACTAAGTTTTTAATAAGGACCTAGATATACCTAATATTATCTGACAGTTCTTAAAATGAATATAGCTAGTTTATTGTTGGAGGTACGAGAAATTAATGTGGGATAATCTTTAAGTGTTTTTGATGTTTTAAATGAATGGAACCAATGTTGTTTCATGTGGACAGAGTTCAAGGACTCTGTCCATGTTGACAGATTTCATGCACTTTGTCCATGTGTGGTGTAAAATAGAAAGTGACGATCTTGCTTTTATTTTATTTTAAACACCACTTGATTTTTTATAATACAAGAGAAAATTAATTTGCATAAATGCAAGAGATACCATTGAAGAGTGGAGAAGATTATATGGAACCTAAAGTTGTTCTTCAAGAACAAAGAGATCTAAATAAAATCAAAATAGGATGGAAAGTTACACGATTTTAATATATTATAAGCATATAAAAAATGCACTCATAAGTCTTACTCAAATTTTCAAATAGAATTTACAAACTACATTTATAAGTTTTAAATATATATATTATGATGAAATTATATGTTATATGTATGTAAACAAATTATATTTCTATTTATAAATAGAAATTATATATGTTATTTACATATTATTATAAAATGACATCAACTTAGGTTTTTATACGTTTAAAAAAAAACAAAATAAAGTCGAATGAGTATCATTGTTAAAAAAACAAAAAAGTGGAGAGATAAAATTTTATGTTAAAGACATAAAGAAACCCATAACCATATACATAAACAATTGCAAAAAAGAAAATCCATAAACATATGTTTAAACAAGATTTAGTATTAAGACTATTGGCTTAAAGAACACCCATGTGTTGGAACTAGCTACATAAATAGACATTTTGGGTAACATTTAATTTCTATTGTCAGTTGGAAGGAGCATAGTGAAGAAATTACAAAACCTTGGATGCAAAAGTTGTTGGAAGCCAGATTCATGCCGAAATCACAAGACTCGTTTAATTTTATTTCTTGAAAGACTCCATTATAATAGAATTACTTTCTTGAATTCTTATTTGTTTTCTTCTTTAAAAATCACATTCTATCTTTAATGTTTGATATTGAAATGTATTTATTTGAAAGATAACTCCATCAACTATCATCTTTTACTCGTTTATAATAGAATTGCCACCTTTAACTCTTAGTTGTTTTCTTGTTTGAATCAATTTCATTTGTCAAACTGTTTTTTTTACTGGTTGAATGGCGAACAACATCATTGAGTATAGTGAAATTACTGAACTATGAGCATTGTTTGAGTTCATTGAGGGGTTTCTATCTGTCATTAAGAAAGGGATAAGCCATTGTCATTTCAACTGGAGACAACAAGTTGATAAAAGGATTTCAAACTCTTATAGAATAGTAATATAGTAGTAGAGTAAACAAATGGACAGCTCACTTTTATTCTCGAGTAGTTTTTCATTTGGGTGAAGCTTCACAATATTTATATATTGTATATAAAACAAAAAGATAAGATTATAGTGATTTTCTCATCATGTTTCCTGGTGGCTTAAGAAGATGAAACCGCCATCCTATCCAAGCAAAAATATTAGCTATTTTGTTAAATTCTTAATAAAAAATAATTAATATATTAAATATGTATTTTATATTTGAAAGTTTGTTAAGCTAATATAAATCTAGTATTAGAGGGTATTTTTTGTTTGTTGTTCTCTGTGAATGACATTTTAAGAATTTATTTTCTTGTTAATGCTGTTGTGATGTTTGTACACTTTATTTAATTAAAATATTTTTCATTCATATACAGTTTCTATTAAAAATGGAAAGCTGCGATAAAGGTGTAACAATGTCGGTTCATGTGGACAAAGTTCATGAACTCTGTACACATACCTGTTCAAAAACAATTTTACGTGAACAAAATAAATCATAAATTAATTTAAAATCAATGTAAAATATATTAATCTAATGCATAATTTTTTTAATTTTTTATAAGACGGCATACCTATCTATTTTTCGTTGCTGAAAGACACAGACGAAACCAGCCTCGAGCGTCCGAAGCCGAACAACGAAGGAAGCAAAATGAAGTCGACCAACGAAAAAACGAACGATACCTGCCAACAATGTACAAAAATTAGAAAATTGACAAAAAAATAAAAACGATAAAATTAGAAAATTAAAAAAACGATACCTGCCAACAATGTACCACGCCGAGAGGACAAAAGGGAGGCGATTCTCCATGCCGAGAGGAGACTAGAAGGGTGGCAGACCTCCACGACATCAACGCTGGCGAATCTCCACGACAGGCGATGACAGGCGGGGCAGGGACCAGGCGGAGCGTGGAATGTAAGCAGAGAGTGAACCAGGCGGAGCGGGGACCAGGCAGAGCGTGGGACCAGGCGACGATAGGCGGGGCAAGGACTGCAAGTAGAAAACGTCAAATGAGGGTCGCATCCGACCTTTTTGGCTGAATAAACATAGAACCATCGGTCAAAATTACCAATCGGTTATGCGTTTGCACACATTTCGAGGTCTCTGTCAATTTAAACGATTCACTATTAAACATTATTTGGCCGAATAAAGGATCAATTATTCGGCCGAATAAAAATGTTATTCGGCCGAATAAATATAGTTATTAGGTTGAATAACTTCCACTATGTTGCTCAGGCACCCGATTCTCATAGAAGTGTTACCCAACTTCACGTTTTCATCCTATAACTAGCATGCTTTTTAAAAGTTTTGTGTTTGGTATGTCAACAAATGCTTTGTATCTAGTATTATAGATATTGGATGGATAGAACTTGTACCCCAATCGCTAGCATGCTTCTCAATGCCATGTACATTTGTTGATATCTTTGTTTCAAAGCTTTGTTCATGCTTTCCAACTTCCTATACACTTGTTGATATTTATATATTACAAATCTCTCTTTGATGCCACTTCTCAATCACTAGCATATTTGTCTTGATGATTCCTATCAATATAGAATAAAAAGCACAAAGAGGGAATTTACTTGTTGATATCTATAAATTTCAAAGCTTTCTTTAGTCTCTCTTCTCAATCACTAGCATGTTTGGCTTTATAATTCCTATCAATATAGAAAGGAAAGAATGAAGAGTGAATACATGCTTGCATAGACAAGGCAATAACACATGTTATGTTAGATATTAATTACATGGTGTTTTAATTAAAACAATCAATCATCCATGCATTTACAAAGAGAATAAATTGCTATAAAGTACTCATGTTTTTGTGATTGTGTTTAACTTGGAATCATTCGTATGATTCCACTCAATAACCATACTGTTTGGAGAGTTGCAATACTAAAATATCCATCAAACTTCACTATCATTAATAAGTCTCTTATGAAGTGTTAGTGTGCTCTGAATCCGTAACTATGGATTGTAAGAGCACTGTAATACAAAAATATTCATCAAACTTGACTATCTTAAGTAGGCCTCTTATGAAGAATAGATGACATTTTTTGTTTTTAGAAAATCAAATGCTTTTAACAAATATTGCTTCATTAAAAGAAGCATGTGCAAGTTTGTTTTCATGTTTCAATTTCCATTGATAGAAAAATCTACAACTTTTCTTTCGTAATTCTTAGTCGTTAAATGGTATGATTCTTGTGATGGAAAATATTTGATACCTTACAAAACTCGTTGAAAATTCAAAGTTGTCTTTATTATTCTCTTTTAAGGTAGTGTAAGAAGTTGTTTTTCTACCATGCTAACCCATTATATTTGTTTTTATAAAGGAAAAACAGAAACTATAATGGTTTAGGATCCGTCGTTATAAAGGAAAAACAGAAACTATAATGGTTTTGCCCCATATATTAGTTTTTATACTTGCATTGTAGATTCTGAGGTGGAACAAAGTCCCGAGCCTATCCAGGCCCTGATCGATAAAGTGTTTCTCTGGCAAGTTCTTTATGTAGACGCCCATTAATTATATTGCAATTGGCAATAAATATTTATGTTAACCCCACATATTTGCTCTCTTTGGATAATGGGTTACTCCAAATAAAATGCAACATGGCTAATTGTCTCCAAAATTGTATCCTTAAATTGTGATGAGCTTAGAATTCATGTTGTAACTATTCGTTATCATCATCGTGTCTTCTCTTAAAATAGTATATGTCCACCACATTTTCAAGCTTTATGGGAATTTTTGAGTTCTATGTTTTTGACAAAGAGATTTAACGTGATGGAAAACAGTCAAGTATTAAGCATTGTACAGATGTTTAGCATAAGCTTAGAACACAACCATCCAACATTGCTTGACCCTCTTTCCAACTCCAACACTCGTGGATAAAGAATGTCTTCCTAAATCCAACACTTGTGCATCTACATACATTGAACATGTTACAATGGTTTTTATGAACATGTCTATTGATCACATCATAACCTTCTCTAAAAAATTATCATCATTATTCCAATTATTGAAAATCACATAAACTTAACTAAGAAATTAATCTTCTTATTCCATAATTAAAATCTTTGTGATTCAAATAATTATACTATCTTTAATATAGTAAATTATCTCTATATCCACACTAATAGTATAAATGGAATCATATGAGAAAACTTTACATATAAAAAAGATTGACATAAAAAAATCATTGTTTTTAAAAATTATTATGCTAATTACTAAGTTGGATATGCATAATATTTACTAGTCTTGAAATTGTTTCTACAACATAAATACCACTAAAGTTATTTAAAAGAAAAAATACAATCAGATTTATCATGCTAGCTTGAATTTATTTAAAATACATTTAACTTATTAGACAATATTTGCTTACAATACTATTATTATTGAAAATAGATTATCACTACATGTACCTAACAATTATGTCAAATAATAAACAACCACACCATATTCTAGCAAAATCCTCATAAAACTAAAACACTAATGCTTCTCTAGTGCTATATGCATATTATATTAGCAATGAAGTAACAAATACTTTCATTTTTCACAAATCTCCTTACACATCCCCTTATTAATTAAATTCATTTACAAACAGCTTTATATTAATTAAATTCATTTACAAAATGCTTTATATTCAACTCAACTTCATTATTCCTATCCCTGTTAAATTAGCAAGGGAACATGAAGTTTGTAGAAAATGAAGGGAATCTATACGATATGTGTGTAAATTCAACAAAGAAAAGTTACAAGGAAGAAGTGGTCCAAATAAGCAATGGAAAAGTAATAAGAGTTGGAAAAAAAAGGTTTGCCGCTATTACATTGAGTTGTGTTAATTCAAAAGGGATAATTGATACACATAATGATATATACAACATTCAAATGGTGAACATTAGTTTTAATTTATACAACATTCAAATGGTGAACATTAGCCTTGTTTTCCAACATTAATACCCTACAAAGAATGTTTACATTCATTAACACACTAAGCATAACCCCTAAAGATTCATTAAAAATGTTATCAACCTGATGCAATTATATACCTTCTTTAAGCAAAAATAGAACTTAAACAAAATTTTAATAATATACAAAATGATTAGAAACTTTAAATTGTGAAACAACAAAGGACCATAAATACGCCATTAATGTGACTTACCTAATTTCTATTGGAATTTGAAACTTTAAATTGTGACTTACTTATCAACCCGATGCAATTATATACCTCCTTTAAGCAAGAAGAGAACAAAATGATGTGGGTTAAACAAAATTTTAATAATATACAAAATGACTTGAAACTTTAAATTGTGAAACAACAAAGGACCATAAAGACACCATTAATGTAACTGCCATTAATATGACTTACCTAATTTCTATTAGAATTTGAAATCATTACTATCTTATCGCCTTGCCAAAAAAACCCAATTCTATGTATTCACCATTTGCCTTAACCATATGTCTCTTCAAAACCCAAAAACCCAATTCTATGTACTCACCATTTGCCTTAACTATATGTCTCTTCAAAAGGCTTCATCAAAAAGTTTTGGATAAGAACACAGAAGGCTTCATCAAACCAAGTACATTAAAAAAATTTCAAAAACATATTTATTCATTTGATTTACACAAAATAGTGAATCGTAAAACATTTTATTTGGAAACTTTTTGCTTGTGTGGCATGCGCATATAAACCGCTTACAATAGATTGTCATGTGGCATGTTTGTCCCTTCTCAAGCATGCCACGTGTATAACTTATTTTCCTTCATCATTGGAGGCCTATGTCCACGTGGTAGAATCCGATCAGTCAACGTGGAAAGATATGATTGGTCATTTAAGCAAACATAGCATCAACTCAACAAGCTATTGTGGAAGACTAGGAGAGAGGTACTTGAGATAGTCCCCTGAACTACCCTGCAGATTTCTTGATACGTTGATCTGATCATTAGGCCAATACTTAAAAATACTTAAAAAGTTTTATATACTTACCAATTCATGTATGGAGTAATTTGAGTTATTGAAGGTCTCAAGGCAGCCCATTCACAATTGGCTAGCTCAATAATATTAATCTGATTATAAATTGACCTGTATGGTTGGGTGGGCTTACACATGGCACTTCTATGTATACCCATGTTTCAGGTCGACGAGAGCGCTAACATCATGTTTCCACATGGTACATGGGTTGTCCCAATTCCACATTTACAATTCCTCCTATTTGGCGTGTGGGATGTCCACATAGCAAAATCTTAACCGTCCATGCGGCAAAATGTGATTAATCTCTAAGTCAACAAGGGCATCAAGAAGACTTGAGATGGCCCTATAGTTTGACCTGATATGTTGACTTGATAATTGGGCCAACACTTGAAAATTTCAGGAACCTTATCATCAATCCACATACCATAAGGAGTATCAGGGAAGGTTGGAATACTTGGGATAGCCTAATGGTGGGAAGGTTGGAATACTTGGGTTAGCCTTATAGTGTTGAATCAAAGTTTTTAACCTGACAAGGACCCACAATTAAAACTTGAAAATGATAAAGATCATGTCATGATTAATGAGTTGGATCAAAGCTTTTTAAGCTGAAAAGGACCCACAATTAAAACTTAAAATGTTTAAGATCATGTTTAGATTAATTGAGGTAGGATAAAATAAAAGGCTTAATTAACAAATAAATAATTCCACTAACCAATAAGGCTAGCCTTCAAACACTTAGAAGTCTCTATGAAATATTGGCTTCTTTCAGCACAAGAAGAAAAACATCATTATCACAGAATTAGTATCAATGTGAACTATATCCATCCATTTAAAATAAATTATAAATTATTGTCATAACCACTAGGCGACATAAAGTAAAGCTCAACTGCTATTTACTGTCTCACCTTTAAAGGTTTTCCTTGACCTTTTCCTTGCAGTTAAAAAGATTGTTTCTTTTTACAGCATTCTATCTGGAGAATTTGAAAAGGACTAAGATCTTAGTTGGCTATCTAATGTCTTCGGTGAATAAAAAATATTGTATACCTCATGTAGACCTATCTGTCACGAGCATTGTATACCTCGCGTTGACCTTTCTGTCCTGAGTTGGCTATATAATGTCGTGAGAGAAAACAACATATTGTATTCCTCGTTTAGATCCTCTATCTAACGAGTGTTCCAAGCATAAGCTTGAAAGCCAACATACGACAAAATACAATTTAGCCTCACACATGATCGTCACTGTCAAAACTCCAATAGCTCCAATTGCTGTACATTTTGGGCTATCCTTGGGCATTATTGGATAAAATTTCTGGAAAATTTCTTAATAGCTCCAAAATTTTGTCAAGGTAAGTTAAAAACTGCTCTATCATTTGGTTTTTTCTTCGACATTATTGTACAAAGTTCACAGAAAAATCTTGAATTTATGTGAGTGTGAGTGACTTTATATACAAATATGAAGCTTTTAATTGCAAAAAAAATAACGCATTGATAATTTTTCTGTACATACAATGTCCACCATGATAATTGTTGGTAAGATGAGCAGATATCAACAAGCAGCATCCCCTTGAACTTATGTGAGTGTGAGTGACTTTCTATAGAAATATGAAGCTTCTAATTGCAAAAAAAATAACGCATTGATAATTTTTCTGTACATACAATGTCCACCATGATAATTGTTGGTAAGATGAGCAGATATCAACTTATATGATGACAACAAGCAGCATCCCCTTGAAGGATGACTGATTTACTCATCAGTTCCATCTCTAGCCCTCTCTCTCGGCCTCTCGCTATTGCAACAAATCTAGGACTGATACTTTGAAGACCAAAGGATCTTGGAATTTAAGTCCCTCCAAAAGAAGTACTAAACAGCTCAGGTGAGGGAGATGTGTCTGTCTCTGTAGTATACATATATATAAATTTGAGTTTATGTTAACCCAAAATCTATTTAGAAGCATTGAGTGGTCTGCATGTCAGAATTTTTAAATCCTTCGAGCTACTTAATGGATATGGGTTAGCATGGACCTATGCTGGCGATAAATATTAATGGAGGACATGAGGATTTTGTACATATGAGAATCACTGAAGTTCAAACATTTTTTCTTTTGGGCAAAAGCTGAGCAAACACCCTTGTGTTGTTTAACCCTTGCCTTCATGCGGTACTGCTAACAATCAAACACCGTGACACCTGTACAATCATCGACTATACTGTTCAGAAATGGAATTTCTATTGCATTAGAGGATGGGATCTCTTACCTACTTCCCTGGGATGGTCAGGGCAGTCAAGTTCATGTTACAAATTGCAGGTTCAATTTATGTGAAAAAATGAGCCTTTTGGATGTGTTATTTGGTAATATGTTGACTCCAAACAAAATCTGACAGAAACTCTCATTAAATTTCTAAGAGTATATACATGAACTTGCTTTAAGGACAATCTAAGAAGGAATCCTCAGAATACTGTAGATATCCTGTTTACAACAGTAAGCCAGACATTATCTGGGCATCAGCAAACAGTCTAACAACTTCCATCCAGGAATCTAGATTCCTAAATGATTTCAAACAAAATGAAGATCAATTTGACTAAAACAGTCTACAATAGATTGCTTTGCATGCATGAATTAATACATCTCCAATCTTATTCTGCTCTGTGTACAACATCTAGGGTTCAAGCCTAAGAAGCCCAGTTGGAAACTCCTACTGGTTTCTTCATAAAATTGAAAAAAAACAATATCCAACAGATTGCATCCTGCCTAATAAACAAACAAAAAAATATATCTACCTAAGGATCTCAATCAACATGTGGTCGTACAAAGAAAATAAGATTCAAGGAGCCCAGAAACAAAGGAACCTTATCTGAGAATCCTCAGCAGCAAGAATACTTTGTCTTGGGTGGATCTTCTCCATCCATAATCTTAATTCTGTTGAGAGACAATTCAGACTTATAAGAATCCGAATTCAACATTTTCCTGCTCACATTATTGTAGATCTCCCTAACCACAATTTGAAATGCAGGCATGACATTTGTATTATCCAGGGCCGAGGTCTCAATGAAAAACAGCCCCTGTGATTCGGCAAGTTTCCTCCCATCTTCCACTGGAACTTCTCTGATATGATCTAAATCAGACTTATTCCCCACAAGCATTTTCACCACGTTGCTCTCAGCGTGCACTGTAATACCAAAATTTGACATATAAGTTTAAAAATATCTTATAACATGACACAGATGACAACCACAACCACAAACCAATGCCAAAGCCAAATCCAAAGATGATCTAGATACAGAAATTACATACGATGTTAATATCATATTGAAGCAGGCCATTATTACAACAACCCAAAGATGAACTACAAGGCATGACACACGATCATATGATCCACAAGGAATGGCCTGGAAACTGCCCATGATGTTAGTAAGCAGAGTGAGGAAAAAGGAATGGCCTGGAAACTGCCCATGATGTTAGTAAGCAGAGTGAGGGACAAGGAATGGCCTGGAAACTGCCCATGATGTTAGTAAGCAGAGTGAGGGATGAGATAAGTTAAAAGGCATGCCTGGTACTAAACTGCTAGAAATGGTGGTATCAGTGTGTGGAAGAATGTTATCACATCAACACAAGGAGCACAAAGCTTTTGGAATGCCTAATGTCTTTTAAACCGTATCTGTCTCACAAGTGTACACAGAAACCAGGCATAATGTCAGTGAAGCAGTGAATGCTATCACATCAACCCAAATATGAGGTACAGGGCAGAATACAGAAACCACAATGTCAGTAACAGGAGAAATGGAAGTAACAGGATAACGGAGGATGCTATCACATCAAGCAGAAACAAAATGTTTCGGTAATGTTTTATATACCATCTCTGTCTCAGAATGATCATGCATATGAAATTATAGACCAAACACACACCATAATTAGATCCGAAAGAGAAATTTAACAAACTTACTCTTGAGCTCTTCAAGCCAGCGGGCGACATTGTCAAAAGTAAGCCTGCGACTGATATCATACACAACAAGGGCTCCCACAGCTCCCCTGTAGTAAGCCGATGTGACCGCTCGGAACCTCTCCTGGCCTGCAGTGTCCCAGATTTGAGCCTTGACCTCTTTCCCGTCGATCTCCATCACCTGGGTCTGGAATTCCACCCCTATTGTTGCCTTGGAGTTGGGATTGAATTCGTTCCGAGCATATCTTGACAGCAAATTCGATTTGCCCACTGCAGAGTCTCCGATCACCACTATCTTGAACAGATACTCCTCACCGCCACCGTTCTCCATTAGAAGAAATGTAACAAATCTAAAACGCGCCCACAGAAGGAATCCAGAGCATCGTCAGAGTCTTGGGTTCTCTTAACGACACGGCGCGCAGAAGAATAATTTGCTTGAGAGCTTTGTCATTGACAAGAAAGTAGGATTTGTCGAATCGAATCGGGACAATCTAATCAAGTTGCCTCTAAGGACCTGTCATCAAACAAAACCCCCTTTCATCAAACAAAACCCTAATTTTACAAAGAAATTCTCAAGGTCCACAACCCCTGATCTTAGTTTATGTATTCTCTGTGACCATGATTCCATGTCATAACCCTCCTAACTCTCTAGAAACTACCATTCAATCATGCTTGTTCATCTACACTACAAGGACATTGATGTGATATTAAATTTTCGTTCTTCCTTATAATTATTTTTATATTGATTTAGAGAATATATACATTAAATATATATATATATATATAAAAGAAGTAAAAACCAACGTTTAGTTAAAGTGGGTATAAAGACAGGTCACTTTGTGGATCTCAAGTGCATTTTAGAATCACCCTTGGCGTGAATATACTAAGAATTGAACATGTACCACATACATTCATTGAGGTAGGTATTTATGGACCACAATTCATTCAACCACTTTTCTGGTGTTATTGTTATTAGAGTAGAATGCTTTTGGTGGTTATTTATTTGTTTTTTAGTATATATTTTAATGTTCAAATTTTTTGTACATTAATATTTTTCCCATCGATTTAACTGAATCATAAAAAATTTAAATACAATATTTTGATAACTGTAAAAACATGAGCTGTACATAAATTCATTGATGTATTTATGGAGCATAATTCATTCAACCACTTTTGTGGTGTTATTCTTATTATTTATTCTTATTATATTATTTATTTTTTATTTTTAAAGTACCATTTTTGTGGTGTTATTTTTATTATTTTTTAATTTTAAAGTAGTATATAGTGTGGTAATTATTTATTTGCATTCTAGATATATTTTGTTTTTTTTAAATATTTTCATCATTATAATAGGATAATTTAAATACAATATTTTGATAAATTAAAATGTAGAAATATGAACTAAAATATAGAAGAAAAAAAAGACACACACGATCAAAATTAACATTAATATTTGCATCATTGTGTAGATGTATTTTGGTAAAAGTTTGAGAAAAAAAGATGACTAACTATTCTATGTATATTGTACATAGTTTACATAGGATTGCATTACAATTTTTTTCCAAAAAAAAATGTGTTGTTTCATTATATTGGTAATAAAACCACATCCGCTTAGGCTAAAGTCTTACATCAATAAATTGCAGTAGATAAACTGCTAAACCATAAGATCTCATTAATACAATACCCTTAGGTTTACATGTGTCGAAACACAATATAACACTTTATTAAAAAAGTTGATCGTAGTTAGAAAATTACATAATTTTTTTTTTTTATAATAGGGCAACAAGTATAAGCATTATGCACTAAAACAAAAAAACTACTCAAATGAGCAAATACACACAAAAAAAGAGAAAGAGATAATGGGATAGTTGTTTAATAAATGAGCTACTTTGGCATCAGTTGAGATCTATCCATTCCCAAAACCAGAGTTTTCAAAAACGTGCATCGGAGGGCCTCACGACCAGCTCCACCTCCTCGGGAAAATAAAACCTTCAAAACAAGAGCCCATATGAATAATACCAAAAGAGCGACATACACTAAAAGATTAGGTTTCAAACGGTCATCTAGTGGAAACTATTAATAGATAGCCCCCCCTCCCCCCACAGCATAGGAGAACCAACCGACGCCTACACGACCATCAGGCCCTCCATCAGAAAGGAGGAGACACTCAGATGCACTGGAGAACCTATACAACCACCACTCGAAAGGAGGAGCTGCTCAGGATGCCACTCAAACTGATTCCCTGTTGTGTCGTTGCCAAAGACCGCATCCCATCCCCAAAAAATATCGTCGCCATTGTTGTAAAGCTATTGCAAGTTCATAACATTACATTACGAAGAATGTATGGTTAGTTGATGAAAATAATTCAATTATGTAATTGTCGATAGGTTGATTGATCATCTTCTTTCCACATTGCATGCCATTATTGGTGTGCATATATTGGCTTCTATAATGGCCCTTGCAACGATAACCATTTCTCATTGTAGACGTGTGCACATGTTGTTGTTGAATGTACATGTGAAAAGTTGTGGGATGCATGTGACATGCTAGGATGTTTGTAAGACAACATAGCATGTGGAATATTTGGAACTTTGAGCATAGGATTGGAGGCTCGAATTGCATAGTGTTTCCTATGCCACATGTGGTTGTGGTTTCAAATCATTTCTTGAATTCCTAAAGGGCATTGTCCTTCAACCCTACGCATCAACCACAATGAGAGCTCATCAACAACACTACTCCTTGACTACAAGCGAAAGCCAACGCCACATCCCCATGTTGAGCTCCCCCATCAACATCATCATATTTGTAATGAGTTAATGAGTGCAAGCTCACTCTTTTCGACTTGTCCATTTTTTCCAACAAGGTTAAGTTCTGAATTGATCAACTCATTTTTTCCCAAATTCCAATAATTTAAGTTGACTTAAAATGGGTCAAACCACTTAGGAGCAAAGTTCCATGGTTAAATTTCTCATCATATAAGTGGATTTGTATCTTGCAACAAAATTGCTATACTAAACAAAAGTGAGTTTGTCCACTTATAGCTTACTACAAAAGAATTATGTACGAAAAAAATGTACTTATAATTGCTATACTAAACAAAAGTGAGTTTGTCCACTTATAACTTACTACAAAAGAATTATACACGAAAAAAAATGTAATTATATGAGACCAAAATAGAAAAGTACACTTCTAACACACATGAACTTATACACTAAATTTAGTAGTTACACTGGTGCATCAACTCCTCCTTCCCATTATTTTTAGTCAAATCTAAATTTTAAGTAAGTTTTTTTCATTAAAAAAACTATACCATGTATTATTATTGTATATAAAAAATACAACAAATGTTTTACAAAAAGATAGAGCAATGGAATCACTTAAGAAGGATATCATTTTAATTTTTTTTTCAATATTTTTTGACAAAATATAAAGTTTATCTTATTCCATTTAATGTTTTTAATTTTAATAATTCAATTTTTTTTTAAATAATCCAAAACCATTAAAACAAATTTTAATATATCAAATTTTCTTAAAATAATTATAAAATTTCCATCATAAAATGATACTATAATTTCCATTAATCACTAAAATGAAACTATAACTTTCACCAATTTTTTTATTAAATTTACCAAAAAAAAAAAACCAAACCTAATTAAATGTGCATTTATTATCTTACTCTTAAAATAATATCTGTTTATATATATGAAATTTTTGTACGTCCTAACTTATCTTACATGCATTTTATAATGATGTAATACTAAATTATCCAAAGCTCAATGTTGTTTCGTAATACTACCTAGGTGGCTTTTACAATAAATAAATTATTGCATCGAGAGGCGCTCTACAGCCTAGTATGGGGGAGATCTTGTAACGTGATGTAACGTTAATAACGTTTGTAACATGTTGACAAAAAATAATAGTGATAGTGAATATTATGGGAGAGATCTTGTAACTTGATGTAACGTTAGTAACGTTTGTAACATGTCGGCAAAATATAATAGTGATAGTGAATACTATGGGAGAGATCTTGTAACATGATGTAAAGTTTGTAACATGTCGGCAAAAAATATTAGTGAAAGTGAACACTATGGAAGAGATCTTGTCACGTGATGTAACGTTTGTAACATTTGTAATATTGAAGTAACTAATGTAAAAAGTAGTAAATATTTTGTCGGCCTAGGATATGTAAAAAGTAGTAAAGATTTGATCCCTCTCGGCGCTTGATAGAGCCTAGAATATGTAAAAAGTAGTAACTAATGTAAAAAGTAATAAAGATTTGATCCCTCTCGACGCTTGATAGAGCCTACATGTAAAAAGTAGTAACTAATGTAAAAAGTAGTAAAGATTTGATCCCTCTCGACGCTTGATAGAGCCTAGAATTTGGATCTATGCTGGTTTAAACACACTAATTAACTATCCCACCAATCTTCAAAACCCATACATCATCCTTAGAGTCATGTGGAATATATGGAATCTCGTACATGTTCTCCCAATTAGGTATATTGCCTATCATTGTGATGAGAGATAATCGCAGTCAATGTATTGTGCATGCCAACTCACTTTTGAGATCAGGATGAGCCTACAAGTTGAGCTTCGCTTGTAACTTATTCTCTACCTTAAATTTATTAATATAAAAAAGGCATCACATATAATAGAGTTAAATACAGTTGGCTAAGAACTAAGAGCCAAGTAGACATAAAGTACGAAGAGCTTTACTCGATGTAACATGTAATTTAAATATAAAAAAGTAACGTGACATGTAAATTTAAATACTAAAAAGTAGTGTAAATAGTGAAATGAGGTAATCGAGATTGTATTGATGTTTAGGGTTAGGTTTAAGATTTTTACAATAGAGAAGTACAAATTTTAAGTGGTTTTAAGGGTATTGATTCATTTTTATAATACAATAATTTAATAAAAGAGATAGTTGTAAGTTTTTTCACATTGTAATAGGTTAATGATTACGGAGTTAACCTGATGGGGATATCTAGTGAGGCTCTTATACAACAATGTATAGCCATGATGTAATTTGATCATGAGACCTTTAGCTCACAATGTACAACAACTCAACCACTTGAGCTAGTCCATCGGGCTCAATAAAAAAGATAGTTATAAATATTTATAAGTAATATATATATATATATATATGTATGTATGTATGTATGTATGTATGTATGTATGTATGTGTGTATGCTCTTGTTCTATATGTTTTTGTAAGTTATTGCATGTCTTATTGCATTTTAGTACCATCTTTGTAAGAATGCAAAATTGGAAGTTGTTGCACAACAAATTAGAGAATTAGGCACACTATGTCTTGCTAATGTCAAATAGCCAATGGGTTTATGGTTCAATGATGAAGATGGCACAATGTCACGACATCTAGTGAAGTTCAATTACTTCGAAGGCGTGGATAACTAGTTAAAATTAAGTGTTAATTAGGACTAGCATGAGTGGGTAAAAGGAGAAATTGTTATCCTCCTATATAGGTTTAAATCTCACTTGTGACATGTTTTCCTCTCTTGGATCAGTTGGGAGTAACAAAGTACGAACAGTCTCACTCTTGCTTAAGTACTTAAAGTAGAATAAAATATTTCTAAACATTGAAAGTCAAAGAAATTAGCTCAATTAATTATCACCACCATTTTTATTGAGCATTTAGCTAATTCAAGTCAAAATCTTTTTTTAAGATACACTAAACTAGAATAACAAATTTACAAAAAATACTATTCACAAAAATTAAAAAATATTCCTCAAATTTCTCAATAATTTTTTAAAAATAAAATTTATGAGAAAAGCACTCTTTCGCTCTCGGCAAACTACTAATAAAGACAAGTGATTTGTACCACTTTTCGAAGTAGACTAAGTTTTAGATGATAACTATAGGAATGCATGCCCAACCTTCCATTTTTTATACAATATGGACAAACATGCATCAATTTTACATTTACGAAGTGCTAAAAAGTATTAAAAACAAAACTCATACATATTCACATATTCGCTACAATATTTGTACACATAATTATTGATTAAAAGAGAGAAGTTAAATTAGGGGTGGTGGGTGTAGGATGGGTTTTCTTTGATTTCAGGAGGAATTAAGGTTTTTTCTTTCTTTTGGAGCGTGGGAAAGTGGACAAACAATCAAGCGGAATGGGATGCATTGCTTCACGGGCTTGAGGTGTTGAAAGAATTAAAGATAGAGAAATGTCAAATCTTTGGAGATTCATCGATTGTTATCCAAAAGTTGAGGGAACTTCAGGATAAACAAGAAAAAGAAGTAGGAAGGGTGCATAAGAAATTTTTTGGTTAGGGAAATAAACTCTCGGTTTCTCTTTCTTCCATGTTAATCGATAAATAATGTGGAAATTGATCGCCTAGCTAATGTTGGATACAATTTTCAGGAAGGTGAGATGTCGATAAACAACAACAGGAAGGTCACCAAATGGGACCAATGTTTCCCAAGCTAGACCCTTCTAACCTTCTAACCCTTTCCCTCTCATGGAAAATAAGGACTTTGGTTTATCACCACCACATAGAAAAAATTAGATCAACGATCACATCCAAGTCAGGGCATGCAACAAGGACAAATGTGGTAGAGGTTCACTAGCTTGTTGTCTAACGAGGTTGGGGGGTTCGATGCATCTACCCTCCCCACATTTAATGGGATACTGCAAATCCATGTGATTGACATTAAGGTGGGATCCCTCCTTGGCGGTTCACATGATCAAGGCCCCTTTGCTATGGAAGAATCGAGAAAGGTTGTAGTCAGTTTAAAGAATACCCTCGATCGAAGCTTAACCATTATTTTCTTGCTCAACTCTTCGTCATCTGTTAACATAAGCTGTGAATTGGGAAAGATGAAGGGAGTAGACTTAGAGAAAACATAAATGGCCTCTTCAGAATACTAGGTTGTGAAGGGTTACATGTCGATATACAAGAAGCTTCTTTTTTTGTGAGCATAAAGTCGCCACTACAGTGTTGGAGAGCCAGTGCCACACCGAGCTTCAACTCTCTCAGTTTGACAATAGATTGGAGGACATTGAAATGAATGTTAGAGTTCTAGTTGGCGAGGTGGAGTACGTAAATAGTGTGATGTGCGGGATGGAACAAACCCTTGCTGAGAACTTTGGAGGTATGCAAAATTATTTGGGAAACATGAGGACCACTCTAGCAGGGATGATTCAGGAGAATGCATAATGATCTGAAACGAGTGTCAACCAGCTCAATGCTTCAATTGATGGAGTGCAGGAGGAAATGAACAGATTAATGGTCCCTTGAACCTGCCAACCAACCAATCCATGCATCATCTATGGAGGGGATCTCCTCAGCTACCCAAGGTGCAGAGAACCAACCGAATGAAGCAAGTCCAGCGATTAGATTCCCGGGAATGAAGACTCATGCTCTCTCTTTTTTTGTTTTATCTAAATGTTTTTCTATATTCTCTTATATAAGCATTATATAAGGATATACTCTACACAAGGAAATAAAATATAATATCAGTCTAATGTTGCCTTTGTTTTATCTCTCTTTTTCGTGAAAGAGTAGTAAAGAACATTGATGTCTCCATTTTGAACAAGATGAAAACGTTGTGTCCGCTCTATACTATCTTTTTTTCAATAATATAAATATACTTCCTATTCCTGTTAAAAAATAAATAAAGAAGCTAAATTTTATCTACAAGAATGAATATCGAAAGATAACTTTTATTTACAAGACGAAAACCAATGGAAAACTACCTAAGTACAGGAAAATGATATAATTTTTATTAAAAAAAATAAACGAAGTATAACATCAAAATTTGAAATATAAAATATTATTTACCTTTCATGAGTCGCTTAAGAGGGGTCGAAATATTCTCTCTACCAAAGTTTAATTCTTTCAAGATTATGGTATATTATTTGGTGCGAGAAGTTTATTTCACTTTTTGTATTTTTGGAGAAGTTTATTTAAGTAAATGAATTTGATATAATTTTTATTAAAAAAAATTAACAAAGTATAATATAAAAATTTGAAATATAAAATATTATGAGACCTTTAATTAGTCACTTAAGGGGTTGAAATATTCTCTTTACCAAAGTTTAATTCTTTCAAGATTATGTTATGTTATTTGGAGTAAGAAGTTTTAATCTTTTGGAGATAGTTAGTTGATGGTCCAAAGTCAACTTGGGAGTTGATTAGAGAGGTTGACTAGTTGGTTGGGCCAACCAAAAGTGGTTTCAACTCAATGCACTAGTGCATAGGTTGAGGCAAAATTGTAGGAGATCTAGATGCATAAAAATGCCTAATGTTGACTATGTATTCATCATTCTAAGGGAGTTAATTATGCTTTGGGATCATATAAATGATCACATTGACCAATGTATCATAATAATCAATACACATTATTCAAGTGTGTTCTTCCTTATTTGAATTGTGCTCACTTGTTCTTTAGTGTTGTAATAATGTCTTTAGACACTAGTGCTTCTTGGAATTCATAATCTCATAGTCTAAAAATTCTACAATTTGGGTCAAAATAGGCTAATTTTTTTGGCACAATTTTGATAAAATCAGGTCGAAATTTTTAAAAACCTAAGCTACTGACATTCATTTTTTGGAATTTCGGGTGCCCCAAGGGTCTTTGAGGGTGATGAATCCATTTCTACCATCAAAATTGGTATCAAAACATAGTTACATTCCAATTTTGCAAAATAAAAAACACCAGATTTCGGAAAAAAATGACAGCCTGGTTGAAATCGTAGAATTTTTAAACATCCCCATCCATAATTCTTCATTGTTGTAATTCCCTAATTTTCCAACATGGTATCAAAGCTCTTGCTTTGAGATTGAGCCTAAATTGCCTACAAGTAGTTTTGGAGGTTGTCACTATGTTATATTCCTAACAAGTTGGACCTCATTGGTAGATTAATTGAGGGCTTTGACTTGCAGACTTGATTAGGTTTTGCAAAGTGATTATGAGTTCTAAGAAAGAACTTGTGGTTCTAAATGACCATGATTATGGTATGTGGGTGGAAACACTATTAAAGAGTAAATCTCTTCGGTGGTTTATAAAGATTATGATTCTATATCCTTATAAGGATTATCAACACAATTCATCATTGATGGGAAGAAGGATAGGGTTGTAGAATTTATAATGACCTACAAATCTAGGGAGTTTCATTTTCATACAAACATGATCAAGCTTCCAAATAAAGTCTCGTTGAGGGATCCTCTTAACCATGCCCATGTCATCACATTATAATACGATATAATGAGCACAAAATCTTAATATATGTATACATTCAATAAATAGGCTTAAATGGTTGATTAGTTAGAGTGGGTGCAACCGCTCCAACCATCCATATCATTTCATTGTATAAGTACCCATTAAGGTATGGATATAATTAGGTTGGACTTCCTTCCTCCTATGTATCTTGATATACTAAAGCTAACATTTAGTATTTTTGATATTACGAATTAATACCTCTTTAACAAAAATTAAATATAAAATTAAATATGTTTAATTACTACATTCCCTAATAATTAAAATAATAGTAATATAGACGACCTCGGGTTGATCGCGTGCGACCTCTGGTGCGCTCCTTCACAACTCCTAGTGCCTTTGCCTCCAATGCAATGGCTCCAGAAGGGGGTCCCAAGGATACTCCTCCTCTTCCCCCATAGATGACGGCTTTCAAAAAACTGATAGAGATCGGTGACAAACATAATTAGTTGAACGAATCTCAGCACAAGTTCGTTAAGAAGATGTATAATATCCCCATCGTTTCCCTTCTAGCAGAAGAAGCATGTCATTCGGATCTGAACCTAGCAGATCACGGACTCATTGGCCAGCTCACAGGCCTTTGGCCCTCCCCTAAGGCCATAGAGGTGTGGGTGCAGAGGAACTGGAGACAGTTAGTCAAGGAAGGCATCATAAGTCATTTTGTAGGTAAGAGCTTCTTCATGTTTGTGTTTGATGAAGTAGAAGAAATAAATCTCATTTTTAGGAACAAACCTTACTTCATGAGCGCTCAGGGTATGTATTTGAATAAATGGACTCCATAATTTGACCCTACGCAAGATGTGTCATCGACAGTCTTGGTGTGGGTGCGTCTCCCTCACTTACCCTTGCACTGCTGGAACTCGAAGTCATTGGAATCCATTGGCAACACCCTGGGAAAATACATAGATCGAGCAGAAAGAAAGGATCATTACTCCTGTGCAAGAATCTAAGTTGAGGTGGACCTGGAGATAGGGTTACCAGTAGTAATTAAACTAATGGTCGCAGATTGGTCACACATCCTTACGAACAACTTCCCTTTAAATGCAGGTTTTGTCATAGCTATGGCCACTTTGCATGATACTGCAAGAAAAAGGCTGAGGAAGACGAGGAGAAAACCAAAGGATAAAAAGGACCCATGCTTGGAAAACAGTCTCGACCAAGACAAACAGTAGGAAAAAAGGAAAAGAGGCACCGATGGGGTCTGGCACTCCCGCAGCAGGGTAGGAACAAGGGGAAGGAAATAAAGATCAACCAATGACATAAGCTTCGAAAAAGCCCTTCGAAATACTTAGTGCAACAATAGAAAATCAAGAATAAGTAACTGAGGAGATATAGCAACAAAATCTCCCTCCTACAGTGGAGAAGGAAACAACAAAAACACCCCACCTTGGCTCCCAAGCAGGGACCTAATCCCCACCCTCCTATGCAAAGATAACAAGGAAAAACCACTAGAATCCTCAGGTTCATCGGAAGATGAGTCTTTTGAGAGGCCCTCAAAAAAAGCAGGGAGAAAATATCACAGGGAAGCCCAAGAAGAAGAAGAGAGGCAAAAAATGTAGGGCAGCCAATCCACCATCGAAATGTCCATTGGGAGAAATACCAGAACAAGGCCCCCTAAGGGAGGTTCATCCCACCCCAATCTCAGTAAATAATGCGGTTAGTCTCTGGTAATTGCAGAGGCTTGGGGAACCCTTTGAAAGACAAAGCAGTCAAATACCTCCTCAAAATAGAATCTCTTGAGATCCTCATGCTCCAAGAGACTAAGATTGAAGGGGAAACCCTTCCTGAGATCATCAATTCAAAATGGAAGAAAAATGCAGGGAATTCCATTAGCACTAGAGTCATCTCTGGGGGCCTTGAAACTCTGTGGTCGGAGGAGGAGTTTCATTTAGAGAGCTCCTTTGAAACCTGACACTGTATATTCACCGAACTTTGCCACTCTTCAAGTTAGCTCACCTTTTCTCTCTTCAACCTTTATGTCCCTATCCTTCATTCAGGAAAGAAAGGTTGCTGGCAAACTCTTTTAGACTTCCTAGAAATATATTCCCTCTGAAATATTATAGTACTTGGAGATCTAAATCTTGTCTTTGAACCAAAAGAAAAGAGGGGAGAAAACATTGGTAAGGACAAAATGCTACCCCTTGTAGAAGAACTAATTCAACAATGGGACCTTTTAGATTTCAAGCCAAAGAGAGGCCTATACACTTGGAAAAACAATAGAGTTGGTATTGATCACATTGTTGCTCGCTTGGATCGATTCCTTGTCCAACATTCATTGTTGTTGGAAAAAAGGCTGATCTCTTAAAAAATTCTCCCAAAGTTGACTTCAGACCATAAACCCATCTTGCTACAGCTGGAATAGGAAGATAATTTGTGTCCCATATCTTTCTGATTCAACCCTCTCTAGATTGAAAAAGAAGGGTTCATGGAAAGTATTATATCAGCATGGTCCACTTCAGTGACATGGTCTCCTTCCTATGTGTGGGAGCAGAAGATAAAGGCCTCGAAGATAGCACTGAAATATTGGGTCAGAAAGCCCAATAATACCCCTGTTAGGCACAGAAAGGAGATTGTACAGCTGTTAGAAAATATGCAATTGGAACTCGAGAGTAAGGAAATTACTTGTTCAGAATTAGAAAAAGAGCAAGCATCCAAAGCCAAATCTTTTCTCTCTTTTCGAAAAGAAGAAGAGTTTTGGAGGCTTAAGTATCGAAGCATGTGGTTAAAGGCAGGAGACTGAAACACCTCTTTCTTCCATAGAAAATATAGAGCCAGACTTTCCAGAAATCACATTTTTGAAATAACCTCTTTAGACGGGACTATTTTCAAAGGGCATTAGCAACT
The DNA here is from genome assembly GCA_001517045.1 of Pseudotsuga menziesii. Taxonomy (NCBI): domain Eukaryota; kingdom Viridiplantae; phylum Streptophyta; class Pinopsida; order Pinales; family Pinaceae; genus Pseudotsuga; species Pseudotsuga menziesii. Next base: position 306,013 of record LPNX011164072.1, on the reverse strand, counting down.
ATAGTTGGCTGCAAAAACTCATTTTTAGAACCTGTATAAAGATAACAGAGAAGCAGTGAGGAAGTCACCTTTGACTTTCTTTCTAACATCCCTCTTCTTGTCACCAGGGAAGACAACACAACTCTCTTAAATCCCTTTTCTAAGGAAGAAATCTGTAGTGTAATTTGGTCCATGGAGCTGAACAAGGCCCCTTGGCCTGATGGTTTTTCAATCCATTTTTATAGGCTCTGTTGGGAAATTATCAAGTTCTGAGAATGGTAAAAGCCTTTCAACAGAAATCCAAAGTGGGAGGCAGTTCTAACTCCACTTTCCTTGCCTTGTTACCCAAAGAAGTGAATCCGAGCACTTTTGAAAGATTCGGGCGAATCTCACTTTGTAACGACTCCTACAAAATTCTGTCTAAACTTTTGGCAAATAGAATCAAAACTCTTCTTGGGAAACTAATTTCTCCCAATCAGGGAGAATTTGTCAAAGGGAGACATATCATTGACAATTTGATCCACGTGCAAGAAGCCATCCAATCCAGCCACCAATGACAGGAGCAAGGAATGATAATAAAGCTTGACATGGAAAATGCATTCGATCAGGTAAAGCACTCTTTCCTTTGCAAAGTCCTTCCTTCCTTTGGGTTCAGTACTCATTTTTTCAACTTGATCAAAGCATGCATAGAAAAACTGTGGATAGCTCCATTAGGTAATGGCAGACCGACCAACTACTTCCAATCCTTGAGGAGAATAAGGTAAGGTTTCCCCCTCTCTCCTTTCCTATACATACTAATGGTTGATTCGTTGAGTAGAAAACTAACAACAGAAAAGAAAGAAGGGGAGGCTCCAGGAATTAGGATAATGAAAGGTATAAAGCCAATCAATCATGCATTATTTGCAAATGATTCTCTTCTGTTGGGGGGAGCCTCCATCAAGATTGCCAAGGTCTTCAATGTTATCCTCCAATATTTATGCAGCATTTCTGGAGCCCTCATCAACAAAAGGAAACACGATGTGTTTGGGTGGAATGTAGATCAACATACTATCCTCTAAATAGCCCACTTCTTGGGTTTCTCGGGCTTTGCAACTTGGGAAAAAATCAAATATCTCAGGCTCCCCTTAACTCTGGGCTCTAACAAATCTTCATTGTGGGCTGAAGTTTTAAGCAAAATGAAGTCCAAAATCAGAGCCTGGGGTGGTCAATGGCCGACCAAAGCTGGTAAACTCACTCTGGTTAAATTAGTACTCTCCTCCTTACCAATTTATCATGCATCCTTCCTCTTAGCTCCAAAGATGATCATGGAACATGTCTCCAAATTGATACGCGATTTTCTATAACAAGGAGGAAAATGAAACCACAAAAAGTTCCACTCAGTAAAGTGGGACACAACCAAGAGACCTTTGGAAAAAGGAGGGTTGCAGATACGAGATCCTGGGCTTGCTAACATTGCATTGGGTGGCAAAATCCTATGGAACTTATTCTCAAACAACAGACATTCGGTTAGCCTTATTTTAAGTAAAAATATCTTAAAGATGCTTCTCTTCGAAACCTACAGGTTGTAAGCATATCTAAAGGAACAATAATGTGGAACCTCTGTAGGCGGGGGCTTGATTTCTTCCAAAAATATATGTATCGTATCCCTGGAAATGGGAAAAGAACGCAACTCTGACAGAACAAAATTATGGGACAACCACCTCTAGACAGCTATGAACACTTTAAAGGAGTCCGAGATTGGATTAAGCAACAAGGATGTAACTCGCTTGCATTAATATATTCTTGGGACGTTTATGGAAATTGGCATTCCTGGGCCTGTCAACGTTTTCCAGGACAATTAATCAGTCAAAAGAACCTCCTTCAAACAACTCTCACGGAGCTAGCACCGATACATTCACAAATGAAGGATAGATGGGGTTGGGGAAGAAAGGGAATATACATGGATGCACATGGATTTGTCTCATTACAAATGCATCAAGCGTCGATTCACACATCAACGTTCTGGAAGCAAGTATCAGATCCAATCAGTCTCCCCAAAATCAACTCTCTCTTTTTTTTTTCCTAGGTTCTAATGCATAGAAAGGTATTAACCGGAGACAATCTAATAAAACGTGGCATTATCGGCATTCATATATGCTCCTTGTGCCGCAATGCTTCTGAAACCATCGGCCATCTATTCGTGGACTGCACATTCGCCCAGGAAGCTTGGACTCTCTCTCTCTCCACGGCCTCAACGTTTCCTCTCCTGCAAAAATCTCTCTGGTAACTCTCTTCTCCACTTAGAAAATGAGATATCCACATACACTTCAAGGAAATTCTGAGTGGAGCATAATTTTGATAACAATTCCCAAATATGTTTGTTGGAATATTTGGCTCGCCAGAAACGATCAAATTTTTAACAATACTTAGCATTTCCCCCCGAAGGTGGCTGCAAAAGTTAAAGATCTTCTTCTTGAAAAAGTGGACATTCAATCTTTTAAGAAGGATAATTCGTTCCTCCCCGAAGAAAAGAAATGGCTGGGCACTTACACTTTCAGAGACAGAAAAAAGGTCTTTGGCTGCCCCAGTATAACACCAAGATGGCAGTTAAGAGACACAGACACACTCTTTCAAGCTTGGTGGAGGTCTCAGGGTAAAGCTACGATCTTCTTTGACGGTGCCTCCAAAGGCAATCCAGGGATTGCAAGAACAGGCGAAGTGATATACTCCCCGGACGGTACTAGAATAGAAAGCTTTAGCTAGGGACTAGGTCAGAAAACCAACAATCACATAGAAATTCTAGGGCTTCTAAAAGCCTGTCAGATTGCTCAGGGAAAAGGAATTAAAGAAATACAAGTTTTCGGTGACTCAGAAACACTGATAAAGATTTTAAATTCAGGTGATCTCTTCAGCAACCCGGTGCTCAATAAGACATTACAAAGGTTGAGGCTCGTGTTGCAAGACTTATCTTACTCCCTTTTCTTCCATATCATGCATGGCTCGAACAAGGTTTCAGACTCAAAGGAAAATATGGGATGCCTTCTGCCTCAAGGAGATTTTAGTAAGAATGAGGAAGAACATAATTGGGCTCCAATCTCGTAATAATGAGTTTGTAAGAAGGGAGCTTCTGTAGAGCCTTTAAGGAGATTGTTGAATTCATGTAATGACGGTTGCTTCGACTACGACCCAACCAATATCTTTTTATATAAATTAACCATTTTAGTTTAAAAAATAAATAATAATAATATGAAATAAACATAAAAACTAGAATTATAATATTATTGAAAGATACATTCTTAACTAATTAAAATATCTAAATACTAATATAAAATAAAATAAATTTAAAAACATTATTTTTTAATATTATTAAATAGTATTTAATAAGTTATATATATATATATATATGTATATATATATATATATATATATATGAGAAAACACTTAATTTTGAATTTAAAAATTATATTAAATAATAATAGTAATCATTTATTTTTAATATTATTGTAATATTATTTTTTATTATAATTTAAATATATAAATACATTTGAATTTTATATTTTATTAAATGCATCAAAAGTAGTGGTGTATTTATAAAAAAAATATTATAATATAAATTTAAAAAAAATTATCACTATATCATTTATTATTTGTGAATCTTAACTTTTCATTAATATTTTTAACGCTCATCTCTTAACTCTACACTAACCCAACATACTTGTAGTGTGACGAGGCTTATTATTATTATTTTCCTTAGGAGGCCCATTTTAGACCCCAAATTTCCTCTAATTGAACTATTTTTATTGATGATACATATTCATGTTTGGACTTCAACCTTGCCTATATGTGTATTATTTTTTATCAATGATACAAAAAGAGCCAATCACCAAGTTTAAATTTGAACACGCTCCTTTGTCACTATGAGACAACAAAAAACAAAAACTTGTATAATCATATTTGTTATTGTGTAGTTAAGCTCCTATGCTTGTATCGATTACAACTTCATTAACCTCATAATCTTCCTAATTTTCCTCTAAGCATAGGGAGTAAGATGTTATCAGTTATGTGTTGACCATGATTTGTTGGGATTATAGACCTTATGATTTCACACAAGGAAGGGGAGTCCAGAATCCATACATGGTCGATCGTTTGAGAGGCTACGACAAGCCCAAGAGGATTTGTACCATTAACAACCTTGTTCTTTCCCCAAACTTCTTGTCAGTTTTGGGTGTTGTTGGGACAATGGATGCACCAGTGGGATTTAGAGTCTCTAGTTGGGGGACATGGGGAGGAACCATGGGGTGAAATACGATATGAGTTGAGGATGTCAAAGAGAATTTAGGATTGTGAGTTGTGAGGTATCATACTTGGGTATTCTAAGGGTGATTACTAGTAGAGTCATTGTAGTCATGGCTCGATTCTTGGTTAAACCCAACAACGGAAAAAAAATTGGGATATGTCTAATGGGATCCCCTCCATGGGGAGAGGGTGAAGGTCATGCCTAATGGATGGCATGAAGTGGTAGGTGATGATGGTGTACTTGACATAGGTGACGAGGTTGAAGGTGCCTCATATATTATTAAGATGATGTTTACAAGTAAAAAACATGTGGGTGGTGGTTGGTGTGGGTCACCAAGGAATTCCACCAACAATGAGGAACCTTTGTAGATGTTGGGACTTATCTTGAGGTAAGATTTTGTTGGTTCATTCATGTCAAGGGTGGACAACATGGTGTGTTAGTTCATGGTTGGATGGAGCTTGTAGTGTGTAAGTTTATCAAACTTCCTGTTACTAGTTGAGATGGCAGGTCTTGCCACCAGTAAGCATATGCAAGACAAGTGACCATTGTCACCTTAGTCACTTCTCCAAACTTCTTTGAAAGTTGAAACCTCCTAGGGGAGAGCCCTATGTAACTATGCAAAAGAAACTTAGACACCAAATATATCTCCTATATGTGTATGGTTAGTGACCAGTTCCTAATGGAGCCTAGAAGAGGATATGAATAATACAAGTTCATTCATCCAAGGATAAGTCAATTGCATAACTAATTAGTTCCAATACGCAGATAACAAGTGCAATATGTAGGAATTATTAAAAATGCATGCATTTCATAAGTATTTATCATTATCAAATAATAATTTAAACCACGTGTACATCAATATGTATCAGACATGAATGCTAATATTATGACAACAATAGTAGTTTAGGCATTCACTTTAGTATAAGAAACAACAACATGCATGCAACCAATCATTTACCAAACAATTTGCATCAACATTAAAAGCAAGTTGCATGTGTGTATTAGTAACAATATCATAAATAATATGCAGTAGTAGACATAACCAACATTAACAATGTCCTTCCAATTCATACCAACAAAGGATAGTGACCATCTAACTGATGTTTGCAAGTCATTTCACAGGGTTCAATGGATTGAAGTGCAAGGGAAGGCACACCTGAGTAAAAGGGAGGGCCTGGAATTTTAGGGCATAGAGTTTTAGGGCTCAAAAAATTTAGGGTGCGATATTTAGGGCCCTCAATTTTAGGGCGTGAAATTTTAGCGCCTGAAATTTTAGGGAGGGCTCAAAATTTTAGGAGCCGAAAATTTTGGGAGGCCCTAAATTGGTCAAATATTTGATTTTTATGAGGATTTTGTAAATTTTGCAGTCCTAAAACTAACCTATAACTAACCCTAAAAACTAGGTTTTGAAAATGAAAATGGTGTGAGAGACAAGGGAAACCCTACCCTAACACAAACCCTACCCAACCTAGGGCTTCTAAGGAGAAAGGATAACCTAGTGAGGAAGGGTCCTAAGTTAAGCAACTAGCCTAGAAAAACTAAGGAGAAACCTTAGGGCACCCTCACAAGGAGACGTGTCATTGTTTACTAAGGTGACATGAAGGAAGGTAATGGCCTATCCTAGGGAAAAGTACAACTCTAAGGCTACCACTAAGACTCAGATATGCACATCCACCAACATCCAAACAAAAAGGTAAGAAGCTTGACCTCCTTGTGCTTGTGTTCATCCAACAAATCGAAGCATCACCAAAGCAGATATTCACCAAAGAATTTACCAGAAAAATAGCTTGCATTAACCAGGAAACTTCCTCAAAAGGAGCACGCTCATCCAGAGAATACCCTAAGAAGGGTAAAACAAGTGCATCGTGATTTATCACATAAGTTCTGATTTAAAATGAAAGTGAGGAGATTTATTTATATGGTCTCACACTCACTTTTACAGATAAAATCCAGGCCAACATGCCTTAAAACAAGTAAATTCATAATTATTAAATGTCAACTAAAAATTAAAAGAAAATAATAACAAAATATAGATAAAGGTAGGCTACCTGAGGTATTTTCATCCCCAGGCACCAAAACACACACAAATAAGCGAATCGCTCAGAAGGAAAGGCCGAAGTGGGTTGGAGGGAGGGTGTTATGCCCCATATAACCCCTAGAATACTGTAAAATCCCTCAACGCCCTCCTCAAAGCACGAAAATGACCTAGCATGGAGGATGCCTTCCTCTTAGGAAAGAAGGCCAGTGAGAGAAAGGACCCACTGAATGAAGGGCCAGGAGGGTGTATGAAGTGGCCACGACCAAAGATTAGTGTCTCATGGCTGAAGTAGAGGCCACCAGAGCGCGTAAGAAGGGAATGGATCCATGAGACCCAGTAGTCAACCTTTAGGGGCCCTAGACACCAACCCTGAGGTTAAAAACCTCTTTAAAAGGGAAGTCAGCAATGCCATTAAGCCATAGTACCCTTAAAGGAGGACCAAAGGGTCCAACCATGAATTACATTGCTCAATAACACCCCTCCTAGTTGAAAATTTTGGGCCTCTCTCCCTGGGGCACACCTGAAGATGCACTGGGTACAAGTGCAGTGTAACACTTCCCATGACACTTAATGGTCTTCCTATTAACATGTATCTAGGTCTTCTAAAAGTCCCAACAATAGGTGTTGAAGTCCTCTGAAGCTTATTATTAAAGGTATGATATAGTCAATTATAATTAAGGGCACTAAGGGCATATCCGAGTAGCCTACAATTATCTGCCATTAGTACAATTGTAGCCCATGAAACTCACCTTGGTGATAAGCCTAGGTTTTGGCCACTAAGATCCCTTCCTCAACTGTTGATATGAGATTCAACCTTTTATGATCACAAGTCATAGGCAAATACGAGATAGGTGGCTTAAAAAACCTTACAAAAACATCAGACATCGGCTTTGGTGTCCCAGGGAACTATGTCATTCTTACCTTAGTTTTTGCACACTTGAAATAGAAGGATTTCAATCTTCCCAGCAAAAAAATTATGCTTTGATTAAGAAATTAATGAGGGACATTATTTGGATGCCTAACCCAATAATCATAGCTTAGACTATAATTTGTTTTGTGACCTCAACAAAGAGGAATGAAGTTGGTTAGTTACATTGCTTGAATTAAGGTTTGACTTTGATTTATTGGATTGCTTAGTGGTTTCAAGTAAAGGTTTAAATTAATCCACATGAACAATTATAAAATAGATGTGCATTTTAATGGTTAAATAAATACCTAAATAATTATCAATATATCATTCAATTGCATGCCTTGAAGACTCTCTAGATAGATGCACCAAAGGTTGAGAAATGGGTTGACCTATAATTTCTTCCCATTTCTCTCTCAATTATGATTGTCTTCATCTCATCCTCTCTATAGTCTTCCCTCATGCTTCATATTTGTCAACCCTTTGGAAATCATATTTCCTACTACAATTTTTCATATTTCCCATCCCAATTGTCGATTAATTTATTCCTTTAAATGTCTTTTTTCAATGCTAATTAAGTGTTGATTGTTGATTGGTTCATGTGCATTTTTCTATTGATTTTAATCAAAAAATGGTCATAATTGTCGAGTGTGTGAAGGAAGTTGGCAAGTTTGCAACAACTCAATTGAACTTTATAACTATATTGAGCTACTTTTTAAAACCAAAAATCCCTCGAATGAGGGTTTAATTAACCCTCAACCGATGTATTTGAAAATATTCATTAATACCTCGATTGAGTTATTTGAAAATCTTCCATAAGACCTTGACCGAGCTATATTTCTCAATTAAGGGCTTAAATCATGAATTCCAACCCTCTTGTTACAATATTTTTTGTAGCTGCAACTTCTAAGAGAAGTGAAACTCCTTCATATAATTTAGTTTAGGTGGTGGAGTTAAGCCCATTGGATTCCTTATTGAATCCTCCATCAAGTGGCATATCATTTTCACTCATTCAATTTCATAGTATATTTTTTATTTACTTTCTTTTAAAACTTATACTATTTTTTTTCATAGTTTCAAAGGTGTTACAAAGAATCAATAAAATAAAAATAAAAAACCAAAAAAATATATTAAAGAAACATGTGGGATCTTCATGGATATTTCCTCTTCAAAAGGCTATTTTTGGTCTTTCAATTTATGTAAATAGTTGGAAAAAAGTTGACAAGAACACAAATGTGCATAAACTGTGATTCAAATATTAATCGACCAACTTAAAAAATAGCAATAAAATATAATTTTCCAAAAAAAGTGGGATCTAATACGCTATGTGTAAGACATAATCACATATATTATTTTTGAAAATCATGCATTGAATATTGAATTAATTGACAGGAACAAAAGCACTTGTTAAATTTTCCTGAAATTTGAAAGGATAAACATTTAATTAAATGAAAATTTTACACATAAAATGATGTTAATATTCTTTGAAAAACATATCTTTGAAAAACATATCATTAGAAAGACAACACATTTCTCTACAAATTTCTTTTTAACTGGTCATCAAAATTCACAAAGCGTGCATGAGTTTTGAGGGATTCAGTTTAATAAAGATGTAAAATGCCAAGTTTTCATCATCACAATTTACTAAAAAGTGTCACCCTTTTTCATGGATTCAGCCATATACATCTATCATCTACTTAGTATTTTGTTTTAGGTACTACCAATTTTGTTGGCAATCCTTCTAGTAGTTCTCAGGATACAATTTATGCTTGAAAGGGGATTCTAAAATATTCCATGACAAGACTTGGTTGGTCCCCGGTTGTCTTTGTGTACTCATAAATTCTCACACCATAGTGAAGATTCTCCATGCATGTGCATCTTTGTGAAGGAAAATTTGTCTTCTTCTTTGCATTGTCACACTTCATCATAAGAATTTGGCTACCTCAATCCATCATTGAGTTTTAGAGTTTTCATCTCGTTATTCTAGGGTGAAATTTCCATATTGGTTCCAACTTTGAGAGAGAAACATAGATTTGACATAAACTTCCTCGACATTTGCTTGATTTTAGGTTGGGTTATCTCTAAAGGATGTTGGTGGACAACAATTTGTAGTGTCGTTACAAAGACTATTAAAAATGACAACTCTTTCATGGAGTAGTTACATGCAAGTCTACAAATCATCCTCCAATATATATTTTTCTTAAAGTAATTATTGACCATAACCATGTATAAAGTCTAAATACAAAATAATGCTTAATAACAATTTGATCGAAACAAAAATACATTATCATATTCAACACAACCACACTATTAATTATAATAAACTCGACTTAACAAACATAATCAATAATATATTACACAACAAATAATGGAAAAAGCTTCACTTCTTCATAATAACATACAATAAAGATACATTATCATACTCAACACAACCACAACAATAATTGTAACAAGCTCAACTTAGCAAACATAATCAATAATATACGACACAATAAATAATGAAGAATGTTCCACTCCTTCATAATGACATGCCAAAATATCTAAAAACCACATTATCATACTCAACACAACCACATCAATAATTGTAACAAGCTCAACTTAGCCAACATAATCAATAATATACGACACAATAAATAAATAATGAAGAATGTTCCACTCCTCCATAATGACATGCCAAAAGATCTAAAAACCTCAAAAAAATTAGGTTATGAAAGTTTGTCAACTTGCTTACCTCAACCATAACCATATTTGTAATAACCTTTAAAATGATTGTAACAATCTAGACACGAACTTAGGTAGCTTATACACAAATTTAATCAAATTGAGGTATTATAATGTCCTATTTTATAATAGTGTACCATGAAACACTTGATGATTATCCAAAGTTCAATCTAGGTGTTAGACACTAGGTGCTTTCTACAATAATGGTGTCTAGACACTAGGTGCTTTCACAATAAATAAATTATTTAAACAACATGATTACCTGTCCAAATCATCTTCAAGAAGACCCATCTATAATCCTTGTTGTGTGGTGCCATATGTGGAATCTCACGCATGTTCTTTCCAATCATTATGATGACAAATCATGGCAGTCAACATATGCCACTCACTTTTGAAAGCATGGATGAGACTACAAGTTGAGCTTCGCTTGTAACTTACATGTCCTCCACCCCAAATTTATTAATAGAAAAAATTCAAATAAAGTGCGTTGAATAGAGTGTTGGCTACAAGCCAAGTAGCGACAAAGTACCAAGAGCCATGTAACCTGTATTTTAAATATTATTACGAATCGATTTAGTTTAGCTACAAGTATTCAGGTGATTGATATTAGAGGTTTCGATTCAGAACTTTATTTTCCAAATGGATGAATGTGTTTTAAGATAATTATGATGATAGATATTCATTCTTAGTAGGCTGCAAGTTAATTCAAAATATATATGTATAGAAAGAGTGTATGATTATAATATGGTTTTGTAATTAATGTATGTATTATTTTCTATTATCATATTTGTGAAAATATAGAACTCAAGTTGTTGTATAATAAATGTGGAAAGTCAAGTATATTAGGTTTTAGGTTTTGTTAAAATCAATCGATTAATAAGATTATGGTTCAATGATGAAAATGGCATGGCATTGTTTTAGGGATAATAAGTTCAGTTACTTTGAAGGCATGGACAACTAGTTAAAACCATAGTAGCATAATTTGAGTACAAATACAGATTCAAATACGATTCGGTAAGGAAAAAATATGTAATGAAAAAATCTGGTATATAGCAAATATGGGAGTAGGTTGCTTATAGATTTTAAAAAACTTATTTTTCAAAGTTTAAACAATTTTAAAATATATAAAACCATTCAATATTTGCATGCAGTGTTGGACTTTGATGGGTCATGGGCCATTTTACCAGTCAAATACAGTCTATATTTTATACTTCTTGTCACAAAAAATCAAAGAAGACATTAAAACATCTATATATAGTCTCAAGTGGGGGAATATATCTAATCATGTATTTATAAATTCAATTATAAAAATATTAAATAATTAAAATGCCAAAAATAAATTATAAAACAATAAAATCAATTTCTAATAATATATTCCAAAAAATACTGCCCTAACTAAAATCTAATATTTTTTTAACAGAAATCGTAAAAGAAGTATATATTAAATGGGTTATGCATAACCATTCATTATAGAGCTAGCGGATTTCTGAGAGAAAGAGAGGAGCGATAGGAGGGATTTACAAAAACAGCCAACATGGTTGGCTTCCATCTAAAACTGTTGAAAAAGATCCTGCTATTTACTGTAACTTGAGAAGAGTAAACATGAACGAACTATTGGTTCAAAAAGATGCAGAAAAACATGAAAACACATGAGGGATTATTTAGGTTTGCCTTAAAACCCTACAAGTTGGGTGACTGAAACATCTTCCATGGGTCGGGCCTCATCACCAGGAGAATCCTGGCAGTGGTTGCATGGATTCATCCTTTCTAGCTTCATTACTTATTCTTTGATGATGTCTATCGTGCCCATCAATTCTTTGAGGTCTCTGTCATGGTCATCTATACGGGAATCATGGCATCCAATCTGGTTGGACAAATACCTGATATCAGAAGTCATGAACTTGACATCTGAGGCCATAGTTCTATTGTCCTTAATTCACACCGCAACACTATCAGAGAGTCTACGTAGATGCTTCTTTAAATCATCCTGCCCAGATTTTAAAATGGAAAACCCATCATCTGCATCATTTTTTCCATTGGGAGAGGACCCATCCAGAGGGAGAGACCTATTTTCAAATCCTTAAGAAGTTTGGGTGCGATGCCTGCTTCGTTTGAGCCTGAATGTGAATGAGGCGAGAGGAGGGGTTCACCAAACTTAACGTTGCAATCCATAGCACTTGTGTGAGTTGCCATAATAGAGCTAGCTTGCACATGATGAGGAGGCGGGGAATTAATGCCAACCTTTGGTGGAGGCCACTTGTCTGAGGAGATGCCACAGGTTTGGACAGTAGGAAGGAGCGCGATGTTCGAGGTTGAGAGGAGGGGAGCTCGACCCTCTGTCATTGAGACCATTACTTTGTCCATTGAAGTGTTAGGGAATAAATTTAAAACCATTACTATGTCCATTGTAAACCATTGAGCCTTGGGCACTGAAGCGCCTATGTTAGCCAATTTGTTGGCTTGTCCATTGTTTCCTCTAGGGATGCAGAGAAACAAAACATGAGGGGAAGATTTAGAAGAGTGATCCTATCATATATTTCTTTGCAATTGATGGAGCATTTGGAGTATCTTGATTGCATCTTAAGAATGACTTGACGAGAGTTGCCAAGTGACTAATAATTTCGAGGTGGATTTCCAATCTATTAATTCTAGTCCATGATGAAGCACCAACCATTATGCATCATTGTTCGTCTTGATTCCAAGACCCCAAGCAAAGGTTTTCACTATTTTTCCGCCAGGATTGAAAATGACCCCTCCCGCACTTGCCTCTCCTCTAAAATCTAATATTATAACTAACTACCAATATTTATATTTTTATTACAAAACAAATCTAATATAAAACTCATATAATATTCGATATTTATCACTAAAGTATAACACAAAATATATATTATAAATTTTAAAGGTTTAAATTTTTAAAATATAAAACTAATTCTAAATGGTCAGCAATTTTTGAACTCCCTCCGAATTTCCATACAAGAAAGTCAAATATGACTGAATTATGTATGGTTAAAACTAAGTGTCAATTGGGTACAACATGGGTGGGTAAGACGCTAAGTTGTTATCCTCTCATGTAGGTTTAAATCTGGCTTGTGACATCCTTACACCTCTTTGGATTTGGCCAATTGCCAGTAACAAAGTACCAAAATCACCTTCTCCCTTAATTGCTTGGGGGTGGGATGAAAAGTTTCTAAACATTTAAAGCTAAAGGTACTACTGTAATCCGTTGTCACCATTATTATTGAGTATTTGGCTAGTTCCATACTAATAAGTGTCTAGTCAACATTATTGTTGAGTATTTGGCTAGTTCCATACTAATAAGTGCCCAATAAAAATATCCTGTATAAAATACATTAATCTAAATTGATAAATTTATAAAAATTAAAAAAAAAATACTCAAATTTCCCAACCTTCTTTAAAAATATAAATAAAGAAAAACACTCTTTCACCATTTGACTACCATACTAATGAAGACAAGTGAATTCTACCATTTGACTACCATACTAATGAAGAGAAGTAGACTCTACCACTTTTCCAAGTAGACTAAGTATTACATGGTAACTTGAAAACGTGTACCACCTTATATTCTTTTACATATTATGGACAAACATGCATCAAGAATCAAGCAAGGTTGAAACTTGATGTGTAAATAGTTGTCATTTGTCATTTTACATGTCAAAATATTGTCACCTTGAAGCCTATTTAAAGGTTTCCACGATAAACTTTCTTTGTCATTTCATGTGTTTGTTTGGTTTAATCATTATGTTTATTACAAGCTTCTAATTATAACACCGTTTGTAAACTTGGTAAATCTTGTTGGATCATGATTAAAAATAAAGTTTGGAGAAAGTATGCAAAATAACAATTTTTTTTTTTGTATTTTTAAAACTGTTTACATATGGATAAGTTTGATCTCAGTTGCAGATTCATGCTATATTGTTTGCTAAATTTTTAAGATTGAATTTATTTTAATAATAAAAATGAAGCTTTAAGAAAGTATGCAAGATTCCAAATTTCATGTTTTTGTATTTTTAAAAATATTTATAAATGGATAAGAATGATCTCCTTTAGACTTTGACAAATTTATGATAGATTCTTAGCTTAGATGAATGTTTACTCAATTTAATCCATCGATTTATAATAGTTTAATTACATGTTACAACAAGAATTAATATTTATTTCCATATTATAATGATGGTCTGTGAGAATGTTCATCTAAGCATCAAAGCAGTGTTTGAAAATGATATGAAAATATGCATAAGAATTTAAGCCTTGCCCTCAGTATGCTTGGCTTTATCACCACTTGAATTAACTATTATCTTACTTGAACAACTATATTGATCCTACATCCTACAACTACAATAGTTCATAGCAATTGTTGTTAGTGGATGTGTCATTCAAAAGTAGAGAAATGCAAATTTATGCTCCATATTGTCTCTATTTATAGTTTGTTTATGAATATACACAAAATATAAAAAACAAGGGGAGGACACTTTTCTTGTCTCAATGTATATATACTTATCGTGTATATATACACATTGTTAGCCATCTGGATTTTCTTAATATCAATTGAAGCCTCTTTCCCCAATTTCACCTTCAGTATTCCTCTACATACAACTTAGGTGTCGATATTTAGTTACACTAATTATGAAAATTCAATGTTTTATATAATTATTATGATTATTATTTAAAAAACAACAACAACAATTATTATAACCAATAAAATTAACATTTAAATGCTAAAGATAAAATAATATTAAAATTAAAACCTTATATAAAAATTCCTTAACCTCCAAAGTAAGACACAAATTAAAATCACCAAAAGTCATACACTACTCATCACTACTTCCCTACTTAGGGAAATTAAATTTCATATACATTATTTTTTTTGGAAAATAACTTTTATTTATGGTGGAAAACCTAAGAAAGTTACTTAAGTAAAGGCTAATGATATATTTTTAATAAGCAAATAAATTTGACAAAGCATAAAATCAAGATTTGGAATATAAATATTATTAGACGTTTAATTACTCGGTCAAGAGGGCTAGCAATATTCTCTCTAGAAGAAGTTGATCTTACTTCTAGATCTTTTAAAGATAGTTAGTTGACATTCGCAAGTCAACTTGGGAGTTGACTAGAGATGTTGACTAGTTAGTTGGGCCAACCAACTATGACTCTAACTCAATGGACTAGTACACAGGTTGAGGCAAAATGTAAGTGAGTTAGGTGCATCAAAAAGGTCATGTTAAATATGTCTTTTTCATTCTGAGGGAGTTAATTATGCTTTGGGCTTATACAGATGATCACATGAACCAACATATCATAATAATCTATATAAATAATTCTAGTGTGTTTTTCATTATGTTGAGTTGTTCACTTGTGTTCTAGTGTTGTAATAATGTTTTTAGACCTCACCTTGTTTTGAAATTTATAACTCTTTATTGTTGTAATTTATTGGTTTTCCAAAATGGTATTAAAGTTTTTGGTTTGAGACTTAGCCTATTGTTTACAAGTAGTTTTGTAGGTTGTTACTTGTGTTTATTCCTAACAAGTTGGATTTCATTGGTACACTAATTGAGGGTTTTGTGGATTGGATTAGGTTTATGCAAAGTTACTATGAGTTGTAAGAAAGAACTCGTGGTTCTAAATGGCCATGATTATGGTATGTGGGAACTCGACATGGAGATGCTATTAAAGAGTAAAGCAATTTGGTAATTTATAAATACTTTGATTCTAGATCCTAAGGATGATTAGCAAAAGTTCATCATCCCTGGGAAGAAGGACAAGGTTGTAAGAGTTATAATGATCTACAACTTTGAGGAGATTCATTTTCACACAAGCGAGATCAACTATCTAAATAAAGTTTAGAAGAAGTTGAAGTCTTTATTCAACAAGATTGATAAATGTCAAGTTATCTAGATTGAGAAAGAATTGATCTCTCTTATTCTTCGCTCCTTTAATATGACTGAAGAATATTTGGCTCGATGAAGGAGCTATGGTTGAAATTGTGTGAATGTAGAAAGCATATTTTGAAGCACGATGGTCAACTTATAAAATTGATCTCGATGAATGTAAATACACCCTCTGATGTATTATGTTCAACATTCTGTGCTAGTTGGCCTTCCAAAAAACAAGATGGTAAGAACTATACCTTTGATTCTTTATGTGGTTTTCTAACTAGCGCACTTGAAAAGTTGCTTGATGAAGGTAAACTTGAGATTAAGCAATAAACCCATCTCCTTTCAAATTAACATGATCTTCATGACAATGAACTTGGTGATCAATTTGCTTTGTCATTTATCATTATGAGCTAAATCATATAATTGTTAAACTATTTCATATATGGGGGAATCCATGCAAATGGGTAATACTTTTTGGCAAGGAAGGTAGAGACGGGGACTTTTATTGACTCTTAATTGAGCTATTAAGAGATCAATTGAGTGCATGAATAAGCCCTTAATCGATGTAATTGGGTGAGGACGAAAATTCCTTGATCAAGGGTTTACTTGGGTTAATGAAACCCTTGATCGAGCTCCTTGTTTTTATATAAATAGAAAAAAAAGATTGGTACTAATTTTTTGGTGTAGTTTAGGCAAACCATTGATCAAATCAAGTGTTTTGTAAATGTTATTTTGTCCTTTCTCAATGATTCATAGATCAAACAAAGTGTCTTGCTCATGATCATTGTTGACATAAAAATGGTACTTCTTAATCACATTGCAATATTTCGAAGTATTGTCCCTACCATCAACACTCACCTAGTATGCATGTCTATAAAAGACATGCACACATATATACACTTGGTTAGAATGATAGTACTCAATCTATATCTGTTGTGGATAAAATGTGTAGTTCTTGGAAAATTCTACCACTAATAAGAATGTGCCTAGCCCAAATACCTCACGGGACTATATAAAATGGGAAGCTTGCCATCTAGACTTGTTAGAGTGTTTGATATAGTTATAAATCTAGTTTGGAAGTAATCCCATGAATTTTGAAACAGGGATATCAACCTCAAGAAATTTGATGCTCTTAACAGACACACTTGAAGAAGAGGACAAGTTCATGGTAACATACTCATATCGCTTTCACATGACTGTGATATTTGACAATTTAAAGTGTACGAGTTCCATAGTAAAATTCTTGTGGAAGAATGCCACATTACTGTAATTAGGGCATCTTCTTTCACCGACACATCTTTTACTCAAAAACACGTCTTTGATATTCCTTTTACATAGTTTCATTGGAATAAAATTGCACATCATTGGAGGAACAGGGTCACCTTGCTAGTTCCTTTTGCAAAAATCTATGAATGTGTCTTAATAGAGTTGGAATTCAATGCGGTGTCGACAAAAACAAGTGTCATAAATTATGTTGTGTTTAATATACCACAATTTCAATTTATAAAACATGCTAAATCCAATCTTGACTCCATGATTTATTTCTTGAAATTCATCAAATAGTTCAAAACTCATGTCATCTTCAAATGTGTTTGCAGTTTTCATCATACACTCCTCTAGATAAGTGTCATCACATAAAAATGCTTTTGATTTGGTATTGCATGAGAATGGGTTTCCCAAAACTCTACCACTTTCTCTCTAATTCCTTATGGAAGTCTATGTCAACAAGGTTACTTGCAAATAACATCAAAACAAGTAGCTTCATTGTTTTCATATATACAAACCTTGAATTTAATATTCCTACACAATGTTTTTCTTGAAACATGAATCAATTTTGAAATCAGGTCACGATTTGACTTCTTGAAGTCCCCGGTTTTAGATATTTAGACACTTAGAAGTTAGTTAAGATCAACTTGGTATAATGTGTCTTTACATAAAGTGTGTTTCCTTAGTATGCATTTGTACTCATGTAATCCAATTTTCTTGATATGTTCTAGACATAGAGTAATTTCATAGTCCATCTTCATCTCCATCTTAATGGTTATTGAACCATGTCATAGCACCTGATTGGTCCATGATATTTATTTAAAGAGAATGGAGGTAATTTATTTGATGGTTGATTGTGAGAAACTCATATGTAAAATATTTTTCCTTTGCTTAATATATTTCCTCAAGTAGTTATTTAGTTGGGGTCGTGGATTGTTTCCCTCTTTAGTGGTTTTAACCATGTAAAACATTGGTGTGTTGATTTGTGATATATTTATGTGTGCAGTTTGTTAAGGTGTTTGATCTTCTGGAAATACACTATGTTAGTCGAACATGATATCAGAGAGCTTATGAAGTCCTACTTCATTGTTGATCGAGACCTTGAATTGGTGTATCCATGTGCATCAAAGGATTTCTAGATTATTTTATTTTTGTGTATTTATGGGTTGAGAGAAGTGTTCCTTTGCATCCAAATCGCTTCTTTCATTTGGAATTTTTTTTCATTTCACTCAAAAAGGTTTCCATTTTCCCAAGATAAAACCATTTTACCATATCCATAGGTATATTGTTTACATTTATGGATTTGTTTTCAAAAATATTTATCATATTCTTTCTAGCTTAGTTTTCTATTTTATTCCCAGTTTGTTACCTTTTCAATATGTGTATGTTCTTTTATGTGTGATTTGTGTGAGCTCGACAAATCAGAAATAGAGCAGAAATGGTTTTGTTGATTGTTGTGTGTTGTGTGGGAACACAGTAAATGATAAATGGTGAGAAACTTGCATTTCTAAGTAAGCTAACCAAGGACTAACACAAAGTTTGAGAAATTTCAGTTTCAGAATTTTGTTTTTTGTTTTTGTGTGGATGTGTAAAAGTTTTTGTAGGCCAAAAAGCCAATGTTTATTGGATAGACACACTCTCCCAACAACAACATCAAAAACACCATAATATGCTAAATCTTTTGCTTAATTCACTTGGTTGAAAGTTACTTAATAAGTAAAAGTATTTTGTTTAAGTCCTTTTGTCATTTTTGCAACAGTTCATGTCACTTTAATTTATAAAGTAAATCTTTGTAAAAGTGTTTCCCACTTATTTTATAAAAGTGGGTCACTTATTTTAAATTAACTTATTTGTAAAAGTGAGCTTATGGGAAAAGTTAGTAAGGGGGGGATTCTTTAATGCATTTTTTGCTCCCACCGCCACATGGATCAACGTTTTCTTTCCATGTGGATCTCTAGTTCCATTTTATGCATTTCTTTACAAAAGTCATAACTTTGACATCTGGACTCTGTTTTTAGAGCTATTTTTTAAATACCTATTTGTTCAACATATTTGCATCTAGACCATACATTCATACATTTGAAGTCTTATTATTTACATGTTATAATATGGATACTCTCTATGATATTATGCTTACAATTACCAACTAATTCTCATGGAAANTATTATGCTTACAATTACCAACTAATTCTCATGGAAATTCCAAATGGAGGATGCCCTACAAAGTAAGGGAATTTACCGGATTTCCTTGGGAAAAAAAACCCCCCCCCCCCCACATTGATGTTGATAAGAAAATAAAATGGGACAATAAAAGTAATGAATTTTGTGGATTAATCAGATGTCCATCTCTCATGAGTTACAATTCCACCTTTAAGGAATCGACGAACCAAATAAGGATTAGGAAAAGTTAGAATCTTATTCTATAAAGATAATGAGAATTGAGGCCACCAACTTGAAAATCAATTGGTTACTTTAAATCCAAGTGATTTCTCTTGCATTCAAGACTATCTATCTTAGTACAAAACCCTTATATTTTTAATTGAAGAATGCAACATAAAAAAAGCTAGAAAAGCAATGTAGTTATCATATTCTTTTTAAGCTTGGTATTGCATATTCCTTTTATTTGTACTTTTTACTCCATCAAAGAAGATATGTGGTCTACTTATAAAGAACCCACACTTGAATACTTTTGTGATTCATTTATTTGAGAGAAAGATAGGCTCTTACATATTTGAGTGACCAACATTACAGATACATCTAGTAATGCCTTAGTGGCACAACAAAAGGATAATTCAAACTAACCTAAGAAGAAACATCCTTGCAACAATATGCAAAACAAGGGTCCCAAACCCTCTTATATCCATCTCATCCTTCCAATGGTGACAAAGGAACCAAATCAAAAGGTAATAAGATTGAACACCATTTCAATTTTTGCGAGAAAGATGGTCATGTGAAATCTAAATGTTTCAATAAGATGGTAGCCTTATCCAAAGAAACAATGAAGATGCACAAAAATTAACCTCAATCCTTCTTCTAACTCTACTTCTCATGGACATGCACTTTCTACTTCTCGTTTTTTATTATTATCAATGCTTCTTCTTCTTCTTCTAATGAGTGGCTCATTGATTATGAAGCATCTTATCATAGGGCTAAGAATAAAGCCATCTTTTCTACTCTTAATGAATGTAACATTGAGAAACGATTTGTTAGTGATGATTGATTTCTTAATGTTTTAGAATACATAACAGTTCAACTAGATGATGGTCTGTTCAGTGATGTATTATGTATTCCAGTAGTTTCCTACAATTTGTTATCAGTTCATCAAATCACCCATTTTGGTGAAGGTAAGATTCTAGACTTTATACCTCAACAAGCTGTAATCAAGGATTTCAAATATCCTAAGTATTTCCTAGATATTGGAATTGTTGATGATATTATTAGGTCATGCAGATTTAACAACTTTGGGTCATCACCTTTTTCCTCAGTTTTTATTTCTCTTAGTGATGACTTGAACAAACTCCAGCATGAGTGATTTGGTCATTTAAACTATTGATCATTGCAACAAAGATGTAATCATAAAATGGTGATTGGTATTCCTCTTGTTTCTTGTAGAGATGATGTTTGTTGTGGATCTATTATTGGAAAACATCATTGGGACAATTTTTAAAAACATGCCCCTTGGCACACCTTAGCCCCCTTACAGCTTGTTCACAATGATTTGTGTGGTCCGCTTCCTTCTACTTATTTTTTTGGCTTCAAGTATTTCTTAACTTTCATTGATGAATTCTCCAGACACACTTGGGTTTACTTCTTAAAACTTGATAGTGAAGTTTTTTACAAGTTCTTGGCCTACAATACCCTCATAGAAAAACAATTTAGACATCAAATATAAAGTTTAAGAATAGATAATGGAAGTGAATATGTAAACAATAAATTTACAAATTACTACATTGCACATAGAATTCAAATGCATACTATTAGATACACACCACAACAAAATGGTGTAACCAAGAGAAATAATTGAATGCTAAAAGAAATAGTTGATTGTATGATCCAATCTAAGGGATTGAGTCTTTAATTTTG
This sequence comes from Pseudotsuga menziesii, assembly GCA_001517045.1. Classification (NCBI taxonomy): domain Eukaryota; kingdom Viridiplantae; phylum Streptophyta; class Pinopsida; order Pinales; family Pinaceae; genus Pseudotsuga; species Pseudotsuga menziesii. The sequence continues at coordinate 284,843 of LPNX011164072.1, read as the reverse complement.
GGTTAAATCCATTAATTGTGCCAATTACTTAGTCAATCACACTCCCACTAAGGCTATAAAAGATAAAACTAGAAGAAGATTGAAGTAAAGTTAAACCAGATGTCAGCTACTTTTGTGTGTTTGGTAATGAAGTATGGGCTCACATTCTTGATGAAAGATGGAAATCATTATGTCCTACAAGTGAAAAGTGCATATTTGTTGGATATTCTAAAGATGTAAAAGGATATATATTTATTCAACAAGAATCTAGTGACATTATTATTAGAAGAGATGTTCAATTTTATGAAAATCTCTTATCCTGCAAAACTAATTTGGCATATGTATCATCTTTATCCTATGGTCCATCTTTGGCAATCTGCCACATTCTACTCCAAAATTCTTTGATAGTGTTTCTACTCTAGCTTCTTCTTATGATGATGACTGTGAGGATGAAAATCCATCTCTTCTTGGTCAATTTACTTCATTTACACCAACATAACCATTTCCTATATGTTCCCGTACAACACGAGAATCAATTGGTGATCTTTCTGGTGATCCAAAAGATTAGTGTCGAATACATTCATAGTTCCAATGAGCCTCTTCTCTTTTGGATCAAGTTTAAGAGATTCATGCTATAAATACATTTGTAAAAGATTATGTCTATCCATATTGGGATGCAACAATTGATAAATAATGTCATTTCCTAATGGTGAATGATGCATACCTCTTCAAAAGGAAGAAAACTTGTTAGATGTAAATGGGTATATATAACTAAATATGCATCCAATGGAAGTGTTGAAAATATTAAGGCAAGGTTAGTTTCCAAAGGATTTTCCCAAGTTGAAGGAATTAACTACAATGAAACCTTTTCCCCTTGTTTCCAAAATGAACTCCATCCACCTTGTTCTTTCCCTTACCACTTCAGATAATTGGGAAGTACATGAAACGAATGTCATGTCCGCCTTTTTGCATGGGAAATTGCAAGAATAAATTTACATGGAATAACCTCTTGACTATGTTAAGAATGACTCCATCTTTGTATTTCCCCTTAAGAAATCTCTCTTTGGTGTTAAGCAAGCTCCTCGATCTTGGTATGCCAAAATGGAAAAATTTCTCCTTCACACTGGTTTTTCTAGATGCCATTTTGACCAAAATGTCTATACCAAGAAAGTAGGAAACCATCTCATCATCCTCGTTATCTATGTTGATGACCTTTTTCTTATTGTTAGTGACCATAAAATTTTAATCCATGTGAAAACCAGTCTTAAGAAGAAATTTAAAATGACCAACTAAGGAAATTTGCATTATTTTCTTAGCCTCCAAGTCCTACAAGACAAAGGAGGATTTTTCTTTCTAAGTCTAAGTATGCATGTGACATTCTTTGTCGATTTGACATGGATGATTTTAAACCAACCCCGTCTCCCTTCCATTATGGGATCAAACTTACTTCCATTTTCACTACACCCAAATTTTATTATACCTTGTACCATTAGTTAGTTGATAGTCTTTTGTACTTGAATCATACACATTATGATATTTCTTTTGCTGTTGATCTTGTTTCATGGTATATGCAAACACCTCATGAAAACCATTAGAAATCAACAAAAAATATACTTTCGTATATCCAGGGTATGAAAACCATTAGAAAGCAAAAAAATTGGTGGGCTCATCTGTTGGTTGGTTCACTTATTTAAATTGGTCCAGTGACCCCAATGATCAAAAGTCTATTGCTAGTTATGTTTTTAGTCTTGGTTCTGGACTTGTCCCTTGGGATTGTATGAAACAACAAGCTCTTTCTCTTTCTTCAGTAGAATTAGAGTATTTATCTGTCGTTGATGTAAGTCAAGAAGCCTTATGGCTTCAATAGATCCTTTTAGAGTTTGAATTTGAGCAACAACATCGAAATACACTTTGGTGTGTCATTTAAAATGCCATCAAGCTTGCCAAATATCAAATTCAACATCAGTGCAGCAAACCTTGAATTTACTATGCCTCCACATTGTTTTTCTTAAAACATGAAATATTTTGACATTAGGTGACAATTTGACCTCTTGAAGTCCTTGGTGTGAGAAGAATAGTTGTAATTTACCTACAAACAAATCGGATATCAAGTTTTCTTGATTTTCCAAACTAAGAGAATGTTTTTGATAATTTTTTGATATATTCACATGTGTCTTTGTGTGTTTACTATTAGCTTTAAAACCCAACAACTTCCTTGTATGTTTTAACAATCCAGGTAGGATTTGAGCTTGTGTAATCACTAATTTTTTATAAAAAAACTTAATTATTGTACTAAAATTTTCTATGGTTATTTAATTAGGATGCAGGGCCACAAATTTTTCTCTTTTGTTTAATCCAATCTTTCTAAAAAAAATTCATCCCTTTCAAAACCATTACAACTCCCAATTATTCTTTAAACCCAAGACATGATAGGGTCTTGTGGTAGCTAATTCGATTCTATCCCTGCAAAGTGAAATCAATTTATCAGTTTCATGTTATAAATTTCCAATGACTATGACCCCTCATTTTAGATATAATGCAAGTAAATTAGACTACATTGGTTTTCAACAAAAAAAAAGCTACTAATAAAGTGACAAAATACATCAAAATGATCATTAAGAAAATATATAAGGAATATAATTGTTTTGCTTATTGTTCTTAAGTGTCAGTCCCACTATTGTCAACGAATTATGGAACAAATATACCTTACTCGATCATGTACGACCCTCATTGAGAAATCATAAACAATTTTATTGAATTGTTGTATGTTATTCTGAGAGGTGATTTGTTGCTACTTGAAATTGTAAACGCTTGATTTTGCCGTAAAAAATTAAGATCTCCACTCCAGGTATTCAATGGCTATTTTCATGAGAGTGTTGTTCAAGAATAATGTATAAGATGTTGTGAGTTGTACTTCATTTTAGTTTGAGAAGGTAACACCAAACAACAAAGGAGGTGTTATATACGTAAACCTTGAGTAGCTATTCACACATGTTTAAATTCTAGGTATATATATATTTTATTGATGATACATATTTGTGTTTGTATTTCAACCTGTCATAGATACATATTATTTGTATCGATGATACAAAAAGATCCAATCACCAAGTTTAAATTTGAACCTCCTCCTTTGTCACTCTAAGATAACAAGAAGTACAAACTTATACAACCATTTGTGATATTGCTCAGTTTACCTCCTATCTTTGTGTTGGTTATGACTTCCTAACCTCATCATTGGACCAAACTTCCTTTGAGCAGAGAGAGTAAGCTGCTGTAAATTCTATGATGGCCATGATTTGTTGAGATTATATACCTTATGACTTTGTGCAAGAAGGGGGATCCATACATGGGCAGTGGTTTGAGAGGCTACAACAAGCCTAGGAGGATTAGTGCCCTTAACAACCATTTTCTTTCCCCCAACCTTCTTGCCATTTTTGTGTGGTGTTGGGATAATGGGTGCTACAACATGATTTAGATTCTTTGGTTGGGGATCTTAGGGAGGAACTATAGGGTTAAATACCATATGGTCCAATGATGTTATGGAGAAATAGATATTGGTAGTTGTGAGGTACCATACCTAGGTATCCTGAGGGTGATTACTAAAAGAGTCAGTGTAGTCATGACTAAAGTCTTGGTTACACCAGATAGGGGAAAGAAAAATGGGATATGTGTAATGGGATCCCCTCTATATGGAGAAGTGTGAGGTGATTCCTAATGGGTGACACAAAGTGGTAAACGATGGTGTCTTACTAGACATAGGTGAAAAGGTTGAAGGTGCCGTATATGCTTATGATATTGTGTAGATAAGTAAAGAACCCGTGGGTGGTGGTTTGGGTGGGTCACTAGGGAATGCACCCAAAAATGAGGAATCTTTGTAGATAATGGAAATTGTCTTAATGTGATATTTGGTTGGCTAATCCTGGTGTCAAGGTTAGATAAGATGCTATCTTATTTCATGGTTGTATGGAGATCCTAAAGTGTAAATTGACTGATCTTCCAATGATTATTAATGATATTCCTATAAAATTGTAATTGAGCCTTCCAAAAGTCCCAACAATAGGGGATATTGTCTTCTGAAGTTGACTAGTGAAGGTGTGGTGGAGTCAAAATATAGTGAAGGGAATTAAGGGCACATCTAAGCAACCAATAATTATCTTCCTTAGGCACAATTGCAACACACGAAAGTCACTTTGGTGATAATACAATATTTTGGACATTAAGATACATACCTCAAGTGTGGATAAGAGATTCAACCTTAACAATCACATGTCATAGGTAAACAAGAGCTAGGTCACTCAAGAAAACTTAGAGAAACACTAAATCTCAATTTTAATAACACAAGGCATCATGCCATTCTTATCTTAGTTTTTGCATACTTGGTAGAAAAGGATTTCACTCTCCCTAGAAAAACAACTATGTTTTGAATGAGAAATGATTGAGGGGAATAGTTTAGATTTCTAGATGAACGATCTTAACTTAGACTATAATTTGTTTTCTGACCTCAACAATAGGAATTACGTTGGTTAGTTACACTACTTTAATTAAGGTTTGATTTTGATCTATTGGATTTCTCAATGGTTTTGAGTAAAATTTTAAACAAACCCACGTGCATAATTATAAAATAGTTGTGCATTTTAATGCTTAAATGGATACTTAAAGAATCATAAAATAGATGTGCATTTTAATGCTTAAATATATACTTGAAGAAATATCAATATTTCCCTTAATTGGACTCCCTTAAGATTCTTCAGTTAGATCCTTTGAAGGTTAAGAAATGTATTAACCTATAATTGCTTCATGGTGTTCTCATTTATGCTTGTTTTTGTATCATTTTCTCTATAGTCGTCTCTCATACTTTATTTTCGTCAACCTATAGGAAAATATTTTATGTTGCACTTTTTCATATTTCACATCTTGATTATTGATTAATTTATTCTTTCAAGTGCATTTTTCCTAATGTTGATTATTTGTTGATTGTGATAGGTTCACATGCATTTTTATACCTTTTTAATCAGCAAATCATCGGAATTTGTTGGGTATGTGAAAGAATTTGATGGGTTTGTAGTAGCTTGATATAGCTATTTTTTAAACCCAAAAATCCCTCAATCAGGGGTTTAATTAAAACCCTTGATCAAGGTATTTGAAAATATTCATTGATACCTTCATCAAGCTTTTTAAAATACCTTGATCAAGTTGTATTTCTCAATCGAAGCTTTAAAATCATGAATTTTAGCTCTCTTTCTAGAGGTTTTTCTACAACTGCAACTTTCTACAGGTGAAACCCTCCTTATAAATTATCTTAGGTGGCAGAGTCAAGGCCATTGGATTCCTTTATGAATCCTCTATCCAATGGAATATCATTTCCACACTTTCAATTTCATAGTATATATTTTATTTCATTTCTTAAAAAATTGCACTAATTTTTCCCCGCAATTTCAAAGGTGCTAAGAGAAACACCGGTAACATAAAAAATACACAATGAAAAAATTATAAAAAATATGTGGGATCCCCATGGATCTTTCCTATTCAAACATGGTAGTTTTAGTTTTTCAATTTTTGTTAACAGTTTGGAAAACGTTGATGAGAACACAAAGGTGTAACAATTGTGATTCAAATATTAATTAGTCAACTTCCAAAAATAATAACAAAACAAATATTCCAAAAAAATGTGATCTACTATGCTCTATGTAGATCATACTCATGTATGTTGTTTTCAAAAATTATGCATCAAACAATGAATTAGCCGATGAGAACACAGGTCACTTGTTAGATTTTCTTGAAATTTCGAAGGACAAACATTTAACTAAATACAAATCTGACACATTAAATGATATTAATATTTATTGAAAAATATCGTTAGAAACACAACACATTTGTCTACAAATTGTGTTTTTGTTGTACACTAAAATTCACAAGGCATACATGGGTTTTGAGTTCTTCAATTAAAAAAAGATGTAAATGCAAAATTTTTAATCCCACATTTCACGAAAAACATTACCCATTTTCATGGATTCACTCATATCTACTTAGAATTTTCTCGTAGGTACTATCAATGTTATTGGAAATCCTTATGGTAGTGTCATGATAGAATTTATGCTTGCTAGGGAATTTTAAAATATTCCATGGCACGGATTGGTTGGTCCCCTAGTTGTCTATGTGTACTCACATAAATTCTCACATCATAGTGAAGCTTCTCCATGCATGTGCATCTTTGTGAGGGAAAATTTGCCTCCTTTGTATTGTCACACTTCATCATAAGGATTTGGCTACCTCAACCCATCATAAATGATTTTTTTTAATGATTCGTAGATCAAACCAAAGAAATGTTGAACAATTGAGTGTCATGCTCACAATCATCATTGCCATAAAAACGGTACTTCTTAATCACATCACATGATTCTAGAGTATTATCCCTCCCATCAACAATAACCTATGCATGTCTATACAAGACATATAGAAGTGCATGAATATATACATTTGTTCAAAATAATAGTTCTCTCTATATCTCTTTCTTGGGAAAAAATAAGTAATTCTGGAAAAGTATACCACTAATAAGATTGTGCCTAGATCAAGTACCTTGTGAGACTGTCCAAATTAGGAAGCTTTCCACCTAGACCTATGATAGTCTTTGTTATATTTATTAATATGGTTTTGAAACGTTCCCATGAATTATATAACAAGGATATCATCCTCAAGCAATCCAATCCTCTTAAATGTCACACCTAAAAAAGAGAACAGGTTCATAGTAACATACTCATATCTCCTCCATGTGACTATGATATCTAACAATGCAAGGTCTACAAGATCCAAAGGAAAATTACTATGGAAAAATGTTAGAATTACCACATTTATGGAATATTCTTCTGTATACACATATTTGACTGAAAAAAAACCTTCAATATTCCTTCTACATAATAACATTGAAATAAAATTGTGCATTGTGAGAGGAGGAGGGTCATCTTGCCAGTTCCTTTTGCATAAATATATGAATGTGCCATAATACAGTTGGAATTCAACATGGTATCGACAACAACTCATGTCAAAGATTGTGTTGGGCCTTATATACCATAGTTTCAATTTATCAAATATGCTAAGGGAAACCTTGACACCATGATTTCTTTCTTGAAAATCCTCAAATAGATTGACTTACATAATCTCCAAAATGTGTTTTATAATGCTCGTTATACATGCCTCTGGATAAGTTTCATCATGGAAAATGTTTCTAATCTGGTAAAGAAGGAGAATGGGTTTCTCAAAACTCTACTAATTTCCCTCTAATGCTTTCTAAGATTTAAACAAGCAGCTTCATTTTTTTCATATATACAAACCCTAAATTTAGTGTGTTTCCACGATGTCTTTTCTTGAAACATGAAGCAAATTTGAAACCATTATCACAATTTGACTTCTTGAAGTCCCTAATTTGACAACAACAATTGTAGTTTCCCTTTGAGCAACTCAGAAATCATGTTTATTTATTTTCTAAACAAAAACAATGGTTTTGACACATTTTCTAATATATTTTCATGTGGCTTTGTGTGTCTAGCATCTTGAAAACCCAACAACTTTGTTTCATGTTTTATTTTTGTGTGTTATATAAATCTAAGTAAGATTGAACTTCTATAATCATATATTTTTTCTAAACATCCTCAATGACAATCATAAACACTTTACTTGACTTGTTGCATATTATTACGAGAGAGGATTTGTTGCTACTTGAAACTTAAAACGCTCAATTTTAATGTAAAAAGTTAAGGGCAACCACTCTAGGTATTCAATGGCTATTTTAATGAGACTATTATTCAAGGATAATGTATAAGATGTTGTCATCTATATTCTCTTTAGTGTGAGTGGGTAACACCAAACACAAAGGAGGTGATACATACACTAAACTTGAGAAACCTAGTCATACAAGTTTAAATTCTAGGCATATATTTATCGATGATATGTATATGTGCTTGAACTTCAACCTTTCCTAGGGATGCATATTATTTTATCAATGAGAAAAAAAATCCAATCACCAAGTTTAATTTGCACCTCCTCCTTTGTTAGTATGAGGGAACAAGAAGCAAAAAATTATATAACCATATTTCTTATTGCTCAGTTGATCTCCTATGTTTGCATATGTTACGATTTCCCTAACTTCATAATCCCACTAAATTTCTTCTGAATAGATGGAATAATGTGCTATCAATTCTATGTTGACCATCATTTGATGGGATTATAAACCTTATGATTTTGCACAAGAAGGACAGATCCATACATGGGTGCTGGTTTGAGAGGCTTTAACAAGATTGGGAGGATTAGTTCCCCCTGATAACCTTGTTCTTGCCTCCAACCTTCTTGCCATTTTTGGGTGGTGTTGGGACAATGGGTTCTACAATAGGTCAAAGTTACCGATTGAGGAACATGGGGAGGATATATAAAGTGAAAGACCATACCATTCAAGGATATTAGGTAGAAATAAGGATTGGGATTTGTGAGGTTACATAGATAGGTATCCGAAGGGTGATTATTAGAAGATTAAACATAGTCATGAATAGAGTCTTGGTTACACCTATTGGGGGATGAAGTAGACAAATACTTCCAAACCCACATGATTTGCATTTTAACCCACAATGAAAATGATAATTGATGTATATGATGTTTTTTTACAGTAATGGAGATAACCTTTTATAGGTTAATACACACTGCTTAATGAATTGGTGTGAATCTACGTTAATTCACTAACTCCATATTTAATATTTAAAACAATGGTTTATAATTATTTAGATACATAACATTTCTACCGTCTTTTAGAATGCTTTGTCCTCAAAGCAAGGGTAAGGACAGGTATTGTTGACGAAATTGTTCTGTCTCCCATGATGTGTCTTCATCTGGAAAATTCTTCCACCTAATGAGATATTCCTTGAGTGTTCAAGAACGAAGTTTTATTTCTCGGGTTGCAATGATTGCCTTGGGTTCCCAAATGACCCTCCTTTCGTCATCTAACATAGGAAGTATTGTTTGTACTGTTTGATGTTTCCCCAACATTTTTTTGAGACATGCATGATACATGGAAGACATTGTGGATACGACTTTTATCAGGTAACTGTAATTTATATGCCACTTGACTAATCTTCTGGGTAATTTGGTACGGTCCATAGAACTTTGGGGCTAACTTATGTTTTCCTCCACTTTTAAGGGATACTTGTTTATAGGGTTGGAGTCTTACGAACACCCGGTCTCCTAGTTCAAATTCTCTCTCGGTTCTGCGTTTATCTGCTTGTTGCCTCATGCGATTCTGTGCCATGATTAAGTTATCCTTGAGTAATTCAATCATTTTTGAGATTTCTCTAGTTGGTTCCTTACTTCTAGAACATTAGTGTCGTTCAGAACTAACTCCTTCCAATTTGGGGGTTCATACCCATATAAATCTTGGAAAGGGGTCATTTTTGCGGAGGTGTGGTAAGTTGAATTGTACCACCATTCTGCTAAGTGTAACCATTGAGACCAATGGTTTTGTTTATCTGTTACAAAACAACATAGATATGCTTCTAAGCATTTATTAACAACTTCAGTATGACCATCTGTTTGGGGATGGTAAGATGAGCTCATATTGAGTGAGGTTCCTACTTGTTTGAAAAATTCCCTCCAAAATTTCCCATTAAATTTTGCATCTTTGTCACTAACGATGACTTTTGGGAAGCCATGTAATTTGTAGACATTTTTGCAAAATACATCTGCAATTTGTTTTTCCGTGTTTGTTTTTTTTATTGCCATGAAGTGAGCAAATTTGGTTAATCGATTGACCACTACAAGGATCTTGTCCCTTCCTTTTGACGGAGGTAACCCATTGATGAAATCCATTGATATCTCTTCCCATTTATGGTATGGAATGTTTAGGGGGTGGAGTAACCCTAGGGTTAAAATATTTTCGCTTTTGTTCCTTTGGCATTTGTCACATTCTGCTACATATTGCTATATATCTTTTTGCATTCCCTTCCAGAAAAATGACCTTCTTGCATTATAATAAGATTTGAAGAATCCTACATGTCCTGTGGCTGGTGAATCATGGGATTCATGAATTTCCTTAACCTTGAACTTAGAGTTTGAGTTTAAATAAATCCTCCCCTTATACCAAAGTATATCATTTTTCCAATCAAACTTGGGGTCACGATTGGGATTGTTAATTATAGTGCTTGTTTCTGGGTCCTTGGCGTATTCACTTCGTATTTCATCTAGCCAATCTGGAATTGCGACTTAGATGGAGTAAGAGGTAATATCCTCATCTTTTCTGGAGAGTGCATCTGCGACTACATTTTCCTTCTCCCTTTTGTGTATTATTTCCATGTCGAAAGCAGCGATTTTTTCTATCCACTTCTGTTGTTCTGTGGACAATGTTTTCTATTGAAGTAGGTATTGAAGACTATTGTGGTCTATGCGAATCATGAATTTTCTCCCTAGGAGGTATTGTCGCCACCTTACCAATGCCTGCATAATTGACAGCATTTCCTTATCATATGTAGACTTCAATTGTTCTCGCTTGTTTAATTTCCTGCTCTCAAAAGCTATCGGGTATTCATCTTGCATTAGTACTGCTCCCAACCCATAACCTGAAGCATCACATTCTATCATGAATGGTTTGGAGAAGTCTAGGGTAGCTAATACAGATGTGGAGGACATAATTCCTTTCAAGGATTCAAAACATTTTTTCGCTTCTTCACTCCACTGGAATGCATTCTTTTTTAGAAGGTTAGATAAGGGTGCGGTTCTATGCGCATAATTCCTAATGAATCTTTTGTAGTATCCAGTTAGCCTGAGGAATCCCCTTAACTTGGAGATGTTGGTAGGTTTGGGCCATTCTGTGATTGATTTGATTTTTTTTCTGGATCTACCTTGACTCCTTCTTTAGATATTACGTGCCCAAGGTAGCTCACTTCTTCTTTACCAAACGTGCATTTGGACATCTTGGTGTAGAATTGATTTTCTTTTAAAATAGAGAGCACTTGTTCTAGGTGTGTGAGATGGTCCTTCCATGTCTTACTGTATATAAGGATGTCATCAAAAAACACTAATACAAACTTCCTTGGGAATGACTGAAATAGGTTATTCATGGTTGCTTGAAATGTTGTTGGAGCGTTAGTTACCCCAAAAGGAATTACCTTAAACTCGTAATGTCCTTCATGGGTTCAGAAGGCTGTCTTCAGCACATATTCTAGCCTTACTTTGATTTGGTAATATCCTGACCTTAAGTCTAATTTAGAAAAGTACCTTGCGCCATGCAGTTCGTCCAACATTTCATCGATAAATGGATTGGGGAATTTGTCTTTAATAGTTATCGTGTTTAGTCCTCTGTAATCGATGCATAGCCTAAATGACCCATCCTTCTTTCGTACCAGTACCACCGGTGCAACATAAGGACTATGACTTTCTGTAATCACTCCACACTTCAATAAATCACGGATTAATCTTTCAATATATGTCTTATGATGGTGTGGGTACCTATAGGGTTTGACATTGATAGGGCTTGATCCAGACTTGATTTTTATGACATGCTCGATTTTCATTTCTGGTGGTAACTCCATGAGAAGGTCTTCGAATACTTTATTGTACTTTTGGATTAATCCTTGGATCTCTGGATGACCTGGTTTAACTACTTCTGAAGTTAATAATTCCATATCCTGGCATTGTATGACATACACTGGTGCTCCCTTTCCAATTAGCTTCTCCATTTTGTGGGATGACACAATTTGTGTGTGAGGGGGTTGGAACCCATATAATTTGTATCATTCTCCTTGCCATTTAAACCTTATAAAGTGTTCTTGGTGGTTTGTTGAGTAGGTACCTAGTGTTTGCAACCACTGAATTCCCAATACTGCATCAACTCCTCCTAAGGGTATTGCATAAAATTCTGACTCAAGGTTATAGTCTTGTATTTGTAGCTTAACTTTGTGGCATTTTCCCACTTTTTTTATCTTCTTTCGATCTACTACCATTACCTTCATGTTGGGTACTAGATATATGAAAAGTTTAAGCATCTTGGCAACATTTACGTCGATGAAGTTATGGGTACTTCCTGTGTCGAATAGGACGACAACATTGTTATTTTTTATATGCCCTTTAAGTTTTAATGTTTGTGGTTGGTGTATTCATGTTATGGCTGAAATTGATATCTTGGGCATTTCTTCATCTTTTGAATCTAATGGAGGATTCTGGATGTCACTTGTTTCTTCTATGTTAGATTCCCCGCTATATGACTTGTCTTCCTCTTCTACTTCACATTGATATAAGTTCTTGGTGGTCTCTTTTTTCAAACATCTGTGTCTTGGGTCCCACTTCTCTCCGCAATATTTACACTTCCCTTCTTTCATTCGTTGGACCTCTAAAGTGGTTTTGTTGTCATTTCTTAGATGTGGTGGCTGGTATTTGGTGTTGGTCTTGGTATTTTGGATGAAACTTCGATCTTTGTCATGGTTCTTGTTCCACATCTTTTTCAAATTTTCCTCAATGATTTTTTCCTTTCGTCTTGCTTTGTCCAAGGTTGATACATTTAATAGTTCTAGTTCATCTCTAATATATGGTTTTAGTCCGTACACATGAGTCTGGAGGCATTGACTGTCTGTGAGTTCTGGAACACGTGTCGCTAGGGCTTCCCATTCGTTGGTGTATTCATCGACGTCACCTTTTTGCTGCATTCTAGTGAGTTTTGCGAAGAAGTATTTTTCTTTTAAATCTTCAAACCTCTTAAAGAAATCGTTTTTGAACGTTTTCCACTTGTGCTTAGTTGTCTGTGTTGTAACCTTCCATCACATGTACCAGTTGTAAGCCCGATATTCTAGTTGAATCGAGGCATATTTTATCATTTCTTTGTTGGTTGTGATATTGTGTATGGAAAAAAATACTTCTACTTTGTTGATCCATGCCACGCTCCTTTTTGTGTCGCCATTGAATTTTGACAATTCTAACTTGGGTTTCATTTGATATCCACTTCTTTTTGGAGGAGAGAGTGATTGTTCATGGTTTGGAGAGTGATCGTGATCAAACTCTTCTTGTGGAATATCTCTTTTGGGAGGAATTCTCTTATGATGACTTGAATTTGAGGATGGTTGGTCTTCCTTTGACCCCATGCCAACTAATGTGGCGATTGTTTCTTCCAAATGCTGCTCGAGTTTGCTTAACCTGGATTCGAACAATACTATGATGTCCATTTTTACTCCTTCCATCTCCTAAGATACTGCTTCGTTGACTTCTTTTTTGACAGTCCCTGATAATTCGATTTTTCTTTTGTGTAGTTCTCCTTCGATTTGGTTGAGTCTAATTGAGTGTAAACCCTCAATATTTTTAGAACCTTAGGCTTGTTTAAGCTCTAATTTCGCCGCTCTTTCTTTAATTTCATTCATTTCTGCCATTTTTCTTGTACAGAGATGAATTTTGTTTTACTAAGAATGGTGAGATATTATTATTATTTTTTATTTTTTATTTTTAAAAATGGTGAGGTTTAAGGAATAATAATTAATTATTATATAATAAAATATTTATTTTATTATTTTAGATAATAAAACAAAAAATTGAACTATTATAAATATATTATAATAATTCAAATCAAAGCAAAACCTGGGTTGAAGCTCGAAAGCAAAACCATGTGTTTGTTTTACTTTATCTTTTCTTTGTTTTACTTTCTTTTTCCTTTCTTTTGTTTTTTTACTCTTTTTTTCTTTTATCTTTTCTTTTTAACTTTTTTTCTCTCTTTTATTTTCTATACCTTCTTTTTCTTTTTTCTTTTTTTATGTTTTCTTTTGTTCTTTTGTGTTTTGTTCAATATCCTATATTTTAGGGAAACCTTAAAAACTAAATTTACACAAAGTGTAAAAACTGGCCAAGGGTCGTATAGCTCTGATACCACTTGAAGTAGACAAAGACTTCTAAACCCACATGATTCACATTTTAACCCACAATGAAAATGATAATTGATATATATGATGATTTTTTACAATAACGGAGATAACCTTTTATAGGTTAATACACACCGCTTAATGAATTGGTGTGACTCTACGTTAATTCACTAACTCTATATTTAACATTTAAAACAATGGTTTACAATTATTTAGATACATAACAGGGGAAATAAAATATGATATGTGAAATGGGATCCCCTCAATTGGGAGAGGGGGTAAGTCATGCCTAATGGTTGACACAAAGTGGTAGGTAATGGTGGAATACATGCCATAGAATATGAGTTTGAATGTTACTCATATGCTACTAAGATGGTGTATACAAGTAAAGAACTTGTTAGTGGTGGTTGGTGTAGGTCACCAAGGAATGCCCCTAATAATGATGAATCTTTGTAGATGTAGGGACTTGTCTTGATGTAATATTTGGTTCATTGACTGGTGCTAAGGTAGGAAACCAATTTATTTTAGTTCATGGTTGGATAAAGCTTATAGTCTTTAAGTTGATCAATCATGTTATGACTTAATGATTTTCTTATATAAATTTAACTAGGCCTTACAAAAGTCCTAATGTCAGGTGATGAAGTTCCCATAAGCTAACTAGTGAAGGGAATTGAGGGCATATATTATCAACTAATAATTATCTTCCTTAGGTACAATTGCAACCCATGAAAGTCACCTAAGTGTAATCGTAGGTTTTGGCCACCAAAATACCTTCTTCAAGTGTGGATAAGAGACTTAGTCTTGAACAATCTTGGGTCACATGTAAATGAGAGTTGGGTGGCTCAAGAAAACTTAGAGAAACATCAGACCTCAACTTTAGCATCACGAGGAACCTTTCCATTCTTATTTGGGTTTTTTCACATTTGGTATCAAAGGATTTCAAGCACCTTAGCAAAACAACTTTGTTTTGAATGAGAAATGATTGAGGGACATTATTTGGATGCATATTCCAATAGTACTAACTTAGACTATAGTTTGTTTTGTCACCTCAACAAAGAGGAATTCATTTGGTGAGTTACATTGCTTGAATTAAGGTTTGACTTTGACTTATTGGATTGCTCAATGGTTTTGAGTAATGGTTTAAATACATCCACATAAAGAATTGAAAAGTAAATATGCATTTTAATGGTTAAATAGATACATGAAGAATTTTAGATATTTCCCTTAGCTAGATGCTGTGAAGAGTCTATAGTTATATGCATTGCAGGTTTAGAAATAGGTTGAACTACAAATAATAACAAAACAAATATTCCAAAAAAGTGTGATCTGCTACACTTTATGTTGATCATGCTCATGTATGTTGTTTTAAAAAATTATGCATCAAACAATGTATTAGCCGACGAGAACACAACTCACTTGTTAGATTTACTTGAAATTTCGAAGGGCAAACATTTAACTAAATACAAATCTGACACATTAAATGATATTAATATTTATTGAAAAAATATCGTTAGAAACACAACACATTTCTCTACAAATTGTGTTTTGTTGTACTCTAAAATTCACAAGGCATACATGAGTTTTGAGTTCTTCAATTAAGAAAAGATGTAAAATGAAAAAAAATTATTGCCACATTTCACTAAAAGCATTACCCATTTTCATGGATTCACTCATATGTATCTATCATCTACTTAGAATTTTCTCGTAGGTACTATCAATGTTGTTGGAAATCCTTCTGGTAGTGACATGACCGAATTTATGCTTGATAGGGAATTTTAAAATATTCCATGGCACAGATTGGTTGGTCCCCTAGTTGTCTATATGAACTCACATAAATTCTCACATCATAACTATGAAGCTTCTCCATGCACGTGCATCTTTGTGAGGGAAAATTTGGCTCCTTTGTATTGTCACACTTCATCATTAGGATTCTGGCTACCTCAACCCATCATAAATGTTATTTTGTTTTTTTTAATGATTTGTAGATCAAATCAAAGAAATGTTGAACAATTGAGTGTCATGCTCACAATCATCATTGAAATAAAAATGGTACTTCTTAATCACATCATGTGATTCTAGAGTATTGTTCCTCCCATCAACAATAACCTATGCATGTCTATACAAGACATATAGATATGCATGGATATATACATTTGTTCAAAATAATAGTACTCTCTCTGTATCTCTTTCTTGGGAAAAAATGAGTAATTTTGGAAACGTATACCACTAACAAGATTGTGCCTAGCTCAAGTACCTTGTGAGACTGTCCAAATTAGGAAGATTTCCACCTAGACCTATGATAGTGTTTGCTATATTTATAAATATGGTTTTTAAACTTTCCCATGAATTATATAACAAGGATATCATGTGACTATGATATCTAACAATCCAAGGTTTGCAAGATCCATAGGAAAAATCCTATGAAAAAATGTTAGAATTACCACATTTAAGTAATATTATTCTGCATACACATATTTGACTGAAAAACACATCTTCAAGATTCCTTCTACATAATAACATTGAAATAAAATTGTGCATTGTGGGAGGAGGATGGTCATCTTGCCAGTTCCTTTTGCATAAATATATGAATGCGCCATAATAGAGTTGGAATTCAACATGGCATCAACAATGACACATGTCACAGATTGTGTTGGGCCTTATATACCATAGCTTCAATTTATCAAACATGCTAAAGGAAATCTTGACACCATGATTTATTTCTTGAAATTCCTCAAATAGATTGACTCACATCATCTCCAAAATGTGTTTGCAATGCTCGTCATAAATGCCTCTAGATAAGTTTCATCATGGAAAATGTTTCTAATCTGGTATAATAGGAGAACGGGTTTCCCAAAACTCTACTACTTTCTCTCTAATTCCTTCTAAGATCTAAACAAACAACTTCATTGTTTTCATATATACAAACCCTGAATTTAGTATGTTTCCATAATGTCTTTTCTTGAAACAAATATCACAATTTGACTTCTTGAAGTCCCTAATTTGACAACAACAATTGTAGTTTCCCTTTGAGCAACTCAAATATCATGTTTATTTATTTTCTAAACAAAGATAATGGGTTTGACACATTTTCTAATATATTTTCATGTGGCTTTGTGTGTTTAGCATCTTGGAAACCCAACAACTTTGTTTAATGTTTTATTTTTGTGTGTTATATAAATCTAAGTAAGATTGGGCTTCTATAATCATATATTTTTTCTAAACATCCTCAATGACAATCATAAACACTTTACTTGACTTGTTGCATATTATTACAATAGAGGATTTGTTGTTACTTGAAACTTAAAACGCTCAATTTTAATGTAAAAAGTTAAGGACAACCACTCTCGATATTCAATGGCTATTTTCATGAGACAATTATTCAAGGATAATGTACAAGATGTTGTCATCCATATTCCCTTTAGTGTGAGTGGGTAACATCAAACAAAAAGGAGGTGATACATACACAAAACTTGAGAAACCTAGTCATACAAGTTTAAATTCTAGGCATATATTTATCGATGATATGTATTTGTGTTTGAACTTCAACCTTGCATAGGGATGCATATTATTTTATCAATGAGCAAAAAAATCCAATCACCAAGTTTAATTTGAGCCTCCTCTTTTGTCACTATGAGGAAACAAGAAGTGCAAAATTATATAACCATATTTCTTATTACTCAGTTGATCTCCTATGTTTGCATCTGTTACGATTTCCCTAACTTCATAATCCCACCAAATTTCTTTTGAATAGAGGGAATAATATGATATCAATTCTATGTTGACCATGATTTGTTGGGATAATAAACCTTATGATTTTGCACAAGAAGTAGGGATCCATACATGGGTGATGGTTTGAGAGGCTTTAACAAGCTCAGGAGGATTAGTTCCCCTGATAACCTTGTTCTCGCCTCCAATTTTCTTTCCATTTTTGGGTGGTGTTGGGACAATGGGTGCTACAATAAGTTATTGATTGAGGAATATGGGGAGGAAAGACCATACCAGTCAAGGATATTATGTATAAATAAGGATTGGTATTTGTGAGGTTACATAGATAGGTATCCTAAGGGTGATTATTAGAATATTAAACGTAGTCATGAATAGAGTTTTGGTTACACCTAATGGGGAAAGAAAATATGATATGTGCAATGGGGAGAGGGGGGAGGTCATGCCTAATGGTTGACACAAAGTGGCAGGTAATGGTGGAATACATGCCATAGGATATGAGATTGAAGGTCACTCATATGCTACTAAGATGGTGTAGACAAGTAAAGAACCTATTATTGGTGGTTGGTGTAGGTCATTAAAGAATGCCCCTGGTAATGATGAATCTTTGTAGATGTAGGGACTTGTCTTGATGTAATATTTGGTTCGTTGACTGGTGCTAAGGTAGGAAAATATTTTTTTTTAGTTCATGGTTGGATAAAGCTTATAGTGTTTAAGTTGACCAATCATGTTATGAATTAATGATTTTCTTATATAAATTTAACTAGGCCTTACAAAACTCCTAATATCAGGTGACGAAGTTCCCATAAGATAACTAGTGAAGGGAATTGATGGCATATATTATCGACTAATAATTATTTTCCTTAAGTACAATTGCAACCCACGAAAGTCACCTCAATGTAATCGTAGGTTTTGGCCACCAAGATACCTTCTTCAAGTGTGGATAAGAGAATTAATCTTGAATGATCTCAGGTCACATGTAAATGAGAGTTGGGTGGCTCAATAAACCCTAGAGAAACACCAGACCTCAACTTTAGCATCACGAGGAACCATTCCATTCTTATTTGGGTTTTTTCACATTTGGTATCGAAAGATTTCAAGCTCCCTAGCAAAACAACTTTGTTTTGAATGCGAAATGATTGAGGGACATTATTTGGATGCATATTCGTACAATACTAACTTAGACTATAATTTGTTTTGTGACCTCAACAAAGAGGAATTAAGTTGGTTAGTTACATTGATTGAATTAAGGTTTGAATTTGATTTATTGGATTGCTCAATGGTTTTGAGTAATGGTTTAAATACATCCACTTAAAGAATTGCAAAATATATATACATTTTAATGGTTAAATTGACATATGAAGAATCATCGATATTTCTGTCAGCTAGATGCCGTGAAGAGTCTATAGTTATATGCAATGAAGGTTTAGGAATAGGTTGAACTACAATTTCTTCCTATTGTTCCCTCAATCTTGCTCATCTTTGTCTCATCCTCTTGATAGCCTAATCTTGTACTTCATTTTTGTTAACCCATTGATGACTATATTTCCTACTACGTTTTTTCATATTTCCCATCTTGGTTGTTGATTAATTTATTCTTTTAAGTGTATTTTTCTAGATATTGATTAATTGTTGAATGGTTCACATGCATTTTCTATTTTTTTTAAATCAACAAGCGATTGTAATTGGTGAGTATGTGAAGGAAGTTGATGAGTTTGCAACAACTCGATTGAGATTCATAGTTGGATCAAGCTACTTTTTAAACCCAAAAAAAACTCTTAACTGATGGTTTTACTATCCCTTGATCACGACATTGGAAAAATATTCATTAAAAGCTTGACCAATCTTTTTAAAATACATCAATTGAACTATTTTCTCAATAGGAGCCTTAAATTCATGAATTCGTGCACTCTTGCCACATTATTTTACGCAACCGTAACTTTAAAGGCATGAAACCCCTTCATTATATTTCATCTTAGGTGGTGAAGTTAAGGCCAGTGTGTTCTGTAGTGAATCCTCTATCTAATGTCATACCCTTTTCACACTTTTTATTTCATATTTTATTTTTTTATCTAATTTATTTTTAAAGTTACATTATTTTTCTCATGGTTCAAAGGTGCTAAGAGAAAATGCAATAACATACAAAATAAACAATATGTATATATGTATATTTTTTTTTACAAGGAACAACTCTCGAAAAACCCTTAGGCACTTCCCCATTTATTTTACGATGGTACCAAAGGTAAAGCGTCGACCCTGATTACTGGACTTGACCCGGCGGGGACATCGAGTAAGGCCTCGACATAGCCACTTGGGGATTTCACCCCGAGACCTTCTGCTAGCATAA
Organism: Pseudotsuga menziesii; assembly: GCA_001517045.1. Lineage (NCBI taxonomy): Eukaryota > Viridiplantae > Streptophyta > Pinopsida > Pinales > Pinaceae > Pseudotsuga > Pseudotsuga menziesii. The sequence continues at coordinate 264,923 of LPNX011164072.1, read as the reverse complement.
ACAACTCTCAACCACTTGAGCTAACCTGCCGGGCTATATGTGTGTGTGTGTGTGTGTGTGACATATACATATGCATATACATACACATACGCATACACATACACATACATATGTATATGTATATGTATATATGTGTGTGTGTGTGTGTGTGTGTGTGTGTGTGTGTGTGTGTGTGGTGGGGGGGGAGGGGGGATCCCCATGGGTATTTCCTCTTCAAAAGTTTTTTTTTTCAATTTATGCTAATAGTTGGAAAAAAATGACAAGAACACATAGGTGTATAAACTATGTATCAAATATTAATTGTTCAACTTCAGAAAATAATCAAAAATATAATTTTCCAAAAACAAAGTGGAATTTACTACACTGTATGTAGTTCATACTCATATATGTTGTTTTTGAAAATTATGCATTGAACATTGAAATAATTGAAGGCGTCAAAATTTACTTGTTATTTTTTTTGAAAAATTAAAAGACAAACATTTGATAAAATGCAAATTTGACAGATTAAATGACATTAATAATTTAAAAAAAATCATTAAAAAGACAACACATTTTGATAGAAATAGTTTTTTAACTATGCATTAAAATTCACAAGACATACATGATTTTGAGGGCTTCAATTTCAAAATGATGTAAAACTTCAATTTTTCATGCTACATTTCACTTAAAAGTGTTACCCATTTTCATGGATTCACCCATATGCATCTATCATTTACCTTTTTTTCATATATACTAGCAATGTTGTTGGAAATCCTTCTAGTAGTTGTTGGGATGGAATTTATACTTGATAGAAGATTTTAAAAAATTTCATGAAAATGATTGGTTGGCCCCTTGTTTGTCTAGATGTACTCAAATAAATTCTCACAGTATAGTGAAGCTTATTCATGCATGTGCATCTTTGTGAAGGAAAATTTGTCTTCTTGTTTGTATTGTCACATTTCATCATAGGAATTTGGCATCCTAAACCCATCACTGAGTTATAGAGTTTTCATCTATTCATTCTAGGGTGGAATTTCCACATTGATTTCAAATTTAAGAGAACAACCTAGATTTGGAAGAAAATTCCTTCACGGTCACTCAATTTTAGGTTGAGTTATCTCCAAAGGATTTTGGTGGACAATGGATTTTAGTTGTTACAAACACTACTAAAATTGACAACTCTTTCCTTGATTAGTTCCATGCAACTATGCAAATCGTCCTCCATTATATATATATATATGTATGTATGTATGTATGTATGTATGTATGTATGTATGTATGCAACAATCCAACAAAACTATGTATAAAATACAATAAATATATGCAAAATGATGCTTTGATGTTGTAATCAACACAACCACAAGAATCGCTTCAACAATCTCAACTTAACAAACATAGTTGTTGTTATATGGCACCAAAAATAATGAAGAAAGCTCCACTCCTTTATAATAACATGTAAAAAAAAAATCTAAAACCCTTCCTATCGTAACATGCAAAAAAAAATCTAAAACCATTCCTACCATAAGGTAAGAAAGTTTCTTAACTTGCTTCCCTCAACCATATTTATAACAATTTTCACAATGATTCTGACAATACATGCAGAAATTAAACTAATTTACACAAATTTAATCAAGTTGAAAGAAATTAAATATGAGAAAATAATGTACCATGAATATGAATCCCCAAATTCCAAGCGATTTTATTAGATCACAACAATTACATACATAATTGAAATATCGATAATGTGAGCATTTTTCCATACATCTTGACCTAATATTTCGATTAAATATTCATATTCACAAATAAAAAGCCTTAAATTAACTTTGAGATTCTTAGAAGTAGAGAATGTATACCCTATATCATTTAGATCTCTAATATGGGAGGTGAAGCCAATGATGTATCGAATTGCCTTTATAAACAAATAACAATTAAAAAGGGTTCTCTGGTACTTATCCCTAGTTCTAAACATTTTATAAATATGTAAAACCACCTTTTGTTAAAGTGCATAAGGAGACATCTCTTAACTCCATAAAGAACACTCAAACTCAAACATCAAAAGTTAATTTCTAGTTTTACCAACGACCTCTCTTCACATATTCCTACCAGGAAAGAGCCTCTCTCCAAAGACAAACAACCATGCATGTTGACTGTTGACTAGGAAAGAGCCTTTCTCCAAAGGAAATAATCTTCTCGGAATCTTCTACAAAGTGAACCATGCATGTTGACCATGTCCTTATGGTAAAAACTGAAAATGCCATTTCAAGAGGTAAATTTTTAGTCCTTGCCAAGGCTAGCAAGGACTATTGTACTTGATTTGTAGATATTTGTACGTTTCGGACATTAATCTTTACAATTTTAGCCCATCATTTAATGCATTTAATTTGCATATATTGTGTTTTGAGCATTAATCTTCACAAGGTTAACAGATCATACAATGTGTTTTCTATTTTAAATATAATGTATTTTTTAAAATTGAGAACATTTTACTACGTGGAGTCATTTTATGACTTTATATCATATTGCTCAGTTTTAGGATATTTTCCGTTAGTTACAGAGTCATACATTGATATCAAGATTTTATAAGGTAATTTTTGCAAATGGTTTAAGACAATAAATTGATTATTAACAACTATGACATTCATTTAATTGTTGATATTTATTTAATTGATTATTAACAACCTTGACTCTTATCATGGTAGACTTACTTAATATCTCATTTCTCATCCAATTGTGCCACCTTACCTGCAATTGCACCGTCTGCCTATGATGTTTTTCGTGCACTATCCCATCCTTCCATCACCTTGTGATCCTCATCGGTATTTATTCATGGCCTTCACATTGATTCACAGGAAAGAAGGGAGTGTGCACATTCCCGTCAACTATACAATAACTAATTTTGCCCCTACATATTTCTTACATGTCCTAGAATCTGCTACTGTACCTATAACAATCCTTCTACTCAGTGAAAGAGAATTGTTAGCATAAAGAAAACATGTTAGGCTATTAGCAATTGATGATTTAAATGTAGTTAGACATATATATATATATATATCCTTTCACTTCCACTGGACCTGTTACTCCTTGGCTGTGGCAAACCACTCCTTATTCTTTTGGCAGATCATTTCTGCATTCTAATAGCCATCCTTGGCTAAGCTATCCTCTGAAATGAAATATAAGGTAAGCTTAATTAATATGGTTGTATCTATACTAAGCTCGGTCACGATGGTTGCAGCTAGACTAATCTATAGTCGACCTTTCACTCTCGGACCTGTTAATCCTTAGCCTTAGCACACCACTCCTTATCTCTATTGGCAACTTCCTTGTGCTCTTTGATAGCACACCACTCCTTATCTCAGTTCTCTTTTTACATTGGGATATCTTAGATATAGATCCAACATGCTATGCTTACAACCATCATTGCATATATTTTTTGCATTTATACCCAGGTAATGACTGACGTGACTGAAGATTTAAAATGCTCAATCCCATAGAAATTAGCAAGGAAATTCTGGTTAAATGCTCAATCCCATGGGCATTAGAAAACATTTCTAAATCTGACAAAGTTGCAGTTATATAAAATTTCCACCGAATACAAGACTGAAATTTCTAGGAATATATTAGATCCTTGAAATATTCAGGAATATTTGCCAACCTCTTTTTTTTAAATTTTGACTTCAACATTTCTACAGTGTAAATTATACAACAGTTTGCTACAAGTTTTGGTTACAGGACAGTGTAAATTATAAGACAAATAATACAGAAAATAAGGAATAAAATGTTGGTAGTTGAACTCAAATTACAGGTGAAATTGGTTGTTGAGTCAGCTTATCTACCATTTCCAGCTCATTCTTTGATTTGCGGCTGGTAGTCGAGAATGCAACTACTAAATTATTTGCTCATATGTTTCTCGATGAAGCCATTCTCCCACCAACAACAAGAGAGGGCTCCAGACACCTTGTATTCAAGTAACCTTGTGATCTTGTATTTTAATTAGTGTTGTTGTATATGACTTTTGAAATTGCTATGAAGCTAAACAAAATAATACAAGGGAAAACACTGAGTTTGGAGGTCTGTCCCGTTCTGTATCAATCTGAGGGTGACAGTTGTTGTTGGTTGATGTAAAACGTTGAAGGGAATAAAACAAAATTCATGCCCATTTTTCGAGTCTCTCCTTTGACTGCATTCTATATTTCATAGACATGCTCTGTTCTAAATCTTGATAGCATGCCCATATGCTTGTTCCTGCAAGTGTGAATATTTGTCCTTAATAAGCGTGCTTATTTAGATTTTATTTTATGTTGTTAGCTCTCATGTTTCTACAGGTTGTGAAGGCTTGCTACGAAAGGATTGTTGCTGGAATAAAAACAACTGTGCAGAAACAACTAAAATTGTGCTTTAGCTATAGGCATGGTAGAATACAGGGGATCTTCTCAACAACTGGTATCAGAGCCAGCCCCTGTGGCACAAGATAAGACTGACCAGTATGTGTTTGCTCTACATGTAAGCCTGTGAGAGGCTGTGGAGGTCTAGATTCAGAAGGGGAAGCCTTCAGTAAGTAGTTAAGCACATGATATAAGCCTACGCTCGGTCTAACATAGCACCTCATAACCTGGGTCTCTCAATCTTGTCTTAGGGGGACAACTATTTGAAGCAACATGGAATCTACAAGGACATAGATAAGCTAAATGGGACAAATTTTGCCCTTTCCACAGATAGAAGACATATTGATCTAAAAAAATCAATATTTTACCATTAAAGGAGAAGCAAGTAGACCGTCATTGATGACATATGAAGAATGGAACAAGCTTGATATGTTGGCCATTGCCACAATTAGGCGGTATTTAGCAAAGAATGTTTATTTCAATGTGGCTGGAGAGAAGACAACAAATGCATTTTGGAAGAAACTACATGACTTGTATGAGAAAAGCACAACATCAAACAAGGTGCTTTTGATGAATAAGCTGTGCAACCTAAAGATGGAGTGCACTTTAGTTGCCAAGCACCTAAATGAATTTAACATAATTACCAACCAACTTGCTTCTGTTAAAATTGTATTGGATGATGAAATCAAAGCCATCATATTCATGTGCTCCATGCCAGATAGTTGGGAGAATTTTGTATTTGCCACGAGAACTTCATCTCTTGCATGGACCCTAAAGTTTGATGATTTTAGCAGCAGCCTAATGAATGAGGAGCTGCGACGAAAAATCAGTCACAGAAAACCAAGGAGGAGAATCTCTGGCCATAGTTGATCGTGGGAGGAAAATTGATCAAAGTAGGTAGGGGTATTCCAAGTCAACGGGCTGACCAAAATCAAGAAGAGGAAGAATTACTTGCTACCATCCTGGAAAACCAGGCCATATGAAAAGATAATGCTGGATATGGAAGAGAGAATAGAAGGAACAAAAATCAACAAGCTCATATAAAAAATCAGCCAACACAAATGAAGGTGAGACCACCATTGTAGCTTCAAATAGTGGTTTCAACGGAAGATGCATGCCTATACACCTCTAGCAGTAGCATTGATTGGATTCTAAATTCTTGGGCATCTCAACATGTAACCCCATGCAAACCTTATTTTTTCTCATATGAAGTTGGAGACTATGGTCGAGTACATCTAGGAAACAATCACTTTTGTAACATTGTTGGAGTGGGAGATGTCTGAATCCAAACAAAGGATGGGAATGATATCTTGTTAAAACAAGTTAGGCATGTCCCATATATGCGCATGAGCCTAATATCTGTGGGACAATTGGATGATGAAAGATGATTCACTAGCTTTGGAAAGAGTGGATGGAAAATTAGGGAAGGAGCGCTTGTCATGGCTAGAGGACTCAAAACATGGACACTGTATACATTGAGAGCAACAACAAGAAAACCAAATGTGGTTGTTTTTGCAAAAGAAGAAACCTTGCCAGATTTGTGGCATAAGTGTTTAAGACACATGAGCAAAAATGGCCTAAAAATTCTTGTTGGCAAAAATCTTCTTCGAGGTTTGAAATCTTATAAACTTGATCTTTGTGAGGATTGTATATATGGTAGGAAACATAGAGTCTCATTTATGAGAGGAGTCCATGAAAGAAAAAGGAATCTATTGGAATTGGTACACTTCAATGTATTTGGGATGGTTAATGTTAAGTCTATAGCTTCATATTTTGTTACTTTCATAGATGATGCATCTAGAAAAGTTTGGGCCTATCCTATGAAGGGAAAAGATGAGGTATTTGATATTTCAAAAAATTAATGTCGGTGTTGAAAGAGAGACTAAGAAACTGCTCGAGTGCTTAAGGACAGATAATGGTGGGGAATATTGCTCCAATGCCTTCAAGGACTATTGCAAAAGATTTGGCATAAAGCATGAGAAGACCGTCCGTGGTACTCCTCAATAGAATGGCACTGCAGAAATGATGAATCACACCATCATGGAGAAGGTGAGGATCATGTTGTCGAATTCCAGGTTGGAGAAGCTTTTTTGGGCAGAAGCAGTGAGGACAACCTGTTACCTCATCAACCGATCACCTACAATAGCCTTGGATGACGAGATTCTTGAAGAAGTTTGGACCGGTATGAAGGTAACCTACTCTCACTTGAATTTTTTGGATGTGAAGCATTTATACACATTCCCAAAGAGAAAAGAAACAAATTAGATATTAAATCCACGAAATCTATTTTTCTTGGATATGCTGATGGTGAATTTGGTTATCGTTGGTGGGATATGCTTAAATGCAAAGCTATTAGAAGCAGGGATGTCAAATCTAATGAGTTACAAATGTTTAAGAAACCTACATGTGATATGTAGGTCAAGAAATACGAGGATAGGTTTGTTGAGCGCCGAGAAAACATCCCACCTTTGCAAGAAAATAATGGACAGTAGGCTCAAAATAAAGGATAGTCAACTGAAGATGATGGACAACCTGCTGAAATTATGGGCAACGAGAAGAAGAAACATTGCAACAACTATTACAAGAGGTCCAACTAGAAAATATACCACCACAATTGGTTCGTAGGTCCACTAGGCCTAATAATTCATCACAAAGGTATCATCCCTCAAATTATATTTTATTAACTGATGAAGGTGAACCTCATTGTTTTGAAGAGGCTTGTGATGATGAGCATATCAAAGTTTGGAACAAATCCATGTAGGAAGAAATTGATTCTTTGTTGGAGAACAAAACTTGGGAGCTAGTAAATCTTCCAAAAGGAAGAAAAACTCTTCAAAACAAGTGGGTCTACAAGATCAAGCATGAGGGTGAAGGAAAGAAGGAGAGGTACAAGGCAAGGTTGGTGGTGAAGGGATTTGCCCAAAAAGAAGGTATTGATTTTAATGAAATTTTTTCACCTGTTGTTAAAATGTCATCCATTAGAATTATTCTTGGTCTTGTTGCTGCTTTAGATTTAGAGTGTGAACAACTAGATGTGAAGATTTCCTTCTTCATGGACAATTGGAGGAGATTTATATGGAGCAACCAGAAGGATTCAAAACAAAAGGTAAAGGAAACTTGGTTTGTAGGTTTAAGGAGAGCCTCTGTGGGTTGAAACAAGCACCTTGACAATGTTATAAAAGGTTTCATTCATGTTGGAGCATGGTTTTAGGATATTAGAGGCCAATCATTGTGTTTGCATTAAGAGGTATGACCAAGAAAGGTTTATCATTTTGTTGTTATATGTGGATGACATGCTAGTTGTTCGACATGATAAGAGTATGATTAACAGGTTGAAGAAGGACTTGGGAAGTCAATTTGCAATGAAGGATTTTGGTCAAGCACAACAAATATTGGGCATGAGTATCATACGTGACTGAAAGGACAAAAGGTTGTGATTGTCACAAGAAATGTATATTAAGAAGTTGCCTAACAAGTTCAACATGAAGGATGTCAAACTGGAGGGAACGCCTCTTGCAACCCACTTCAAATTGAGTGTTGATTTGTGCCCTTGAGAAGGAGGAAATGAACAAAATACCCTATGCTTCAGCAGTTGGTAGCTTGATGTATGCCATCGTATGTACATGCCCATACATTGCACATTCAGTGGGAGTAGTGAGCAAATTCCTTGCCAATCCGGGAAAACAACATTGACAAGCGGTAAAGTGGATTTTAAGGTACCTCAAAGGTACTAGTAATTATTGTTTATATTATGGCAATTATTATATTGTGCTTGAAGGATTTACAGATGCAGATATGGCTAGAAACGTGGACACTAGAAAGTCCACCACTTGTTACTTGTATACATTTGCAGGTGCATCGGTGTCTTGGGTATCTAGGCTACAAAAAGTTGTAGCTCTCTCCACAACCTAGGCAGAATACTAGCTGCAACAAAGGCTTGCAAAGAGATATTGTGGATGCAATTATTCCTAAGAAAGCTAGGAATAAAATAAGACAAGTTTGTGCTGCATTGTGATAGTCAGAGTGCCATTCACTTGGTGAAAAACCCAGCAGTTCACTCAAAGACCAAGCACATTGATCTAAGATACCACTGATTCACCAGGTATTGGAAGAAGGTCATTTAAATCTACAGAAGATTCAGAGAATCCAGTTGATATGCTTACTAAATTTTTGCCAAGAGACCAGCAAGAGCTCTATAAAAGCTTGGCAGGCATGGGGTAATGTGATGCTTAAATTTGAATGAGCAACAAACCAGATCCTCACCTCCATTTGATTTCAACTGGAAAATGTTGGTAGTTGAACTCAAATTTCGGCGAATTTGGCTGTTGAGCCAGCTCATCCACCGTTGTCAGCTCATTCTTTGATTTGCGGTTGGTAATTGAGAACGCAACTACTAAATTAAATGCTCATATGCTTCTCTATGAAGCCAATATCCCACCGACAATAAGAGAGGGCTCTAGATGCCTTGTATTCAAGTAACCTTTTGCTATTGTATTTTGATTAGTGCTGTTGTATATGACTTTTGAATGTGTTCTGTTGGTAAAAATAATAATACAAGGGAAAACACTGAGTTCGGAGGTCTGTCCCATTCTGTATCAATCTGAGTGTGATAGTTGTTGTTGGTTGCTGTAAAACACTGAAGGGAATAAAATATAATTCATGCCCATTTCTGAGTTTCCCCTTTGACTGCATTCTATATTTCATAGACATTCTCTGTTCTAAATATTGATAGTGTGCCCATATGTTTGTTCCTGCTAGTGTGAATATTTGTCCTTAATAAGCTTGGCTTTATTTAGAGTTTATTTTATGTTATTAGCTCTCACAATTCTACAGGTTGTGAAGGCCTGCTAGTAAAGGATTGCTGCTAGAATAAAAACAATTATGCAGAAGCAACTATAATTGTGCTTCAGCTACAGGCAGGGTAGAATACATGGGATATTCTTAACATAAAAAACCAAAACCAAAAGTTTCATCAAAGACATTGAATATTAAAACCCATCGCATGAGATTTACTAGATTCCAAAGTAAACCAACAAAGCACCATTCTAAGCGGTGCAATATCCATCAAACATCAACAGTATTCAAGAAAAAATGAAATTATATATCTTAGAGGGTTTACAAGACAATGGGTTCTTTTGTCTGGAGAAAAACATAATATACATCATATATCTTAGAGGGTATACAAGACATTGGGTTTTTCAGTGGTAACCTATGTATATATGTTGTTTGTTTATGAAGTGAGAAAAGGATTGCAATTGATTTCTAATTTTGTATGGCATGATGTTGAATAATGGTGTTTCTGTAATTGGAGTTTGATTTAACCCATTTATGATATATCCCATAACCTAGTCTTTAACCTACAGTTTTTGGCAAGCTAGTAGTTTTTAGAGTGAATGACAAATTATTCTATTAGTAGTTGTGTTTATGTATGTATAATCTTAGACGGATTTTTTTCATGATTAATACATGTTTTCTTCATATTAGATAATAAAAGTATTGTTTTATTTTTGTTGAATCTGGTTATCTCCTTTGTATAGTCTGATCGACAAAGGAGTTTTTATGTGTTTAATTTGTTGGTTTATACGGTGTCGTTTATGTTTTATTGTGAGTTTTTATGTGTTTAATTTGTTGGTAATTAGTTGTCTGATTAGAATTCAAAACCTGTAGTGTTGTTGATTAATTATCTATGTGGATTTATAGCTTCGGAATTTTATAAAGAAATAAAAATATGAAATCAAGGACTCATTATTTTGTAGGGCTAGTTTTGTAACAATTTTCTATTAATTTGAATATAAATTTTACTATATGTTACGCTACATCTATACCCAACACACCTTCAGGTGTGCATCAAGGAGAGAGAGCCATTTTTTTGACTAAGAGTGGTGTTATTGAGAAATGGTGGTCATGGTTGGACCCTTTGGTCCTTCCTTTAGAAGTACCATGGCTTAATGGCACTGTTGACTACTCCTTTTTTGGGTTTTTAACCTCGAGGTTGGTGTCTGGTGCTCCTTGGGGTTGATTGTTGGTTCACATGGCCTTATATCTTGTATTCTTGCTCTGGTGGAATTTGCTTCAGCTGCAAGACAATTGTCTCCTTTCACAACCACTTAGGACACCCTCTTAGCCTCTTATGCACACATGCGCCTTCTCTCTCTAGTCTCTTTCCTCAGAGGAAGCCATCTTCCACACTAGGACTTCTTGCTGCTTTGAGGAGTGTATTGAGGGATTTTACAACATTCTTAGGGTTAGATGGGGTATAACACCCTCCCTCCATCTCACTCCAACCTTTTGTTTAGAGTGATTCGCTCGTTTTAGTAATTTTAGGTACCTAGGGGTAAAATACCCCAGGTAGCTTACCTTGAGCCTACATTAGGTCATTTATTATTATTATTATTTTGTTTTATTTTTAAGTTGACATTTTATAACTTCAAATTGACATTTTAAAGGCATGTCAACCTGGATATTTTTTGTAAAAGTGAATGTGAGATCATATAAATAGATCTCCTCACTTCATTTTAACGTACAACCCATGGGATAAAACACTATGTTACTTTCTACCATTCTAGGTCTCTTTGGATGTGATGCACACCTCTTGAGGAAGGATTTTTTTTGGGTTTGATGATCAATAGTTGGAGTTTATTTGGTTCAATGCTCTTGCTAAGGTGATGCTAGATTTATTTTCTTAACACATGCACAAGGTGTTATCTAGGGTTTTCATCTTGATCTCTCTTTGCTACTTGTTGATGAATGATGTATGCTTATGGATTGAACGATATCCTTTAGGGTTGCATTTTGTCTTGGATAGATCTTTATCAAATTTAGGCACCTTTGTGTCCTTTTATGAGTACTTTTAGGGTTAAAACTTTAGGGCTCTAGGGGTTAGTAAACCTAGGTTAATCTTCTCTAGAGGCTAGTTATTCACTCCTTAGATGCCCTAGGTCAGGGCAGGATTGTTCTAAGGTTTTTCTCTCTAGGTCTCAAACCTCCATCTTTTCCCAAACCTGGTCAATAGGGCTAGATAGATTGCATTTTACATGATAGATTAGGGTAATTTTAGGTCTGCAATTTTATGTTGAAAACCTTAAAAATATTTTTGTTCACTTTCAGGCCTCCCTAAAATTTCGGCCACTTTCCCTACAAATTCGCCTTGGCCTCTAAATCCCTAAAAACCCTAAGGCAAAATTATAAAAAACCCTAAAATTCAATGTTTCCTAAAAATCTAAAATCTTCCTTAAATATAACCCTACACTATCCCAACACCCTTTCCTTTTTCACCTTTGAACTCGGGATTTCTTTCCCTTGCTTCCTTCACGTGGCATCCCTAGGGCTTCTCTTATTCTACCCTCGACAGCCCTCTTCTTGAAAAAATTACAGACTGTCAAAACAGTCCCTACCTATCCCCAACATCCTAGGAATTCCTTCTCTTATCCTACACTCTCTTCCTTTGCATCTCTCTTTCTTTAAGCTTCTCTCCTAGCCCAAAACCGAACCTTTACACTTCTTCCCAGGTGGCCTTCTCCCAAACCTGCTCATTGCTGCTAATTATACCAGACTTGCAATAATATCTAACGGTGGTTAGAAAGGTGTTTTTTTGGAAGTTAATATTATCGTGCATGGTCGTGAATGCCACGTTGAATGATAACTCTGATTGAAGCTAAACACCTATGTTAAATACTAGTGCATCGTTGGAGGAATTTTCTTAATCTACTACGAAGGATAACTCTTCTCAGGCATGAAGGACATAGCTATCACCTTTCTATTATACATATTAAATGTTTTTATATGATACAATATGAGATAAAGGACTTGAATATTTTTCACTGGTCATTGCACATTACAGTATTGCTCGACATCTTTGGGAAAGTTCTAGTTAGTATTTGAATGAATGGCTGGACTGTCAACAACTATATGCACACTTTGTTTGAAATGTGATCATTGCTTGAACTGTGAAATATTATTATGCGGCTGCTAATGATCATTTAAATTATTGTTTTTAGATCTTGCTTACAAGTACACTTACTGCTTATGGTATATATTGTTGCCTAACATAGAGTTTGGAATTAGTACATATAACGGTGCGACTACAATTTCCCTCTTAACAGATCTATCATTGAATTCATGTCATACTGTTCTACATTGGGATGAATGATTATTGTTGTTGTGTGACAGGTTACATTGTTGAGGACAAGCACTTGTATCTTATTGCTTTCTATTTGCTAATAATTACATATCACACTTGTTATTGCACATTCGCAGTAATTGGATAATTAAGTGAATGACATTCCACATTTATATGGCATATACATAATTGGTTATTTGTTATCCTTGAATGAATGTTTTATAGCTGATATGCTAATAATGTTTACTCTGTTCATATCCATACATATAGTATATTTTCCTCATTCCTTGAATTGACTCCAATAAGGCATTGGTCACTAACCTCTCTTCAAAAAAGATATTATTTGGTGTTTTAGTGTCCTTACAAGGTTACAATAGGGCTCTCCCCAAGGATGTTTCGACTTCCAAAGAAGTCTAGGAAGAGTGGCTAAGGTGACAATGGTCACCCTTTCCCTCCTATGTTTGTTGGTCACTAGTCATGCTAGTTCATCCAGTAACATTATAGATGCATAATTGTTCTTTTACATTTAAAAACGTAAAAATTTTACTTTCACCCTAAATTAATGTCTAGCATGATTTTAATGTGACCTAAAACTGTCATAGATAAAAAGTGATTAGAAAATGACACATCGATGAAATAATTTACCCAAAAGCATCCTTAAATTATTAATTGTGTTTGGAGGTATCACTCTAGGTTCTTGGAGCAGCAATCTATTATCAAATATAGTAGATCATTTGTATAACCTTATTATTTCTCATATTTGAATCTTTCAATTATGTTTACCTTTCCTTACAATGTGGTTTTTTTTGTAATGCTGCAAAGTTCTATTAATTTATGAAAAACAAGGTATACAAAAAAAACCCTGACCAGAGGAGGTCTCAGGTGGTGAAGCCACCACCCAAGCCTCTAAAAAACGGAAGGTCGTCTGAGAAAAAAAGAACTGAAACTGTTCAAGAGTGTAGGACTATCATAGTAACTAGTATTTGACATAATTACAGGGTTCATTTTCAAAAGTAAACATAGAGATAACCAAACTAGACAATGATGCCAAAACAACCTGAAACGACAGTTTGTTTCTGCAGACGTTTCGAGCATGCTTCAAGAGGGGTAGTTTTCCTCAATGATGGGGCATCCCCATCCTTCTTCCTACGAAATGCTGGTCGTGTTGGTAGTAGTAGCCAAAGAAGTTTGTGGTGGCTTAGTTTTCTGGTCATTGACGTCCTTCATTTGTTTGAATAGAGGCTCCATGATCGAAGGAATGGGGAAAGGAGGGGCTTGTGGAGCCGAAACTGTGCTAGCATCCCATGACCTACCCCCAATAACACTCCCACTACCACCGTCCCCGAGGCCAACATGCTCTGCTTTACCTGCCATGCAATCCCATGCAAATGTGTTGTCCAAACTTGTGAGCTGAGTCTCCATTTCCATCATTTTAGCTTTTATAGCAAGAACAATATCACGAGCAGCTAACCAATTACTTAGCATATCTTCCACGATATTGCCCAACATGTTTTTAACAAGCCAGTAATGGTTAATTTGGCTATCGCCCTACCCAAAAGCGCGCCGCTGGTTGAGGACCCTTCCTTCTTAGTCTTCAATAAGGATGCAGACCAGTTGGGAAATGTGGTTTTCATACCCCTCTCCAGTCTGCAGACTAAATCCTCTCTAGGATTTCCTCGTACATGTGTTGGCACGTCGAGGCTTTCCCCGATTCCTAGACATGTTGATCAACTAGAGGCTCGGCAGAGAGGGCCAAACTATGCGTAGAAAGAGAGCGGGGTGGTGGGAGATTCCCACGTCGCTGGAACCTGTGAAAATATCACTGACTTGCAGACTGACATACTGGTGAGGAATGCCAAACAAAATCGAAAGAGCGCCACCTTGAGGATGAAACTAGGCTTTGAATCGCACATAAGACACAATATGAGACAATGAAGTGCCGAAATCAACGAAGACAATGAGTCAAAAATCCATGGTGGAGTGCTTCAAATCACCACCCTGAACAAACCCTGTCCTAATACCAACTTGCATTGAATTCATCTGCTCCCCCATGAAAGCGCAAGAGGAGGATAGGGTGTCACCACCTTACGTCGCGGCCCTAGAAATGACATGCTACTCCTTTCGCACACGAGAAGAAGGTCCAGAAGGCAAGGTGGTGGGCTTGATAGACGTTTCAGTTGCATGCGGGCTGCCACGCTGGAGGTGCTCGGACCGAGGCATTGCGCGCCGACTATTGATCGCGTTGGCACCCGCATCCGGGGCTTTCCTTACAATGTGTTTCTATAAACTTTTATATAAAAAAACCAAGATTTTTGTAAGCGTATTTCTATTTACAATGGATTCATTAATCGTGGTTGTGTTGAAGGAATGAAAATTCCACTTCAATTACTTTTAAGAATTAAGATAAAAGAATTGCGTGAAAAGAAATCTAGAAAAATTCTCGACGTTTTGATCCCTACTCTGGAATTGGGATCATCTTTAGAAAACCATTAACGTTCTTAATAGTTTCTAAACTCATCTTTGTCACCAAGTTGTCTCCATAGGAAACTAAGCATCATCTTCCATACTAAAGTGTTTCCATAGGTCCAAACTAAGTATCATCTTCCATACTAAAGTGTCTCCATAGGAAACTAAGCATTGGACACACACTTTGATATTTCTCAAACATATAGAAAAAATTAAGTAAATTAATGTTGATATAAACATTTCCACCTTACCTATGGGTTGCAATACTATGTTCATTTATAAGTTTAGTGATTTGTAAATGTAGCTATGCATATTTATTATGTCCCGTGCAGCGGGATATATAGTAATCTGAGCAATTAGTCTCTACAGTAGGCTACCCAAATATTTTCAAACTGTAAAGTTTTCTAAAGTTTCAAAAATATTTTATTAATTAAAATTTTTAAAATATATATATTATATGAACTTTGATTAGTCACTGAAAGATAACATCTTCCTTGACATTTGGTGCTTAGGAGGTGGCAGCTAGCTGAGGTCAAAGTTGTACGCTTTACATTAAATTCTCCGTTGTACACATTTGGTGCTTAGGAGGTGGCAGCTAGCTGAGGTCAAAGTTGTACGCTTTACATTAAATTCTCCGTTGTACATGTTGTAACAATGAAAACCACCGCCTCCTGAGAACGCTTGCAATAAATTTATTGTGGCTGTTAACAGTATGTGCATCAATTGTCGAGTACTACTCTGCAACAATATCAATCCCGACTACTTTAATAGAGGCGCATGAGACTATTTGTTTAATTTTTGTTTTTAAATTGTAGACTATTTTTTTAATTTGTTTTTAAATGGTTGATAAAGTTAAATTTTTAAGAAATTTTGGTGAGATTATTGTAATCGCCTTTTGGTCAATTTTTTTTATTCATTATTAATTTTAAAGTTTTTTAAAATTTTTTAATGTTTTCTATTAAATAGATATTAAATAAAAAAATTTAAGAAATTAAAAGCTATTTTATTTTTTTAAAATTAATTTTATTATTATTGATAAGTATTGATGAATTGTAATTCCATTTTGGTAAACCTCCTTTCCTGTGACTCATTATTAATTTTAATTTTTTTTAATTTTTTTATATAAAACTAGTATTGAATAGAAATTTAAAAAAAAAATTTAAATTTAAAAATAAATAAATAAAATTTCAATTTTTTTTATTGGTAAAGCATTATTGAATTGACAAATTTTATCTCATATTATATTATATTTTGAAAAATTAAAATTATTATATATTTTTAATATTTTTAATAATGATATGTAATTTTAGAAATTATATATATTTATTTACTAAATACAATGTACAATTTGTTTGTTGTTTGTTTTATTTGCATTAGCTATACATATTTCACTAAGTATGCGTTTGTTTTAGCTTACTATGAGATTTCTGTGATTGATGATCTCTTATACCACACAATTTTTAAGTATGGAAATGAAGAGGCATATTCAAACCTCCAAAGAAGATCATGGCATTTTAGCAGATAATGATGTGACTATGGCTTGCTATGGATTCAAATTGGTGGATTCAAGTAGACAACTAGATTGTTAGCTAAAAGCAATAATGCCCTCAAAATTACACTTTGGCTGATTTGAATTAAACAACAACAACTTGTATTTGAATAATACTTTCAAAATTAAATTTCCCTGGTTAATTTAAATTAAAAAAAACTTTTATTCATATCCACAATAGTTTGATATTTGGATATATAAAAAATAAAATATTTAAAATTACAATTTTGATATAACAAATAAAATTCTAAAATATTGGATGCTTTAAAACTTATTCATTTGACAAAATTGAGTAACCAAACAAAAAAAATCTAATTTTAAAAAACTTAACATTTTCACATTTTTGCCATAATTTTTTTTTATAAAAAATTAAATTAAAATAAATATATAAAACAAAAAATTATTTTGTACTGATATTAAATATTAATAATTACTAATTTAAAAAATACAATTAATTATGATCTTGTTATTAAATGATAGTAGGTTTTATAAATTTTTATTTATCATTTTTTTTCCTTAAATCTTATTCTTTTGTAAATTCAAAATTAGATGTCAATATATAGCTATATCTGAATTTTTTATAACTTTTGTAAATGTATAATATTGTTAGTTTTTATTATTTAATTTTTTTATTGATTATCTTGTATGTAATTATTGTTATTTTATATTGTTTAAATGTATAAACTTTTTATAACTTTTGCATTTCAAAATAGATATCTCTTATAAAACAATAATAATTTCAACTATAAAACTATGTAAATCCCAAGTTTAATATACATACATCACTTAAAATTTTGCCAAAACTTATAGCTCATATTGTAATAATCCATGACATTTTGTCACTATATTTGCTTTATAGTTTTTGCAATTGGATTATCAAAACAATCCTTCAATGGTAAATACACAATAATTAATAAGTTACACAAGTTTTCATAAGCTATTTTAACTTTTAAATATCAATGACAATAACATAAGAAAAGTAATAAAATTTATACTATGTTGTTATTGGTTTAAATTGTGAGATGGTTTTGTTACTATTTTTCATCAATGTTAAATTTCTACTTGTTTCCAATTCTACTTGTTTCCAAATTTTCTTGTTAAATTTCAAATTAAACTCTATTAAAAATTGATAAATTTGGTACATACTATTAACTCAATTTTAGTTGCAGTTCCAACAAGTTGTTTGAATTATTGTTGAAGCAACTCATATTATATAGCAGAAAATTATATTTTATGTGTATAGTGCAAGTGCAATATCTTTGCATTATTTTTTATAAAAACAATCATTCTCTCTCTTTTTTAAGAAAGACAAAACCCTTAATTTATTGCCATCCTTCTTTCTATTTTATTTTAACAATTCCAAGGAAGGAAAACCATTTGTTTAATGCCGTCCATGTTTTTTATATTATATTTTAATAATAACAATTAATCCAAGTAAATTAATGCATGTGCCATGTAGGTAGATACAATGGACAAATAAATATTCATTTGACATCATTTATCTTGTTATGGATAAATTTGATCTCAAAATTTAATTTTATAGAAACATAAATAGTATATTATCCACTTGGCATTGGGATGGATCTTTTGAAAACTAAGTAAAGATGATAACTATATTTTTTTTGGCACTATTGTATGAAATTCATTGTTGCATGCTTCTTAGGTTGAAGTATATGCATAACTTCTTTCATATGCATGCTATCCTCATATACATGTGTTAGACCATGTGAATTTGCATGTTATCCTCAAACAAATATGTAACTCCAAGTGAATTTACCTTAAATGTGTGTGGAGAAGTAGCTTCCATCTCTATATTAAAATGACTATACTTATTGTTGCATATTATTGTTTTTATGTTGTTTTATCATTTACATTTTTTCATATTAAAATGACTATACTTATTGTTTTTTTTTTGTAAATAAAAACATTATATTACATCAGATGGAAACCATTACAGATTAGAGAAACAAAGCCAGTCTAACAGACCTCTAGTAGGGAGAAGCCCCACTCAGAGCTAGACACGCACCATGGAGGCCAAAAAACTTGAACATATTGAACTTTTGACTCGAAATGGGCACGCAGGCCCGACCTTCCAAAACATAGCCACTGAAACCCTGAGCCGACCTTCCAAAACATAGACACTAAACCCTGAGCCAGGACAGACAGACACAAAAACCTGGACTGTAGGAGTCGACCAATTACAGACCAAACATTGGAAAAAAACTTTAAATGACTGGGTAGGCCAAATTACCAAGCTTGGAAACAGCCAGAGTACCGAGACCATCACTCCTGGTTCTGAAAGGCCGAGGGCAAACAGGACATGAAAGGTTGAGCTAGAGCCGGGGTCGCACCAGGAGGGTCCTGACCTACCGAAGAGGGAGATAAGATCCTCCGTTTCTTCTTACTGCACTGGCCGCAGCTTCCCCTCGGGAGAGCCACCTCATCATTACCCTTGCCTCCCACGTAGAAAGAGACACCCAAGTGGGAGGCTAAAACATCAACCTTTTGGTGGATGAGGTGACATTCTCCATTATGTTGTTTCCACTCTCTCGCTGGTTTCTCATCACCCGCCATCTTTGCCTCCCGTTCTATGTAAGAATGGCCAACTAATTTCATGTTCACCCAATATTGCATGAGGAGGCGGTCATAGGCAGCAGCAAGCCCCGCAGTGGAGCCAGGATCCACGACCCAGTCCGCCACTTCCTGATGGAGTTCTTCCCTTGGCATGTTTTTCACAGTAGACCATAAATCCTCGACCTTACCCTCCACCTCCAGATGGATATTCAGGGGAATGTTGTCTTTGAAAAATTTAGCCTCCTCTTGGGCCTGAAGTTGCGCTCTCGTCGACCTGCGGGCCAGTCTTGCAGCCTCCTGCGTAGACGAGGAATCACCACGGACCTTGCCCCTAACCAACTGACCATAAGGGGCCATTTTCAGTAGGACAGACCTAAGGGCATAAGGATAAGAAAGCACCAAGAGCCGCACCCAGACCAGACCAGAGGGCCACAAAAGAAACCAGAATATCCCAAAGGCAAGGAGCAAGGTTGAACGATGATAACGGTTTGACCAACGAGGTGAGAAATAAGAAGGAAGAGGAAGAATCATTACTTCATCTGGCTTGTACCAGGACGACGTCATTGAACTGGAACGGACCACCTCCCTCGTACCGTTCTCCATGGTGGAAGCTCTAACTAAAAGGATAGCCCTGTCAAGTCGGTCGTCCCTCCTTTCCCCGTCCATCTTTTCACCTGCATTTTCAATGAAAAGAATAATGGCCAAGGACAACCACCTCTGCCATCGATCAATTGCCTCAATAAAACTCTCCGTCAGCATGGTGTCGGCCCGTCATGGCATGCTCGCGCCGTCTGTCACCTATATCCACCACATCATTCAGGCGTGTCAACTGTGTACCACCCGTGAGATCCTGCGTCGCCAACTGTCGACAATTATGAGCCCGGTCGTTAGCATCAAAGGACCCCAACGGACCCCATTGATATGCCGACTCTTCCTCGACCCCTACGTTCGCAAGAAGGCCTGCCACCTTGTTGGCGTCACATCTTACGTGGCTGAACGAGACCGCGGGATGGGCATGGATCAGGCCACATAGTTCATCCAAATGGCTAGCTAACCTCCAGCTGGTGGACACTTGGCCGCTGACTTGGCCATTCCCTAAACATCGAGCCATCTGCACCATGATACGGGAGTCACCCTCTATTATCATCGGGAAACTGTTGCTGCGCACCAGATAGTGCAAGCCTAGGAGCATCCCTTCGAGTTCAGCGAAGTTGTTGGTATCTCGACCTATGGCCCCCAAGAACACGAAAATAACCCTCCCTAGTGAATCTCTACAGAGGCCGTCAAATTCGGCAGCACCAGGGTTCCTCCTAGAGGCCCCATCAAAATTAAGCTTGAACACCATGGGAGGGGGGAGAGACCAAGACTTTGGGCTAGACGGCTGAAGGATCCTATCATGCATGTGGAGCCCTTCCAACTGTGGTTTGTCCAGACCCCAAAATTTGCCAACATGAATCTCGTCTGCGGGCATTAGCTTATCTTCATCATGCCATTGCATGCTTTTGATGGAGGAGAGAAGGTTTTCTTGCACCGTTTGCCAGACTTTGTCGAGGCTGGAGCGTTTGTCCCGAAAGATTCAGCTGTTCCTTTCCTTCCAAATGCACCACATGATCATACTAGGAAAGGCATTCCAGATAGTCCTGATAATTCTATTTTTGAACGTCTTTTGGTTCCATTCCACCAAAGTTCTCGTCGACTGGGCTCTTTGCCTGTCACTTCTTCTGAAACCCATCGCCCCCTTATCCCAGATGGCCACAACAAACGGGAAACTGTCTAGGAGATGGTTTGTGGTTTCCTCCGCCTGAGAGCATAAGCAGCATTGAGAAGGCCCCTGGAATCCACACCTCCAGAGGTTTTCACTTGTGAGAATGTGACCTTTGACAGTCATCCAGGCAAAGGTGGCGACCTTAGGCCATAAGTTTAATGTCCATAGCTTCTTCCATGTTTCCCTGTCCTCGGTGCAACTCCCAATTCGAATGTTGTACGCCTCCTTGATGTTAAACACTCCTTTTTCCAAATATCCCCATCTCAACACATCCGGTCCCTCCATGGGTCTGATGCTCCGCCTGTGCATTTCCTCTTGGAAAGCCTCCCAGTCTTCCTCCTCGATTTGGTCAGGTTTGTTGGTGAAAATCCAACGCCACCGCTCATTAGAGAGTCGTTCCTGCCAGAAATGATGGACCAGATAGCGACCCTCCGCCCTAGCCCATCCCTGAATTGGGGCCCATCTTGGGTTGTCACTCAACCAGGGGAATTGATTCCATGAATCCTCCCAGAACCGCCCATTTCGTCCATCATGTATCTCCCAAAAGTTGTGCTTTTGGACCAATTTCCTTCCACCTTTTGCCTTTGTCCATATAGGGGATCCCTATTGCTCTTCGTTGAAGTGAATTAACTGAGATGGGGGCCTGTCATGGCCATATTTAGAGCACCACAGGCGAGCCCAAGTTTTTGTAGTATGGGAGACCCAATGCCACCAAACTTTCGCCCCCTGGACTTCGGCCATAATTTTTGGATCCCTTAGACCCAACCCCCCCTTCAATTTTGGTTGGCATATGCTGTCCTAGCTAACCAGGGAAAATTTGGCTTTATCTTCTCTGCCTCCCCACAGGAAGATGCGCTGGATGCGCCGAATCTCATGGAGAATGGAATTTGGATCCGAAAGGACAGAAAACAGATATATAGGCATCGCTTATAAGATCGATTTAATCAGGACCAACCTACTGGGTAAGTTTAGGGGTCTAAGAGTCCAATTTGTGAGTTTCTGTTTCATTATGTCAAGGAGTTTCAGCCAGGACGTACTCTTCATTTTACGCGGGCTCAGAGGGACGCCTGAATATTTTGAAGGGAAAGATCCTTTCAAGAAACCTAGGATACGAAGAATGTTCCTTTGAGAAGCAGGGGCAGTGTTGAGGAAAAAGACTTGGGATTTGGCCTGGTTAACAGCGAGACCAGAAGCTTTAGAAAAAAGATTCAAACACGATTTGAAGCTTCTCGCTTCTTGGACTGAAGGGTGCCCCATGAGCATAGTATCATCTATGAACTGTTGATGGGTCTGTGCCTCCATGGAGTCCATGAGACGAATACCCCAAAGCTCGCCGCGATCCGCCTTAGACTGCAGGAGACGGCTGTCGTCAGGATGAAGAGAAAAGGGGAGAGGGGATCCCCCTGCCTGAGGCCTCTGGATGATTGAAAGGGACAAGTCGGGGTTCCGTTCAGGAGAATGCTAAAGAAAGGGGTGGAGATGAGCAGCATGACCCAGTCCACCTAGTCCTAGCAGAACCCATAGGCTGCCAGCATTCTGCAGATGTATTCCTAATTTAGTTTATCATATGCCTTAGAAATATCCAGTTTGATCAGCATACCAGGATGTCTCGAGCTTTGCAAGGAATGTAGGACTTTCTGAACTAGGATAACCCCATCTAGGATTTGGCGCCCTTCAACAAAACCTGATTGCTCCGAGCAGATCAAAGAGGGGAGGAGAGGTTTCAGACGACTGGCAATGACTTTGGAGATGATCTTGTAGACCACATTGCATAGAGCTATAGGCCTGAACTTGTATGGGCGATCGGCCCCCGTTTCCTTAGGAATGAGAGAAAGGAACGTTGCATTGAAAGCTCTTAGCACCCCCTTTTTTTTCCTCGATTCCTCCACGATTTCCACCACCTCTTCTTTAACCATATCCCAGAAATAGTGGAAGAAGTTGGAGGTAAACCCATCCGTACCAGGGTCTTTTCCCAGGGCCATCTGATTTACTGCCTCTTCAACTTCTTGCAAAGTTACCGATTTGACAAGCATCTCATTATCTTCCCTAGCGACCAAGGGAGGGATTAGCCGCGTGATTTGAGCTATATCTCTCTCCCTGTCTTGGAGGTCTTCATTGAGGAACTCCGCGAAATAGTGGTTGAGTTCCTCTTCAATTTCGCGGCGCGTTTCTATTCGACCCCTCTCCATATTTTTAAGTTTCAAAATCCTCGAGGAGTGTCTATCCTGAATGACTGAATTATGGAAAAACTTGGTGTTTTTTTCCCCATCCTGTAGCCATTTGATTTTAGACTTTTGTTTCCAGTATATGCCTTCTTGTTTTTCCCATGCCTCCAGCTACCCCCATAAGTCCTTTTCTTTCTTCTGCATGTCCTTGTCCCATCCTTCTGTCATCCCTCTCTGACTGAGTTGATCCAGATCAGAGATCAATCTTTTATTGTCCTAAAAAATGTTTCCAAACTCCTCCTTGTTCTAGGTACAAATTCTGGATTTGAGAGATTTGAGTTTTTGTTGGAAGCAGTACATGGCTGTGCCTGATGGGGGGACCAACTCTTGCCACCACTGCTACACAAGATTTTTAAAGTCTTTATGCTCCATCCAGAATTGTTCAAACCAAAAGGGTTTCCCCATCGTGGAGCATGACCAATCCCAGTGAAGGCAAATGGGCCAGTGATTAGATCCTGCCACCGGGTGCACCTCGGTCATGATTTCTCCCGTGTCATGGAGCAAGGGCTCCGAGACCAGAAACCTATCTAAGCGAGATGCAACCAGGTGTTCGCCTCCCCGCTTATTGTTCCACGTATACCAGCCATTACTGGTTTCTATGTCCACGAATGAGCTACGAGCTTGGAAGGCCCCAAAAGCCTCTTGAAATCTGTCCAAAGATCTTCAGCGTCCCTTTTTTTCACCAAGGTTGGCGATGAGGTTAAAATCCCCCCCCCATCACCCATTGATCTCCCACCGCTTGACTGTTGGCCTATTCTAAGAAGTCCATAAAGGCCTGCTTTTCTGAGAATCTACTAGGGCCATAGGTGTTCACCAGAGTACCCTTCGCCCTTGACACAAGGTGGTGGAAATCTGCTATGAGGGAAAACTTATTAGCTCTCCAATTCGAGAGCTCAACCACCTGGGGGGTCCAGAGGATTTCTATACCCCCTGACTGCCCAGCCGCATCCAGGGCCATCACCTGGCAGCCTTTCCAGATTTTACTGTTGATTTTATCTAAGCCTTTAGAACTACATTTCGTTTCCCGGATGAAGAGGATGTCGGGGTTTCCCTGCTTAATTTTTCGATTGAGAGTCTTCCACTTCCTGGGGTTACCACACCCCCTTATGTTCCAGGAGATTAACTTCATTGGGGAACTTTGGAAACTTCAGAAAAGGCTGTCCTGATCATAGAATATTGGCCTGATTCTATGAGTTTTACACCTATCTCTGCAATGCGCTGCTTGTTCGATTCCCTTCCTCTGCGTTGTTCCTCCTCTAGAGGTTTCCGCTTATGCCCAGTTAGGGGATATGGGTCAATCCCTAGGTTCGGATGAGTCCCCGCCTTGATAATAGCCTCTTGAAGGAGCTCGATTTACTGTCTGGGCACATAACCCTTCCCCTTCTTTCCACATTCTGCTTCGATCGCATCCAAATCTAGTTCCCCTAATTCCATCTCTTCATCCTCGGCTTCCTCCACTATCTCCATCTGTTGGGCTTCAATCTCATCCGAGGTGTTGGAAACCTTGGTGGGATGAGCAATACTCTCTTTTTCCTTAGGCGTGCCTTCCTTAGCCAAGTCCCCTAGGATCTCGAAAGCATTCCTAGACTGGGTCTCCCTCGTCGCCGCGTCTTTTTTGGCTTTTGACATCCCTGTGGCCCTGGTTCTCTTGCAGTTCTTGACCTGGGTGAAGCCATCCGTCGTCGCCCCAGTTTTTTATGGCCTAGGGTCTGCTGGTGCGGGCTTTGCAATCATCCGTGGGAAGTTCCGTCCCAAGTGACCGTACTCGTGGCATTGCCTACATCTGAAGGGGATCTGCTCATAGTCGATGGGCTGGATCCACTCTTCATCCTCCTAACTTAGGTTTATGGCTTCTGGCAATTCCTTGGAGAGATCTAGATAAACACAAATCCTAGCAAAGGAGGTATACCTCTGGGCCTTCGTCTGCTCAGATACCTTAATAAACTCTCCAAGGGCGTTTCCAATGTCCTGTAGGGTATCCAGATCCCAGTACTCCCCTGGGAGGGAGAAGAGGTGGATCCAGACTGGGGCCACAGTCATATCCTCTGTTTCAAGATTAAATCGATCCTTCCATGGACGGAGGTAAAGACCGGCGGAAAAAAAAGAAGTAAGGGCCCCCCTCCAAGATCCGATCTCGGTCCTCCTGATTGAAAAAAATAATCGTGAAGAAACCCTTAGAGCCGATCTGTAGGTCATAGTGACCTTTAGGGTTCCAAACGCTGCTGATCCATTTGACCAGATCCTTTTCCTTGGGCCATATCCCCACGAACTTATCGATCAACGCTTTTTCTTTCCAGAGCTCGATCGTGCCCCTCACCTTCTCAGATCGGACATGAACTGTGGGAATGGTGGGAGCTTTTGGCAGACAGCCCCCCACTCCAGGCTTACGGTTGACGGACGAGCTCTCTCATTGGTCCTTTGCGGCAGATCCCACTCCATCGGGCCCACCGGGCCTAGACGAGCCCGCCTCCATCCTAGAGTCTCCCGGGGAGGCCCAGAACCTCGGAGAGCCTACCCACTCCTGCGAGCAAGGGGCCCTAGTGGCCAGGCTTTGAAGGTTGGCCCCTTAGCGAAAAAATCCTGCAAACCTTGGCAACGCTCCTCCAATTATCAAACCCCTGAAAGTTTTCAGTCGTATGACTATACTTATTGTTGTTTCCTATACTTATTGTTGTTTTTTCATGTTGTTATATTATATATAAAAATAAGGAAAATAACATTATCCCTATAATATGCACTTCTTCTCCTTACTATAAATCTAACATCAAAACCTTGTGAAGTTATTCCACTATCCTCTAGTTTGTGCTAAGTGTTGCTTTCAATTGTTTCATTTATGGAATCTACAACAAAACCTAACAAACGTCACATGGGAAATAACGTCTTATGTGGGGTGTGATTAACATTTTTCCTTGAATGGTGTATCAGACTCCAAGAATCTTGTGCAATTTGTGGCTTTCTTTAATTCTTCCATACACCACCATTGACAGTTTGTTTGTTTTTTTTGTCATTTATACTTTGTATTAATTGTCCAAATTTCAAAAAAGTTACCTCTTCACAAAGATGTTTCCAAATTCAAAATAACATTTTAACAAGAGCCACAACGTGGCAATGTCCCCGACTACAACGGTTGTATTTAGAGGGGAGAAAATTTGCAATTGCAAGGAAATATTATGAGTTGTAGTTGAAACCCAACTATTGAGATTTGATGAAAAGACTTCCATAGCTAAGACCATAAAACACTAAATCAACATAAACACAAATTTTAAATTATAATCCAATAGTATTATTTATATAATAAATTTTTCTTTTTTTGGTTAAGTGCCTTTTGACTTGTTGGCACCCGGCTTGGCTGCATGAACCCTTAGCATGGTTGGATTTAAATGTTGCCTTCCAGGAGCAACGGGTTTTGATCTTGGCCCATCAAGCAAGCGAAACCCCTCTCCATCGTTTGCTCTGCCGAAATTTGACAATTATTTATATAACAAATGTTGATCTCTTTTAACAAATGATATTCATAACACTATCCAATTTATTTGACATCCTACAATTTAGTTACATCCTATAATTTAGTTACATCCTAAACTTTTTTTTTACAGTTTATATTAATTTTTTACTATAAAATTAACTTTTTAACTTGTGATTATAAAATATAAATTAAAAAACACAATTTTGAATAAAGAAGGCACTCTCTTAAACTATCCAACGACCATTGTGACCCAGTAACAACCCTATGTTATTATTATTATTATTATTTTGATAATATCAAAAGGTAGTGGTAAGTTTAAACAATGACCCTCCTTTTAGATTTGACCATATTAAAGTTACCCGCCATAAAATGGAAGAAACGGACAGGATAAGACAACAACTCTTGGGTCACGTTAATCATTAACTTTATCATTGAAATAATAAATAGTGATTTTAGATAATGGATATTTTGCACAAATATCATTGACTAAGAAATTCACCTAACTTTAAATCATTAAAGTAAATTAATGGATAGAAACTTTCATTACTAAAATTGCTAAGCAATTTTAATAATGGAAGTTTCTATCATTGCCGAGTTTTTCATTACTGCGGAGTATTAATGGAAGTTTCAAAATTAGTCACAGATTCCATGCACCCTACTCTTTTTTTGCAAACTTGGTCTTGATGGATGACTATGGATGACGAACAAATTAATCTCAACCATGTATAATTTTTTTATAACCCCAGAACCGACATAAGCCAAGCAACATCTCATGCTAGGAGTGAATACAAACTTAACTTCTACTTGAATCTTTAAATTTATATAAATCTACAAACTCCAAATAAATAAATAAGGTGGCAATGTCCCCGACATTGCATCCTTGATAGCTAGTGGTTTGCAATTTCCTATAGAAAAAATTAAAACTCAATAGAAATAGATTAAATTTTGTTATAGGCTACTTAAAACTCAATAAAAATAGAATAAATGTTGTTATAGCCTACTTAGGAATCCTTTTGAGGATGGTAGAGATTTGACTACTTAGAAGACCCTATATTCAAGTTCTATTTCAATGGATCCAAAGTGAGGATGAGCTTTACGAGCTTTGCGACAACGACTACTACATCTCAAATAGGCCATGAAGGACATAAAGACAAGCCTAAATATTAGAGTATCCGAGTATCAGAATTCGAAACTAAATTCTCCTTCTAAAATGGTACCCACCTCTCTCTTGGAGTTGCAGATTTGGGATTGAAAAGTAAGTTATCCTCTAAAGGAAGGGTAGAAAGTCAAAAGAAAGGCAATGAAAGGGAGGGAAGTACTCCATATTTGAATAATGCTAAGCCAATATAAGAACAAGAAGAAATTGAAAGAAAGAAAAACCTTCCTCATTGAAGGAAAACTCACCACCTACCCTTCAATCAAATAGAAAAGTTTTAGTAAAGTAAGACAACAATTTCCATTATTACATATATCATAATAACCACTTATGTAAGTATACACGTATCTTAAAAAAACCTATTAATAAAAATTAATAACATTTTGAAATATTTTTTTATCATGAAAATAAGTTCCACCTAATTATTTGCTCCTTCTTTGAAACTGTTTCTTAAGATTTTCAATAGTATTTTGACACGAGGCATACGCCCATCAAATTCAAAGCCTTCCTCAATAACTTGAGTTAAAATGAAAAATTCATTACATGAAATAGACATTACATAGATTATTTTAACACACTTATCAAATATAAAAACCATATGGACTTTATGTAACAATTCTATACATATATATTTAAAAAAAAACACACGTATAATAAAAATATGTAAATTAAAAAATATTTTACCTCTTACTCAAATATACTATGATATGACAAAAATATTTATATTATGAAATTTCAATTTAAAAATAAATATCATTCTAATTTTTTTAGACATTGCAAGATATTTGATCATTTCCTAAAATTTTGTTAAACATTTTACTATACCATTAAGTAATCAAAATAAACATAAAACTATAAAATTTTCAAAAAAATTCGTGGCTATTTTTGATGTGTCATTCATGACAATTGAAGGTAGATGGCCAATATGAGAGCATAAACCGGTGAAAATGAAATCATCATTAAAGCTAGGAGAGAAGCGACCCCATCTCACTCAACCTAATCAACTTGGAAAAAAATAACAAATAAATAAATGAAGGCTTTACAAACGATGCCAGTGTCGACCCCATCTCACTCAACCTAATCAATTTGGAAAAATTAAAAAATATATAAGTGAAGGCATTACAAACAATGCGAGTGTCGACCCCATTTCACTCAACCTAATCAATTTGGAAAAATAAAAAAATATAAGTGAAGGCTTTACAAACAATGCCAATGTTACGCATGCATCACATTAAAACAAACCTGCATCACATTAAAACAAATGGAATGACAATGCCAATGTTACACATTTTTGTATGAAATCAAATTTCCATATATTTTATAGTAAGGCAATAAATTCCATTGTCGCAACATGTTTGTCGGTGGAACAAAGGAGGGAGAACCAAAATTATGCCAAGCAAATAAGGATATAAGAGGCCCCTTCATTCACTATACATTGATGACAAATTCTATTCTTAACAAAGACCCTTATGTGCAAAAGGGTTAAAGAAGGGAGAGATAGCTTTATAAGTTTATCCAAGTTAAAGGTCATTGCCTTAGAATATAAAGGGTGCACACTTTTATATGCCTTACAATAGGTAGGTCTTTTGGGCAATAAATTCCATTATTCTTAGTCAACTAAACTAGGCCATAGCGAATTCTATAATAAGGCTAATCACATTAAGAATTTAAAAATTAATTCTTCAAACCCTACAATAAAATTTATCAATATAAATACCACAATACTATAAATTAACCAATACCATATACCTATAAACCACTAAAAGATAAACTCATTAATACTAAAATCTAATTTTTTTTTAACTATCTTTCGATGGCCTTTATTGATGAGATAAAAAAGTGCTTAGCCGTGAATATCGCACTGACATTGGGCCGCTTCATCGACGAAGGAGACGACCATGTTTTTTCAGATAAAACAATATTGGAAATTGGAATCCAGCTGTAATATTGTATGTACCGACAACTCCTTGATCACTTTGAGATTGTACTCTACCGGATTGCTAGGACTTAGGATGAATACATTAGAAGAGATAAACACATCCATTGTTAGAGGAAAACTATGGGGCTTCTCTTAGTCTGTTCAATATTTGCGTTAGAGAGCTGGGATAAAGTTGAGTTCATATAAATTTTCTGAGGTTGGAATCGTTATATAAGTGATATGTCCATTGAGTTCTTTGAGGTGAAAGAGAAGAGGGTTTCTATGTGGATGCCTGCGACGTGGTGCAAAGGAAAGACGAGAAATCGAAATGAATAGGAGACAAAAAATCCGATGTACAGAGTTGTGAGTCGCCGAAGGTGGGAAAGTGGCAGTCCAAAAAATCCAATGTGGGAAAGTGGCAGTCCAAAAAATCCAATGTACAAAGTTGTGCATCGCCTTATGAAATCAATCAAATTTGAGTATATTTTAAAGCATGGCTTCAAGTTGAGTAATCCTCTCATGCACGTTTAACCTTTCTCAATAAATAACTACCACTATAAACATCTTATACTAAAATCAGAACTTAATACTAGGTATTGGGATTCATGTCTTTATGAATAAAAGGGCTAGTGTAAACTATCTGCCCACACCATACTGTGTAATTTAAAGCATGGCTTCCAATTAAGTAATCACCGGACCATGAACGTTTAACCTTTGTCAATAAATACCTCCAAGCATCTTATTGTAAAATTAGAATTTAATACCAGCTATTGCAATTCACTACCTTTATGGAAAAAGAAACGCTTATAGTAGTCTAAACTATCTGTGACAATGGCGTCACCATCCTTCACATTAGTGCTGCAACAAGCAAGGCTGGTCTTTTTCAAGATGATGACGTTAAGAAATTTAAATTTCTAGGAAACTTCAGGAGAAGTTACAATAACCATGGCTTTTAGAGTTACTGTGGAATTGGTAATTCTCTTGAATTAGCAATTCTCTGCATGACGCTACTTTGCGGAAATGAACCAAGATTATGCTTGGTTTCTATCTTTCAACAAAATAGCCCTTTCCTTTCTCATACAATGTCAATTATTTAGCCGACGATTGGGTGGTAACTTTCCCAGGAAAATAGTTTCCCGTACAATGTCAATTATTTAGCCTCGGTTGGGTGGTAACCAGGCCTGGAATTTGACGGGCTACAGAACATATTTTCAGTTTTAAAATGTATTTGACTGGATGAAAAAAATTAAAACGTCTACGTTTAATAAAAATTTCAAAACATATATTTGACAGGTATTATCTTACATGTCCTGTCATAATTTGTAATACATGTTTGCTGCTAAGTGGACACTGGTAAAACTATTAATATAGTGGGCGGGCTATAATAAATATGGTTCTTGCTAAAACGTAACGTTGCACATATCCTTTTATTTCTGGTAGGATGATTGACATTTCTAAGTTAAAAAAGGGAACAGGTATAATATCCATGTTTATATGACTGGCTGCCTTAATCGAGAGGAGAAATCCACTAAAATACCAAATATTGGGTAATAATAAATCCTTGTTATTACCCGTGATGTCACTGTGCTTTGAGCCCTTGAAATAAAATTTCACTTAATAAGAATGCCTCTCCTTACCAAATGAGAACGTTTTCAAGAGTATAAAAAAGACAAACTGTTAGGCTGTTATATATAAAAGTTAATTCGAATTTTATAACATTTTTAAATATTAAACATATTTTTTAATTTATTTTAATAATAGATTAAAAAAAATTGACACTCATTAATCTAAACTTAAACGGACTGGTATAAAAAACCCAAAACCGTCATAACATTTTGATTTGACAGGTCATAGAAATCTGAAATTCCAAGCCTGTGGTAACTTTCCCAAGGAAAACCGTTCAATTCGTGAATTGCTCAAACAAGTTTATTAAACCCTCTTCATCCCATCCCATCCCACTACACCTCAGGTTTTGTCGAGAATCTTCAATGCTCAGAACAAGAACATTATAAGCTCATTACCAAGGATGAGAGAGTTGTTAAGGCTGATAACTCGTTAAAAGTGTACTCCCAACCAAAAAGGTAAAAACAAGTGCTATATTTTGTTTAACTTGAATAGCATACATACACATTCTTTACATTTAGAGTTCAAAGGTGGTTTCCAATGGGGTGATTGTACCCATTTACAATACTAAAATACTTACATATCCAAAACATTTTATAAACTAAATTTTTTATATATTAAAAAAACAATAATAATAAATATCATAAATACTTTAACTAAAGTCCTTGCCAAATAAAGTCCTTGCCGCCGGGATGCCTACAATTTTATCTAAGAAAATTTCATTGTCGGTCATCTTTATCCGATGTATCTCTTTTCAAACTGTCGATCGGCCATGCATAATAATAGTCTATGTAATTGATTGGACAAAACAAAAGCATTTCAATTCTTGAATCACCGCTCAACAAATCAGACACAGAAATGCGACCGTCAAAAAAATACTCATTATTATGGTTGAGCTTTTGATAATTTTGTTGTTGCCGAGTTATTGTCCAACCATTGTTAGTCACCTCTTTGGGTCCACTAAACAGACAAGCATCTGGAAATCCATGAGTGTAAATTTTAACGTGTTATGGAAAAATGCGAGAAATAAAGAATAATTTCTCACTTGCAGTTGTGCTCTTTTTAAAAATGGCTTATCATGGTTTATAGGGTTCGAAAAAGACAAAGTACAATGAGGAGAGGAATCAAATTAAACAAACCAAGTACAACATTCCCAAACAAATACAACATGTTCTCGATGAACATTAATACACTCCAGAAATTCTGGAGATTTTTCACAACTGTATCTCCAACAACAACAAGAATCAATATATGACGCCATATTTGCATATTGTTGCAACTATCATTTCAGTAACTTACGACAATTTCTTTAAGCAACTAAAAGTTGTTCATGTTTTTATGTTCAGTGCACACAATCATTTCACATATTTGAAAAGAAACATAAAAATACCATATCAATAATTTATACATATACGTTGTTATTTTAGCATGGGCTTACTACTTTTCTGCCTACTCCATGAATTTAACCGGATCAAGCAAAGTCGATTTCAAAACACCATTGTTGAGAAAATCCTAAATCGAGATCGAGCAGTGTTTATTTCAAGCCATTGTTATTGAAAAAATATTGAATCAATTTGTTGAGGTGAGAGCATTTTTCACTTTGTTGAGACCACCCAAAGGGGTAGCGTAGGCCGTAGTTTGGCTAAGAGGAGGGCTTTACCTTCTGATACCATAGTCCAAGGGTGCGCTAATGAAGACCTTGACCCCTGTTTAGCAGTTATTAGGGTTACATGCAGTTCTTAGGACCTTCATAAACTAAACTAATATTAAATTTAACATATTTATAACATTTGTTATCATTAAAAATTTCACATCCTTAATCATCTACCTGGCATTGCAACCCAAATTCAAAGTCATTCATATTTATTTTAACTCTGATCATTAGATTTAAATATAAGTAACATCAACAACTAAAAACATGTATTTTCTAAATTAAACCTTATATTTATATAAATCTAATAACTAAAAATTTATTTTTTCTAAATTTTAAATAAATTTAGTAACTAAAAACTTATATTTTCTAAATTAAAAAAAAAGTGTACACCTTCATAAACTAAACTAATATTAAATTTAACATATTTATAACATCTGTTATCATTAAAAATTTTACATCCTTAATCATCTACCTGGCATTGCAACCCAAATTTAAACATAGCCACTCATATTTATTTTAACTCTGATAATTAGATTTAAATATAAGTAATTTACAAATGGCATCAGAACTCACATTTAAACCTGAGACATTCAGATTTTACATGACGCCCCAACCCGGATTCGAAAGAGGTGGTCCACCTGTTTCAACTTGGTTGTATTATTAATATAATATAAGTTGTTTTGCATAAAATATTTACTAGCGATGAGTTTAGTGTCTTGAAGGTTTTCAAAATTCACCCAATCCTGACAATGATGTAGCTGCCCCTCTGTCATGGAAATCGCTTTTAGCAGCCACGATTTTTTGCGTCAATTGGCCACATACAACAGGAATTATTAATATTTTGCATAATCACGAATGAATTAATATAATCTCAAAATGTGGTCAGTGAAAAATTTCACCCAAAAGATATTAAAGTTGGAGAAAATGAGAATTATTTGATGAGGTTGCAAAATGTGCCATATTTAAAAAAGAATTGTCAATCATCTAAACTCATATTTTAGAGCATGTCTATAAGAGGATCAAGAAGCTAAATGTGCAAAAAAATGAGACTAAAGATTTTCATAAAGTTCAGTTACTATTATAATCAATCATTTGAGAAAATAATCATATTTGTTAACCAACAAATTGCACAAATCTTACGAGAATTAATGCTTGAGTTCAATTTGAATACTCTTACTCCATATATTGTTTTTTTTTAAGTATATACTTTAGATTGAATCAAATACAAATGAGCTGAAATTGAATTATTTTTACTTTTGTTTAAAATTACAAAATTACAAAAGGCAAGTTTTTACCAAAAGTTTTAGGCTTACAAAAATTAATAAATTATTCACATCCAAAACCATTAGTTGGATTCCATTATTTGATATGCGATCTTGCAAGGTTGGGATTAAAATTCAGATTTTAGTTAAATCATTTTTTTTGCTAAAACACTAAAAAATTCATTTATGTATTGAAATGGCATTCTAATTACTATTCCTCCATATATTCAATGAGTTTAAAACAAATGGATTTCAAGTGCTCAACATGTTCACAATTCTACATTCTGTCAATTATAGCTTGTTAATTTTAAAATCAACATTTTATAATTGTTCTTCAGACAAACAGAGTTTTTGCCTGTCCTTCGAGCTTCTTTTTTCTGGGCAACAACCTCCTCGTACCGCTGCTTGAGATCATCCTAGTTTTCTAGCTGCTTAGTATTCCAGCGCGCTGGACGGTTCTGAAACCACACCGCAACATGTCTTGGCTGGAGGCCTAACTCCATAGCTAGCTGCATCTTTTGCTCTAGTTCGCGACTGCACCCAATTTATAGGTTTTATATATATTCAAAACATTCAACCTCTTAACATTTATGTCTTTTTTATATCAAAAGTCTAGTTGGCATTTGACAAAGAGAACGTGTTGTTTTAATTTATTTGAAATCTCTTTGTGTTAAAGTAAGCGAAACCCGATTTGGTGGTATAATATAGTCATCTGTAATAATTTCTTGAAATACACTTAAAGTTTTGAGACTATAATATAATTCTGCTAAGATTTTTTAAACAAAGAGAAATTGATTTTGGTCCTTGCCAATGCTAAACCCTGTAAATGGAACGAGAAGCACCGAACAGTAGAGCACATATGCCCGCCACGAACCTGTTTAAGCACTTCATCCATTACATAACCTAATAGCACAAAGCCTTGATGCCAAAATTAGACAAACCCTACTATACATAAGTTAAACCCTAGCGAGCTTTATAGCAAGCCCATGGCCATTTTAAGCAGTAGTTAGGCAATAACACAAAATCAATTTCAATTAAAAAAACACGATTTACAAATTCTCGATAGATATATATGACTTCCCTTTCCTCGATCTGAGACTATAAAATTGGTCAATCTGAACACTTGTGCAGAATTGATAGTGGCAACTAGATTTCCTGCCAAGTCATGGAAGCAGAGGCTTAGCCAGTACATAAAACTACTGCTTGGATTATCTTACAAAACACTGCCATAGAGCTGGGATCCCTGACCTCTTCGTTGCTACTTGGATTATCGTACAAAACACTGCCATAGAACCGGGATCCGCTCAGAAGGCCATGACCATTTGCTACAATTCAAAAGAAACATAGAGCTGGGATCCCTGACCTCTTCGTTGCTGCTTGGATTATCGTACAAAACACTGCCATAGAACCGGGATCCGCTCAGAAGGCCATGACCATTTGCTACAATTCAAAAGAAACAAGAAGAACAAAATCATGGAGGCTATCAACGATATTTTCTTTTCACTAAATTATTTTGAACAATACATTTACCATGAAACCACTCGGAGAACTAGCCGGATTGCAAATGCAAAAATCTAGGATGCTTGTTATCAGTCCCAAAATTGAAGGACATGCTTATTTTGTATAATAGTGCAAATCCTCCTCTGCTTCTTATTCCACCATAAAACTTACAACCCTCTCTGTAAATTGGCCTTTAATGTTATCATTAATAAGGCTGGCTCAGCCTAGCCTGACAATGGCGATTGCCATTATGGTAATCTAGGAGGTTACTGTTTCTAATCTCTAGGCGAGTTTTCGGCATCTTTTTGTCTCACACAAAATGCAAATTAATTAATTGTCAGAACCATGGTTGTTTAATCCGCTGGATTGCAAATTTCGAATATTAATTGATCTCGAAATCTGAAATATTAAATGACAAACTGTTTACGAGGAGCATTATAGCAGCATTGCTGATATCAGCAAACGCCGCCGGATTGTGGGGCACATAAACCCAAGACAATGTCATCTGACCAGACCAATAATAAGTTTAAAAAATAGACATTTAAGAAACTAAAAAACTAAAAAACTAAAAAATAAATAAAGAACCTTAGTCGAATTTGTATGTTTTTTAAAAATTACTACAAATTGGTTCCAATAATCGCCCTGAGCGATTTATATATATCCCCTTATCGGGGACATAATAATAGCATGGGACATTACCACTGCATGGCTCTTGTTTAATAAATGTTGTAATGAAATGTTCAAATTATTTTATTTATAATAATGTTGTTATAATAAAACATTCAATTATTTCATTTATTATGATGTTTATCTTATGTTAGTGTAAGTTTCTTTTTAAGTTGATTACTTTATGCATTTGGACAATGTATTATATATGTTTTATAATAAAAAAACAATTTGGTTAGAAGAAATATGATGTAAGAGTTATTATTTGTGTTTTATAAAAGAAAATATTTTGGTGGGAAGAAATATAATGTAAGGGTTACTATATGTAATATATAAAGAAATATATATAATCTCAGGTGTAGGGTTGAAGATGAAACACATTAACGGCTCTTGTTGGTTAGGGTTTGGTTGAAGTTGTTAAAGGAGAGTTGGAATGGGGGTATGGGATGGAGAGTTAGCTTTTAGGGACGAAGAGCTATGGTTTGATCCATCTATTTTTAGAATGGATGAAGGATATAAAGAAATGCTAAAGGTGTTCAAAGAAGTAAGACTTTCGGTGGGACTCTGGGAAGCAATGGAAAAGAGTCGATGGTGGGGGATGGCATGGTGGCTTCTAGAAGAAACACATTGACATGTTATATGTTGACAAGGGCCTTGGTGGATCCCGACATAGGTGATGACCTAAAGGAAAAGTATGTGGAGTTGGCAAAGGAGAGAGAGAAGGGGACAAGGAAGAATGTCAGTACAATTGAGGAAGGACAAATTTCGCTTGTTCAATAAAGGATAGTTGCTTTCGTTAGTAGTTTTTGTACTTTATGTGTGAAAAAAAAATTGCTTTTTGTTTCCTGAGGGATATGAGATTTTAGGGAATGATGATATTATGCAGCATGTTATGGTTGAGGGCGATCGAGTATGAGAGAAGTTGAGGGAAACAATGAAGAGTTCATAGGTGAAGTTGAAGCGCACAAGGAAAGAAATCAGGGTTTGAGAAGGGAGGTTGGCAAAGGTTTTGGGCCATGATGTGGGCATGGTGGTGGTGCATTCTTTGTCAGAGTGTGCGTTGGTTTGTAAGTTCAAGCATCATGTATGGAGGAGAAAAAAACTATCGTTATGGGTGGAAAAAATTGGAAGCAACTGCTAGGGTACATGTTGAAGGTTCATATTTTTCTGAAGGGGTGGTTGTGTTTCAAGGTTGTGAGGTTAGGGGAGTGTTCCTCTATTATGGAGGATTGTTGGTTATGAGGATATTTGAGTTTAGTGTTGAGAAGGTGGCATGTCTCCTTAGACCCGAGGTTTGATCGTTTTCAGGTGCAGTTCTTGTGGGTTTTAATGTTAGGCTTCCCTATAGATCTCTCATATGAGGAGGATTTTAAGGACATTGCAAAGTATTTAGGGAAATTCAAATGTTTTGATGGGAGGGATTTGTACTCGGAGGATAAGAGGGTGGAAAGGGTCCTAGTGGAAGTGGATATTGGAAAGGGATTATATAAGAATAATGAGGTAAGTTGGAGGGATAATAAGTTTGTTTAAAACCTATATTATTGGAGGGTTCAAATTCATTTTCGAATGTGTAAAAACACAGGCCATCTCCAGACCTCACGTCTATTTTATGATTTGAAGAAGAAAAAAGTGTTTGCTAGAGGGTCATCTAGTCACTGTAGTGGAGAGGGGTATACGCAAGATGGGACTGAGGGTTTATTGGAGAATGATGCTACAAAACATACTTATGTTGAGGAATTTGGAAACTTGAATGACTGACATGTTTTATTGATAAAGGAAGGGATCTCTAGTCTTGAAGATCGTGTTGATGTGCCAAATAAGTTTTCTAGTGGCTTGTCCGTGTTGGATAGCTCCAAGTCGCAAGAAGGTTAAAAGAGTTCCCAAGATCTTGTATTGGGTAAGTTCAATGCTGACTCTTCTTTTCTTTCAAATTCAATTTATGTTAATGGTGGTTCTGAGATGGAGTTGGGGTCTGGCCTTTACTTTTTTGGAAATGATGGGTTTATAGAGAATGATGTGGAAGGAATTGGTAGGAGTCTTGGGATGAATGGTGAGTCAGGAAATTGTCTCCCAGAATAGGAGTCAGGGGGTTTAGTCCATGTAGTCTTAATCAAGAACTTGGAGGTGGAGGGTCAAGAAAAGGCTCTATCTTATAAAGAGGCCTTAACAAAATTCCCTCCTAAGTTTATACTTGTGTCAACCTTTGAACCAAAGGAGTTTTCCTGAGTTTGGTTTTGAAGGATCGCTGAAAGCCCTTGTATCTAGTGGGAGTAAAGGATAATCCTAGAAGAAAAATAATTAAGATGGGGCTTTAGAAGGTGGACTCTCTACATTTTTTAATGTAAAACAAAAATTGGCGATGTGTTGATTCTAAGGGAAATGAGATTCTGATNGGGGGGGGGGGGGGGGGACAAAAAGATTCCCTTAAGAGACTGTTTACTATTATCATGCCTGATGTGATTTTTTTGCAATAAACCATGGTATTAGGTGTCAAGGAAAGGGAGGTTTTTGATTCTTTATTGGTTGGTTTCTATTTATTTTGATGGGATGTCGGGGGGAGCGGGGTGCGGGGGGGGGTGGTGTTGGCTTGGAATCCTGATAAGTCCCATTTTAATGCCTTATTCTCGATTGCAAGTATGACGCTTGAAGCTTTTTTTTTAGGGATTCAGTTTTCTTGTCAAGCTGTTAAATTGTTATGGTCCATAAATGGATAGGAAGGAGTTCTAGTTTCAGGTGAGGAGGAGGGTTTTCTTAATGATACTTTCTTAGTTTTGGGTGGAGACTTAAACCTTACCCTAAATGATAGAGAAATATGGGGAAGAAATTCAAGGCAGGCCTGCTTGGGTTTTTTATCTCCCATCTTTTTGAGGCAACTAGTTTAGTGGATATTGTTCCTAGCCAGTTCATTCTGACTTGCAGGAATGACATGTAGGATGATGTTGAAGTAGAAAAGGGATTGGATAGAATATTGATGGTAGAAGAGCTAGTAGATAAACTATCAAGATATGGATATTGGATTGAACATGTTTCTTTCTAAGATCATGTATTGATTATTTTTTAATTGGAATCGATGGAGGCAAATATGAAATTCCCTTTCAAATATAAAATATATGGTTAGGAAGGGAGGAATTTATTGCTT
The DNA here is from genome assembly GCA_001517045.1 of Pseudotsuga menziesii. Lineage (NCBI taxonomy): Eukaryota > Viridiplantae > Streptophyta > Pinopsida > Pinales > Pinaceae > Pseudotsuga > Pseudotsuga menziesii. The sequence goes on along the minus strand of LPNX011164072.1, from coordinate 225,480 downwards.
TAGTCTGGTCACACTGGAGAATTTTTGAAGAATAGGGGTGTCAGTCCTTGATGGTTCATATGGTTCAAAATCTAAAGGATTTAAAGTAATTTGTTATTAAGTGGGTGAATAAGAAGAAAAAGGAATTGGTTGTTGACTTGGTAGAGATTGAAGATGTATTCATAGATATCCATTTGGATAATAAATTGGGGCCTTTTTGGATGAAGAAATAAAAAGTTGGTGGATATGGAGGCTTGAAAAAAAGTGTTTGATGGCTTTAGAGGAAGAGGCGTGGAGATTGAAGAGTCGGGCTAACTGGGTAGCCCTAGGGAATAATAATACCAATTTTTTCTATTAATTTGTGGAGCATAGGAAAAATATAAATTCCATTTGGGAAATTCAGGGTGGTAATGGTGTTGTGCTTAGAAATTGGGAGTAATTGGAAAGTGAAGATCTATCTTTTTTCCAAGGTTTCTACCAAGACCTAGAGGCGAACAATATTCTAGAGGAACTAAGTGTTAACTAGATTTACCCTAGGTTTTTTATAAAAGAGGAAGGGAGAAGTATTAGAAGTCTTGTAACTCTTGAAGAAGTAAAGAAGACATTAGCTTCCTTTTCAAAATTAAAAAAGTATTGGGCCTGATGGATGGACTATTGAGTTTTTTTATGGATTTACTTGAGATAGTTGGAAAGGATGTATAGAGAGTGGTGTAGGAGGCCAGGATGGGTGGGAGAATTAATGGAGAAATTAATGCAACTTCATTTCCCTTATTCTTGAGATCTCAAATCCAATTTCATTTATTGACTTCCATCCTATCAGTCTTTGTAATTTGATATACAAAGTGGTGGAAAAAGGTCATAGCCTCGAGGATTAAAAAGGAGTTTCCTGAACATATCTCCATGGAGGAATTTGGTTTCTTATTCATCAAACATATTCTTGATGTTGTTGGGATTACCCAATAGGAGATGAATACCATCAACGTGAAGAAGTTGGAAGCCAAATTCTTAAATCTGGATCTAATAAAATGGATGTGACAAATAGGATCCTTAGGTGTGTCACTTTGGTGAATTATGTTGTGCTTAACAATGGGAGGCCAACATATATCTTAAAATGTTGTTGTGGTTTAAGGAAGGGATTCCCTATGTCACCCCTGCTCTTCTTATTGGTTGTTGAGAGCTTAAGTAACTCGATTATTAAGGAAAAGAGTGAAGGATGGATCTTGGGGATAAAAGTCTCATCCAATATCCAATTAACCCATTCCTTGTTTGTGGAGGATGTGTTGATTTTTGGTAGGGGTACCTTACAAGAGTGGAGGGAGTATGGTTTGATTCTTGATGTGTTTTGCAAAGCCTTGGGAATGAATATTAGTGTAGAAAAAACACTACTAGTGTAGAATGGTTTATGTGAGCAACTTTGTCAGCAAGTAAATTGTTTTTTGTCTTTTTATGGTCTAATTTGGGAGATGGCTTCAAATACATGGGCTACGTCTTGAAGCTCAATGACTATAAGAAAGGAGATCGGTTATGGTTACTGTAGAGGGTGGATAAAAGGATTGAAAATGGGTGCTTTAGATGTATTTCTCTTAGAGGAAGGATAAGTTTGGTTAAATAAGTTCTTGAAAGCATTCTAGTGTATCAATTGTCTTTGGCTCACATTTTGAAATATATTTTTGGATAAGTTGAGACATAAATGTTTTAATTTTTATGGATAAGTAGGAAGGATAAGGAGGGTGTGCATTTAGTAAAATGGGAAAAGGTGGCAAGTCCAAATAAGAGATGGAGTTGCATGGGGGTTGGGGCCTTAAGAATATTCATTTGTTCAATGTGGCTTTATCAACCAAGGGTCATTAGAGATGCCTGATGGGAGATGAGTTGTGGAGAAAGGAAATGAAGGATAAATACTTGAAGAATACTCTAACGGTTGAATGGATCAAGTTGGAACCAAAAATATATGCAAATGCTTCAAATTTCTAAGCGGGTTTGCTTAAAGCTTTCCCAATGGTATCCAAGTGGTTGGATTGGAAAGTTGGAGATGGAAAGGAAGTGCTCTTGGGCCAGGATCGATGGATTGGAGGAGAAAATTGTTTCAAGGTTTCACAAGAGTTAATCGAGGATTTAAGGGTTAGAGGTTTGTTTTAATTGTTTCAAGTATATAAGGCCGAGGAGGGGATATTTGGGATATAGAGGTGGAAGAGAGATTCTGAGTTGGGAATTTCAATTCACCTTAGGGGGAATGTGATGTATTGATTCATGGAATGCAACATTAAATTATGTGTGAAGTCCAAGTGGTAGAATATATGTATATAGGTGAAAGGTATAAGTGGTGATTCAATGTTTTCTTTTGTTGAATGTGCTCTTGACAATTGGTATTGTATTTGAGAGAAGGTGTCGATATTTTTTTAAAGTTTGGAGAGATATTCTCTAGTGTGGTTATAGAACTCAGTTGATGGGAATGTCATGGCAAAGTTGGCATATGAGGCTTTAATTTATGCATCTTTTGAGGAGGAGGATAGGTGTTGATTTAAGATTGTCTGGAAATAGAGTATCCCTCTAAAACACAGACTTTTTATGTGTTTGGCTTTGTCAAACAAAGTATTGACATGGGATAGTTATATCAAGAGGGGAGGGTAGGGTCCCAATATTTGTTTGCTTTGTGTAACTGATGAAGAAGCAATTAACCATTTGTTGGTAAATTGTTCTTTCACCAAATCTATTTGACAATCTATTAAAATGATTCTAAATTGTTCAAGTCTATGGATCTTTGGGAATCTAGAGTTGATTTTGAAGAGTTGGGTAGACAGTGAGTTTGATCCTGCTTATAAGTTATTACCTAGATATTTGGTTGGGGTCTTTGGTTGTTTAGAAATAAAGTCATATTTGAAGGTTGGAAGCCATGTGTTAATCTAGCTGTGCAAAAAATCCCGGGGAGCTTTTCTGAAGTGAATATGGAGAAGGGGGGGTGAAAAGGTTAGGAGATTAATAGGGATTGATTTTTATAATAATATTCCATGTGCTTTCTTTGTTGGTGATGCGAAATTCCTTTGGGGGTATGTGGTGTTGGAGGGGTGCTTTATGTTTCTGAAGCGCATTATTTTGCTTTAAAGCTAGGAGCAAGTAGATGCACAAATAAATGCTAGAGTAGAAGTATTGGCCCTGTGGTTGTTGCTTTATTTTGCTAATTTAAAAGGGTTTTTATTAGGTTCAGGTGTTAGTGATTCTCATATTGTTATTGACAGTGTGTGTATTAAAAGGGAAATCCTTTTTGTGTTGTCTTTAGGATGGTGGGAAATAAAAATTAAACAACTTCTGGAGGAATTTATTGGCCTTTATTTTCAACACGTTCATAGGGAGTTTAACAATATAGTTGATTGTTTATTAAAAGTAGCTTTCAATCTTAATGAAGGGACTTGTTTGTTTAAGAAAAATATGAGAGATGAAGTGGTTAGTATCAACACTTCAAAGATATTTTAAAAAGTGATGTTTTTTGGGGTTTTGATTTTGAATCTAGTTAATCAGTTTTGCTTGTTAATATCTATGTGTTAGACAATTATTGTAAGTGGATGGTGGATGTCATAATACAGAGAGGATATGATGGGTGATGGGTTGTAATCCAAACTGTATTTATTTTTTATGATCATGTATGGACTTGTGCAACTTATCTTGATTCTATGACTACATATAACATGCATTTTTATGTGGAAAAAAATTGTTATATATGAGTGCGCCGAGGGCAGCGAGGTGGTCTACAACCCAGCATGGGGGGGATGTTGTCACTTAAGGTGTAACGTAACATTACATTACCAAAAGTAAAAAAGTAATTAAAAAAATTCATGTTGGCTCATAAAAAAAATGAAAAGTAATTAAAATAATTCATGTCAACCTATAAAATAAAAAATTAAAACTTAAACCCATATCTATGAAATAAGAGAGGGATCACATTTCTTGAGCTTAAGATATTAATAAAAAAATTTACACCTCAAGAAATTGGATCCTTCTCAATGCCTGATAAATCCTAGTTTAAGATGGATCTATGTTGGTTTTAGGAAAATCAATTTGTTTGGAAATAATATGATGTAAGAGTATTTTAAGTTCATTTTTTTTGTAAGTTGCAGGGAATTTCATATTAACAGAGGTAAAAAAATAGAGTACATAGTACCTAAATCATGCTACGGGGGCCTAGACTATTTGGCCACCCGTTAAGTCTTTCAAAAAGATAGAATTCATGTTCAATATTTCCAAAATTATCAGACAACCCTTCCTAGAGTCGTACCCCCCGATCGACATATTACATGATAGGTAATTAAGATTGTGAATTGACATAAAAACAAAGCATATGTAGATCAGAGAGAGCCAAAAAATCTAAAAGACACAGTGAACCAGGGATGGTCGTGGAGAGTCTAGGTGGTAGCTTCCCCATCAGTTGATTCCAGTGCTTCTTCCAGTATGGGATATGGTACATGTTCATCATCCTGTGTGGGGTGTGGTTGACTGGTCGGTTGTAGCTCCGGAAGAGGCTGTGAGGCTCTATTGTTGTTGGGTTCCTCGTGAACCTATTTTGCATGTTGGGGGTTGGCTGTCACCGGCGTTGTTAGTCGGGTGTTGTCCTAGTGCTCCCGCTTGGGGGCTGTGGACCTTTCTGCTACTGCGGATGTCTCACTATCTATGCCATGATGCTCCACATTCTCACCACCAACCATATCTCTGTTATTGCAAGCAATGGTGGTAGTCCCACCAACTGAATTTTGCTTCCAAGTTGTTCAAATGCTTGTCGGTTTGGTTCAGGAAATTCCTTATGCCCTGCACCATATCTTTAGCTCCACTCCAATTAGTTGTCAAATCCTCCATTAGCATCCCCATCATGTTCTTGATCATCCAATTGTGGTTGATTTTCTACCATTTCTCCTCGAAGCCAGGTACTCAAAGACGACGCGGGACACCTAGTTGTCAATCATGCATCTTATCGGCATTGAGACCTGTGACGCATAGCCATCTGTTGCCCCCAAGTTAACCTTCCACTTAGCTCCGCCCAACCTAGTGTTGCCTCTCCTCGGTGTGCCTCTTTTCCTTAGCATTTTCATTTGTTGTTCAACCGTCTGGTTGACAACGGAGAAGACCAACAATACCAAGAAGATAATTGGGTTGCTATTGTTGAGGTCGACAAGCTCCATATTGCTCATGGTCGTCTTCATTAAACCCTTAGCAAACACGCACGGGTGATAGTTGTGGATTGAATTCATCTTGGGTGCCATTAACCTTCAACTATGTGGACTATAGCATAGATTAGACATCCTAGCTACCTGAGGGGTTGGCTTTATGCTCGCCACCATGGGCATTTAACTCCCTCGTGAATTGAGACCCATGTGTCCTTCCCTCTGCTCCGATTATAGTGCCATCGCCAAGTGTCCCTTTGACGGTTGGCCCATGTGACTATCATACATGCCACCAACATCCGAAAAGTATTCTTAAGTTCATTACTTTATGTATTTTCATTTATTATTTGTGATTTTAAAAAAAATATTTATTTGGAAGTAATATAATATAAGAGTTATTATATGTGATTTAAGAAAAATAGTAATTAGTTTAGATGTAATATGATGTAAAAGTATTTTTTAAGTTGATTGCTTTATGCATTTTTATTTAATATTTTTTATTTTAATGTGATTGGAAGCCATATGATGTTAGGATATTTTTAAATTGATTATTGAATATTTATTTATTTATTTAATGTGCTTTTTTTAATTATAAAATGTTGAGTTTGTTTGGAAGTATACGATGTAAAAGTATTTTGAAATTGATTGCTTGTATATTTTATGCATTTCCATTTATTGATTTTTTAATAGTTAAATTTATTTTAAAATATATGATATAAAAGTATTTTTAAATTTCTTATTTGATGTATCATATGTTATTTGATTTTATAAGTTAAGCTTAATGAACAATTCCTATAATTATTTGTGATTTCTTTAACTGTTGAATTAGTTTGAAAATAATATTATTTAAAAAATTAATTGTTAAATTTATTTGAAAATAATATTATTTAAAAATAATAATTTTTAATTTAAAAAAATATATATATATTATTTGAAAGTATTTATAGATTAATTATTTTATGATTCCAAAGATTTTATTCTTAAATTTTGATATCAATTCTTAAGTTGAAAAATATCGTTAAGTTGAAATCTTCAGAGTTCTCATCGACAAGACCAGGTAATCTAAGTCTTTGTGAAATGAGACATTAAAAGAAATGATGAAATACATTTGAACTTGACGTGAATCGAACACGCAACCTTCTGATCTGGAGTCAAACACGCTACCATTGCACCACGGATCCTTAACTGAACATGATAGACATATTGTATTATTATACCTGCTGTCAGCAGGTTATATAGCGATCGCTTGGTCCGCATGCTCCTTTGACTTGCATTTGTTTTAATTTTTATCCTAATTTTAACTAAAGTTTTATGAGTTTCTGTATTAAACTGGTTTTTTTTAATATTTAAAATTATTTTTACAATTTTTACATAATAAATTATCTATGTTTTGATTGGTCTGATACAATGACTAGACTAATTTTATCTGGTGTGCAAAATAAATTGGCTTATTTGTCAGAATTAACAAATATATTAATATTTAAAAAATAAATATTAATTTACTCATTGACACGTAGCTTAGGCCAATTAATATGCCTGTGATTTTAATGAATGCTTAATTTACCCATTGCCACGTAGCTTTAGGCCAATTACTATTGCCTCACGTCAAGCATGCTCCTTTGACTTGCATTTGTTTTAATTTTTATCCTAATTTTAACTAAAGTTTTATGAGTTTCTGTATTAAACTGGTTTTTTTTAATATTTAAAATTATTTTTACAATTTTTACATAATAAATTATCTATGTTTTGATTGGTCTGATACAATGATTAGACTAATTTTATCTTGTGTGCAAAATAAATTTGGCTTATTTGTCAGAATTAACAAATATATTAATATTTAAAAAATAAATATTAATTTACTCATTGCCACGTAGCTTAGGCCAATTAATATGCCTGTGATTTTAATGAATGCTTAATTTACCCATTGCCACGTAGCTTTAGGCCAATTACTATTGCCTCACGTCAAATAAATAAGTTTTCTGAAATAATTTTATATAAACCTCCTTTTGATTTTTTTGGACTTACATCGTACAGCTACGCATATTGCAGTTTCGCCGTGCGCCAACGATCACTATCCTCAGGCAAGGGAAATCCTGTAATGCTATGAAACATCCATTGGTCAACAAAGTGGCGTGGCATGGCATTGCATGGCATGGCATGATGCCATTCCATGGCCATCCCTCCATGACAACGGAAGGGGGTCTGAGATTATGCCTCAACAACAACAACATAAATCATTAAAAGATTATCAATAATGACGACTACACGCCATTAGAGTTCTACAGAGTTGAATGTCAAAATTCAGACACAATTAATTACATTCAAAACCAGAGAAAGTCTGCTCTCTCATTTGTAGCCAACTTCATCTATTAGTTCCTTCATTTACATAATGATGATCCTGGGTTGACTAACTGTAATACTTCTGAGAGAGTTGAGTCAGATCTTGTGAAATTTAATGGAGCCTCAAATAATTCAGTAGGAGGACTCTGCGATCGAGTTTAACATAAATCAGCAGGGTTTCAGATACTTCATGGAGTTTGACAAAATTTAGTAGTGTTTTTGCCGAGATTCGACGGAGACTCCGGGCCGTCAACAGCGAATGAAGCTACAAAGGATGAACGCGCAGAAGCGCATAGACTACAATGAAATTCGTTTTGCGCCGCAGTCTCCGGCGCGGAGATCTTTCATGTCCAAAGAAGAGCTATGCCGAGTTTGCAAGTTCTATATATTAATCCACCATTGCTTTAGGCATGGTTTCCCTATCATGTTTTCAAATTGTAATGGAGTTTCTCTAGACTTTTGGAATTATTTTCTTCATCTTGGAATACTCACCCAGACGACCAGTGTCTAAACTCTTCATTACATGCAATATTTTCACAGTATTCACAAACATCCTGATTATTTAAAAGCTAAGATCTAACCTTGGGAACTTGATATTCTTCACAAGAGTATTTCTCGCTGCTAACGCCTCCTTCGATATTTCAGGACTCCCCCAAAATTTGACAATTTGACAGTAAAGTCTCGTACAAATGCTACTTGGTTGTAAATCTGCAAATCTACATGGCAAGCCGTTAATTGTTTACACATGCAGGTAAAGAAACAAGTAAGTTAGTTAAAACCATGATGCAGAAGGAATGACACATAATGACATGTTATCACAAAAACATTCCAAACTTACTTCGTTAAAGTGTCCTAATTAATGTCTTGCTGAGCCACAAAATCATTGCCATTCGAGCCTGCACATATTAAAATACCCTGTAAAACCACCGCTACTGAGATATTACTAGGCCATATCGACGAAAACCCCACGAGCACCTTTTCAAGGCATTAAAATATGTCCCTATTCGAATTGCAGTGCGTGAACTGTATAAAACATGACAGAATGAGTGAAAGGATGGCGAGAATTTTGCCAAAGCTTGAAGAAAGATATAAAGAAGCAACCAAATCGGGAAAGAACACTTTAAAATGAGTTGAGATTGATGCAGGATTCAACAAAAACAAGAATGAGGGAAAGGATGGCGAGAATTTCGCCGAAGCTTGAAGAAATATATAAAGAAGCTTCCTGTCTTCGCGGCTTGGGCAACGGGGGGTTTCGATCCTCGACCCTCCTAGGAGCTTCCTGTCTTGGCGGCTTGGGCGGTGGGGAATTCCAGTACTCGGGACCGATTTTCTCCATCAGCCACACCCATTCATCGTCCCTACAGGCCTTGGGATTCATAGTTACGAAGGACTGTCAAAGGAGAAAGAGACAAACATTCCGGGCGAAAAAGGAAGACAAGCTTATGAATCTGATCAGATCTTCCTGTTCACTTTGAAGCACGTTGCATCCAAGGGCTCAGGTTTAATGCATGGCTTCAGCGTGGCGCACAAATGTTGCATGCAAGAGATGCATCTCCACGAGTTAGGATTCTGAGGACGACGGGACATTACACTAACATAAAAGCCGAGAGGAGAGTATTTTTAAATGCGGTTCTTGGTCTGCACACAACATAGATTCTGATGTCCTCGATTACCGTACAGGGAGGTGATGCAAAACTGTGGAGCCTAATCGTTGATGTTGTAGCTCGAAGTTGAACTACAAGTTTTTTTTAAAAGAGTTCCTCATAGTTTAATCTTTAGCTTATAAAAAAATCATTATAAGAACACAACAAAATCACAAGATTATCATATCACAATAACAAAACAAAATCACAAGATTATCATATCACATTAGGTAATGGAGGTTAATAGAGGTTAACAGGATAAGAATAAGAAGTGTTGGGTATATATATATATTTTTGAGGAAGTAATGGAGGTTAACATGATAAGAAGAGTAAGTGTTAGGCATAATTATTTTTTTTAGGTTAACAAGAGAATAATAAGTGTTTGGCATATATTTTGATGAAGGTAATGGAGGTTAATACTCCATTTGCTATCACCTGTTGTCCATGTGTGAAGATCTCTGATCCGCATTTTGGAACAAATAAATTGGATCCGCATTTTGGAACAAATAAATTATTATGTAGATGATTTCGGTCGTCCATGCAGTCTGCCACCTGTTATGAATATCCCTGATCAGCGTTTTTGAACAAATAAATTATTATGTAGATGATTTCGGTCGTCCATGCAGTCTGCCACCTGTTATGAATATCCCTGATCAGCGTTTTTGAACAAATAAATTAGTATGTATATGATTTTTGCTATCACCCGTCGTCCATTCAGTCTGTCGTCTATCTGTGTTGGGATGGGGTAGTTAAAATCGGCACATGACTTGGTTAACTTGTTAATAATTTTGGTTCTGACACCACTTCACTTAAGTTCAGCCGCCGAGTAAAAATCACTTAGCATTGTCTGCTCTCTCGGCATGGCTCCTGCGGTTGGGGCGGTTAGCCAAGCTTTGTTCGTTTGGCTCTGCCTTTGGCTTTATCGTGCTAAAATATAAATAAAGATCCTCGTGTAGGTGTATCATGAAGCATTTTTATGTCTAAATAGCCATTTATGTGGGTTGAGGCTAACTAAAAAGACCAGGTAAGCACTAACTAAAATAACATAGGTTGCCACCTGTTGTGAAGATCCCTGATTAGCGTTTTAGAACAAATAAATCAACTACTTTACTTAGCCCTATCTGCCACTTTTGGTTTTACATCCCCAAAAAAGTATTCAGCTTATGTGGGTATTATTATACATGCTTATTGAAATCCTATTTTATTTCTATGCCTTTGATTTACCTTTTATATTCTCTATGTTATTTTAATGAAGAGTTTATTGATCCCTCGTGGGAGAAAGGTCATTTCAATCTTCTACTATATATTCATATAGTAATAACACATATAATCCCTATATTATGGGTATCCAGGAATATTTAGCTTTACGTACTCTTACTTCAAGTGTCCACCATTGTACTCAGTGTTAGAAGTATGGTAGTTTAATTAATGCTGCATATCGTTAGTTAGTTCCTATAAAGTTGCATTAGTCCTTTTCTATTTAAGATTTTGATCTCATCTAAGCAATAAATTTCCCATGATTCATCTAATGACCATAAAGATTTGATAGTGACCATAAACTTAATTCTTAAATTGGTAGTGATGGAGATTTTCCCATGATTCATCTAATGACCATAAACTTAATTCTTAAATTGGTAGTGACAGAGATTTTCCTATCCACAAATGCAACTGACAAGAAAGCCTAAATGAGGAGGTAAGCCAAATCATGAGAACTCTCGGAACAAACTGTAGGCAAAGAAAATTCACAACTACAAGTAAACTTATTTTGGATCTTTAATCTCAAGGTCTTACTCTATAACTAATTAAGAAAGTAGTTGTGTATATTTTATCATTATCTACTTGTCATTTCTTTTACAACTATTTTTTTACAAAACTTTTCTTAAGAGGTGGGTATCATGCAGCTTTGTTACTAACTTGACATAGAAATATAAGTAACATAGTTACAACAAGGAATAAATAACACATCAACATCAAAGCAACAAGTAATTTCACATAGAAAAATAAGCAACATAGCAACTAATAACGTCACATCAAAAAATAAGCAACATAGCAACAAGTAATACATTGTTGCAAGTTTTTAATGTTTCATAATTACTTCAACTTTCAATTTATATACATTATCGCATTAAAATATTTCTAAACGGCAGGTATAAGAAGCCTTGCTGCTATTTCACTTGTTGACTATTATTTTGTTTTCATTTATTCATTTGATTGGAGCGTTAAAATGGCAGATGCGTACGTTACCATTATTTTCATAATTACTTAACAAAATTTAAATGAAAAGACAATTGCTTTCAGTGAAAGTTGAACTCATGACCTCCCCGCTTACTAAACGGGTGCTCCAACCAACTGCGCTATGAAAGCAACCGTTTGGAATATTGGAATTATGTACACAGTTGTTAAGAGGTTTAACCCAGAATATTCCTGCACAACATCAAAAGCCAAGTTCTACATATATATACATACAATCTGAATCCAATCCAGCACGTCCACCTTGCTTATTGTGTTTTGTTGTTTACTCTTACAATTGATAATAAATTATTAAAAAAAGAATTGGTTTTACAACTGATAATAAATTATTAAAAAATAATTGATTTTACAATTGATAATAAATTATAAAAAAATAATTGATTTTACGATTGATAATAAATTATAAAAAAATTGAAAACATAATTCAGTATAATTGAATGGGAACACAACAACCTTGATTGCGATAGATAAAATGTTTGTAAATTTGTCATAGAAGATGATGGTAACACAACCACCTTCACATGAACATTTGCTTTGATTCTATTAGAGGTTGGAAACTAAGTAGCATTTTATCAAGTATTTTTAATGTTCCATTGAGTCACCTTGGAGGAACCTTTTTTCCTAGAGGTATTCCTATGATTATTAGGAAGCAATTTATAAATGTATAATTAAATTTCTTTTTGAAATTGAATTGCGTATGTATATGTTTGTAAGAAATTAATTAAGATAATACAAATGTTTTTTAAATTAAAAATAAAAAATAAAATCATTTTTCTAATGTTTTGTTATTATTTTTTTGACTCAGAATAAAAGTATTTGGATACGTTACAAGTAAAGAGCTAGATGTCAAAGAATGTAATTAAGAAGTTCTATCTTGCATGCGTGGAAATAAGAAATGACAAATGGAAGCAACTAGGAGTAGGGTCATAAGGGTAGGCCTCCTCGATGAGATAATGAATGGTGTGAAACACAAATGGTCTACAAGTCATTATGAGACAAGAAACTAATGGAACTCGATGAAGCGTTGGCATAATAAACCATAAAGAATAAGAATTGATTGGGAATCCTAAGGGAAAATAGGCCAACATAATGAAAAGCGAGAAGTGTGCACATTTCTCTATGATGTGGGTTATATGGACTCATAATCCTAAAAGAAGAAGAAATGGCATGGGTGTCATCATCCAACAAGGTACTAAACTAGGGTAACCCATGGAGGTGGATGACTATCAATCGATAAGAACTTGATACAACTTGGATGGGTGAGGCAACTGGTCAAGGTTGGGTGGAACCTAAAGGTACATTCATCGAAAAGGAAAATGCAATATAGGCAAAGGAGATAGTATGTCTAAATGCAATTTTAAAGAAGTATGTCTAAAGGATTCATGATGGGTTTGACTAAAATAGTGGAAAAACTTTGGCTCCCAAGTAAAACCCCTACACATGAAGTAGATAACAGGGCGTGAAAGTGCTCATGCAAACAAATCCATCAGTGAAAACATTGAAAAAAGGGGGTTCATGAGCTCTGATATTTGCTAAAGAACATGGTGGAAAAATGAATTCCCAAAGAAGGCCTATACATAAGAAATAAAGGCCACAATAAGAAAGAGCTTAGCAAAATGAATATGTTAATGCAAATAGCACATAAAATCAAGCTTTTGAGCTCCCATACAAGCGAAAAGAAAATTAGGGTACCCCTATAAATGGAGCCAAACACACAAATCAAGAATTGTGTTTGCATTTTGGAGTCAGTGAGCAGGTTGATGCCCTAAAATTTTATGTAGCTCATTGCACAAGAATAAACTAGTAGAACTTGATTCCACAATCACTAGGTGAAATTTCTCATTATTATATTTATTTTGATCTATTTCATTTGTGTTTTACAGGCCTAACAACTCATACAGAACCCTAAATAGGTTTCCACCAAGTTGCACAACTATCAAAGGAACAATTGCAAGTATATCATGATTATTCCCTTGATATTCATGATATGGCATTGAAGTTGGGAACAACTATTGTGTGAGAAGATTGTGTGATTGTTTGCTAAATAGTTATGTAAAGCATGCAATTGTTTGTTGAACAATGGCATGCTCATGCAAGGGACGTGTGTCTTGGTTATGCAATTAAATTACACACTCACATTACTAATGCGGTACATGATGAATGGTTTTTTGTGATACAATTGTGCAAACGAAAATCCAAAGCTATGTAATTCCCATGTGATTGTAATAAAAATTTCCTTTCATCGTTTAAGCAAGATACGAGCAAACATGTCTATCACTTAGAAAGAGTAGGAGCGCGATAAGATTCAAAAGGTAACAAGTTGTGATCTAGCTATGCACATGGAGCAAAAAAGGTATGGGTGACTTAAATTTTTTGAGTGCCGACTTAGACATTCCAATGAGGAGCTTCTACAAGAGATCATCCAAGTGTGGTGATGCGAGATATAGTTGAGATGAGGGGTCAACATCTAGAGTTGATTGTGCTTGATATCTCCATAAACGGGATTAGGGGAGAGATTCAAGCAAATGGTGTGCTATCAAAACCACATGAATACATTCTATAGGTATTCTAGATGTTATGATCATTTCTTTAAGTAAGTTGTGAGGTTATTGAGGTAAGCCAAATGATGTGAACCAAGTCTGGAACATATAGGACATGGCATGCTTGAATCCAGCTCTAGCATTATTAAATCCAAAGGGCATAATATGATGCGTTAAAGTCTCCCAAGGTGTGGTTAAATTAATCTTATATTGATCTTGCTAACATATATGGATCTGGTTGTACCTAGAAAACTCATCCATGAAGGAGAGGACCTCATGGTTGACACACTCATAGATGACTTAGTTGATGAAAGGGGTTGGGAAATTCTACTTTGGTCAATCTTGGTTTAAATCATGAAAATCAATACATTGTGGAGGGTGCCATACTTTTTGTTCATATGGATTGGATTTAAAACCAATGAACAATATGTGATTGGATAGATAAACCTAGTTTCATGGAGTTTATCTATTTCTTCTTTGATGGTGGGTGCTTTGGTGGGATGGAGAGGCTATTATTTATGTTGAACAACAAATGCATCTGGAAATGTGTCAACATGACACTCAACAATAGTTGGATCTAGTCTAAGAATTTTTTAGTATGACCAAGTGAATACATCACGAAACTCTTGGAAACGTGCTTTATAAGTTGAAACCTCCTTGGGAAAGAAGCTAACTCCAAGAAATATATATTTGACAACGCTAGGTGTAATACAAATATCCACTTTGATAATGGGTGAAGCATTAGCCATGCTACCTTCCTCAAAGGTATTTGGCTAAAGTATGGGATTTTTGAACCAATCTATGTGGCTTTAGGGGATAAAATCCATTACCTTGATAATATACTATTATGAAGAGGTGGAAGAGATTAATTAATCCCAAGGGAGAAATATTGAACAACGATGCAAATCATTCAAAAGGAAGTAGTCATGGCTTCTAGAATGTCCTCGCCAGAATGGAAGACATATGCACTAAAGCTTAGGGGTATCATATGATGTTGTTGAGGGCATGTAAGTGTTCCAACTACTACCCACTCCATACATATGTGATAGGATACTCATAAGAGAAGATCTTAATGACATGAATATTGAGTTGACGAAGTGGGGATTCAACCATGTTAAGGTCATTATCTCACCAAAAGGGAGTAGTGAAATGTCAGTCCTTGAGGATAATGAAGAGTCATCATTGATTATAGAACCTATTGATGTAGAGTTGTAATATATAGTGGAAAAACCAATGGTATTCATGGGTGATCGTAGCAACACATGTTTTCTAAGTTCATCTTGGAGACTAATTATCAAAGGAAGTCGTCTAACATCAGTGAGGGTAGGATGAAAATTGGGGAGATATGTACAATTGTGGGTGTAGTGTCCAATTGTCTTACATACGGTGCAAGGGTGTTTGTGTGCAATAGAATTGTATTGTGTGTCTTGGTAGGTTTCTTTAGGGGAGCTTAGGGGTGTCCCTAACTAGTGTGGTTGGAAAAAGTGGGACTATAGTTGGTGAGTGTAGAAGGTTCCTTAACTCTAGGAGCATAGGGAAAGTATTAATATCATGGTCATTGGCATTACAAAGGGTGAAACATGGTGGAATCCAAATGTAATAAATTCTATAGGGGCCTAAGATGAGCTTAAGGGTATTAGTGCCCCCAACTTTCTTGTTCTTGCCGCCAATTTCTTAGCAAGAATGTGTCTTAGTCAAATTTTTGGATGTAAGTGCTAGTTCTAGGATCACTTATGGTGTGAAACTCACATGAGCTATTGGGTTGAGGATTGAGTGGGATGTTAATGTTAGGAAAGGCTTAGGGTAGGGGGGGGTTACTACATAGGTACCACTATAGTTAGCCCAGGAAGAGTTAGTATGGTCATCACCAGAGTCCCAATGATGTTAGATGGTTGGAAGAAGAAGAGAATTAGAGTGATGGGGTCCCATAAGTGGGGGGGTGTCCTAGTTGTCTTGGATAAGGGAGACACAATGTTCAAGTGTGGATGGCACATTTGACATGGATGAAGTTGTAGATAGCACTTGTATGAGGATGTGATATTGCATACATGAACATATCCTACAGAGGGAATTTGGGGTGACACCACTTGGTATGCCCTAAGTAGTGATGAGTCTTTGAAATCACTAGGACCCATCTAGGTGTAATGTGGGGCTTTGTTGTTTTTTCTTGAGGAGGGGTGGGATGTTGTCTAGATTGGCATCTGTCCTAGGGTAATAGCATGTAAGATGGTATAAAATAATGACCTTCCACTCATGGGGAAACATCATAGTATTAAAAACCGAGGATTCAATCACCTTATTGGCATACCTATAACTACATCCATAGAAAATATTGTAGTCAAATGAAGCATCTACAACTTTGATATCAACCAAAACCATATCCCCCCTAACTCAATGGGTACTTTATAAAATATCGATTCAAGCCAAGAAGGATGAGAATCATAATCCCCAGGGGTGATGGTTGATGGAATGAGCTCAAGGGAACTTAGCTTCCACTAGATCATGGTACATATGATACACGTAGATGCACCTTCGTAAAAAATACATCGATGGGTGATGATGATTCAATAATGGTTAGGATATGAATTGAGATGAATGAAGGAATCCTTTGCTTGGATGGTTATCAAGCATGAATCAGATGGGTTAGTGGTGCCCAAAGATAATAGTAATTTCTTCTTTTAAGAAGGATAGTCTTGGAGGGCCTCTAGTGAGGACATGGAAATAGGTGATTGAACCAAGTTGTCCATGATATTATATCTATGAGTAGCCCTTGCATATGGTTCGTGAACAATGTAATGTAGAGGCACCTTTAGTATATGTGGTGTATGGTCACTACTAGTATATGGAGTCTACAAGGAGGCACTCGTTCATGGTCGGGAGTCATTGTGCTCCTTTGTATTAAGGTTGGGGGACATGCAATATTGTCAATTGTGAACTTGAAGCTAGTGGATATATACAAAGTTTATGTATATGTTTTAATATGAAGGATATCGTGATTGTGTAGGATTCATAGGCTAGGGGTTATTGTGCTCAAAAGGACAAGTTACGCCCTTGATGCAACTCATAGATGTGATTCACAATGTAAGTGGATGTGGTTTGGTGAAAGTCAATACAAATTTCTAATCCTTATTCATGATAGGTTGGTACGATTGGAAGAAGGTCAATAAATTCTTAGCTATAGAATCGAAAGTGGAGTGGACCCCAAAGATTTAGCTATAGACTTGAAAGTGGAGTGGGCCCCAACTACTTTGCTAATGTACGATTTGTTGGATCCCCCCATACGGGTGCATTAAATAAACTAAGGCATGCAAAATCAATCACGATGCTATTAGAGGAGCGCCATAGATGAACCATCATAATGTGGTTGTCTAGATCTTCACTTCGCATTCCCTTGAATTTTGGAATAGCATAGGGAATTTTGGTTGGCATGGGTGGCCAATTAGGATAATGCAAAATGGGATGATGAGTGAGCTTCATCAAACATGAGAGATTTAAACTAGACATGTGTGTTCTCTTAGGTAGATAGGGTGGGGTGGGAACGACCATTGTTGATGAATGATTTGTAGTTGAATTAGATGGGGTAGAGCTCGATGAAGGCAAGCTTATAGAAGGTGATCCTGATAAGGATGATACTAGCAGGGATTATCCTAACAAGGATACACCAAGATGAGGGTTTAAGGGAGATCCAATACACATTGTAATAGAAACAAGAAAACATGAATCTCTCTAAGTGAAGGAGGGAGGACACAAAGCCAAAGAGAACAACAAGGTGCTGAGAAGTTTGCTATGTTTCCTAACTATGTAAATTTATTTGAGCTACAAGGTGATATGGAAATATAATAATGGTATAGGAGAAAAAATTATCTACTCAAAGAAAATGGGTCTAACCTGGAACTAGTGCACAAGTGGTGCAACAAGGTTTTATGAGTGTGTTTTAGTAAACAATCTTGTTAATTTTTCATGAAGGTTTTTTAACACAACTGTTTTAGAAATAAAAAGCATGTTCTTATTACTCTAATCATCTTTTGCTCAAAATGTAATTGGGCCTTCCAAAATATATCAACAAATGGTAATGAGATCCAATGGAGACGACTAGTGAAGGTGTTATAGAGTCAATTACAATGAAGCATTCTAGGGACAATTCCTAGAAGACTACAATTATCTGCCTTAAGTGCTTTCATAGTCCAAAAAAACCACTTGGTCTATATTTTGGCCAATATAACTTCACAAATGTAAACAAGGGATTCACCCTCTAGAAGTCAAACGTTGTAGTTTAAATAAGATGGGTGGCTCCATTAAATTAAAGAAATCCTAACCTTAGCATTTACACACGATAGCGCATCCCATCGTTTTAAGTTACAATTTGATATAAAATATTTAAAGCTGCCTAGAAAAACAACTATGTTTCAAATAATAAATTTTTGTGAGTTATTTGGATGCATGTCCCCACAATATTGACTTAGACTATACATTGTTCGTGGCCTTGTTTGTGACCTCAAAGGAGGATTTCAATCGATCATATGATTATGCTGTTTGATTTTATGGTCTAAATTGGACTCTTGAAATAGTGGTTGTTTAAGGTGTGATAAAGACGACATTTTAGATTTCCGGCCATTTCCAGCTCACCAATGTCACTTTATGGATACATGATGAAGATAATACTTCGTTCAAAAAAGAAGCTTTAAGTTATTTGTTTTTGTTTTCAAGTGATGTAAATAACTTGAAATCACGTTGCTTGAAATATAAATTACACAACCTGAAAAATGGACAAAGAAAATACTTAAACCATAGCTTCATTTTCCACCATTAAATTTCTATAAGATGTAAGCAATTTTAAATGGCAAGCAACAACTTGAATGTAAATGTGATGGAAAAGATATTCTCTTTTCCATGAACCTTTTCTAATTTGCCCTCGCTTTTGATGGAGAAGGTATTTCTCTTTTCCAAGAACCTTTTCTATTTTTCCCTCGCTTTTGAGAGCAAAGTAAACAACATACTTGGGTATGGAAGAGGCTTTAGGTTCTTCATGTGTGTAAAAGTGATGATAAAAAGAATAATTCTGGAAGTAAATGATATACCTAAGATGCTGAATGAGATTGCTTAAATACAAATAATTAAAAGCAATAAATGGTTAAATCAAAGAGTTCATTGTGGTTTAAGTTATAATTATTAGGCACATAAACGAGGTGAAATAGTAAAAGTGAAGTAATTAATTATTCCTTAACAAATTTTAAAATTACATATTTGACTTCAAGATATAACTACCTAATGTGACCTATCACATAGATAGGTTTCACACATACAGGTAAAAGTGCACCTGAATTGTTTTCTTAGACCGATTCAGTGTAATGATGGTAGTTTCATTATGAACCTGGGTGTAACTAAAGCTTGGGTGAGGTTGTCTGACAAATGTACTGAAAACTAACACACATCATTCAAATTTGATGACTTCTTCTAACATATGCTTTTTAATCGAACTGGTCGTAGTAATTTATACAATAAAAAATTTCCTTGTTTTAGATTTCACTTACCATTTCAATAATAAAAAAATTCCGGCTCATTGAGAAATTTCAGAAATTCCAATTCAATTTGACAATCACTAATGATGTTGTACACGATGTTTCGCACTAGGTTAAACTTCATTTGATATGAGCCCTGAGCATGCACCACTTATGTCCATGTACGAAGCCTAAGATAATCATGTGAGTCATGCACATGGTGATCAATATGCACCCCACTATAGAGCATTTAATGTGTCAGTAAGGTGCATATAGACCGTCGAATATGAGGGATCCTCACATCCAACGGTCTATAAGCACCCCACCTACACTTTAAATTCCCCACAGTGGGGCGCATCTTGATCGTTTGTATACATAGTGTAGTTTGCACATGAACATGAACATGGTGTGGGATTTGCATAGTCAACTCGATGTGAAGCACGTGATATGTGAAGGATGTTCCACGTGAATAGATATAGTGTAGTTTGCACATGAACATGAACATGGTGTGGGATTTGCATAGTCAACTCGATGTGAAGCACGTGATATGTGAAGGATGTTCCACGTGAATAGAGCCTGACATGTGTGGCAAATGTTAAAATCCAAAAGATTTGATTTTTTTGAAACTCTAGCCTCCACCCAAATAATGAAATTACAAAAGTATAATTTGTCCCAAAAGTCTCTTTAAGTTAGTTGTATAGAAAAATAAATGTTAGATAAGATTATAAAAACAACAAAGTGGAGTTACCCTTTTGCGTTGTGGTTTTCATGGCAATGGTATGCAAGGCACCTTTATTTAGTAGGTTGTGATCTAAATAAACAAATTAAAGTAAGATGTTTGACTAACAAAAAGTAATACATTAATAATAATAATGAAGTAATAAGAAAGCATAAATACAATTAAATCAAGTAATAAGAAAGCATAAATTTGATAAATACAAATTTAATTTTAAAAATATTATTCTAAGTACAAATAATGAGCGATAAGTGACAATACTCATACTATTATTAATGGAAGGGTACAAATAACATGAAGTGTCACCTTGATGAGAGTGAATGGTAGTAAGTGGGCTCTAGAGCTCTCCTTGGGATGAATCTTTGTCCTCTTTGAATGCTCTCTCTAACTTTAATGGACGAATAACCCTTGTCCCTTTAATGACAGAACACAAGCAAGCATGAGGGCAATAAATTGTAGAAATGAAAGAGAGAGAGAGAGAGAGAGAGAGAGAGGGATTTATGGTCTCCAAGTTCATTCCTCTAGCACGACCTTGCAATATTTTCCTCTTATAGCAAATATTATAGCTTTAATGGTGAATTGACTTCTTTGGATTGCTCCTCATTTACTAATGGGATCCAATGTTCTCGATAAGACATTTTGGGAGGCGAAAGGACTAAGAATTCGTGAGATGGGAGATCGAAATCCCTTGTATGCCACACCATTGTTGTGTAAGTAAGTCCTTTGTCATTAATGTGTCATGGAAGTAGCTAAATTACACATTTATATGTGCTTGGGTGGATCACACAAGATTTTCCACACGACTCATGCAACCAATGGACAAATAGGTGCACAATCAAAGAAGTAGTCAACTACAGGTTTGACTTTTCATAGCAAGGTGTGAAATAACCATTAGGTAATGTGATGTGCCGCATTATGTCAGTTATTGTGAATTGGTGAAGTCGTCTAATACAATCACTTGAATGTATCAAGTGAGCGAAATTGAGGTGACAACAATGGGGTCAAGGTGGGGTAATAATCCTATGTTACCTAAGAACTTATAACTTTTATCATATGATTTATTGAACTGTCATCCACCATATTTGACCTATAATCCAATCATTGCATGCATGTGGTTGTTGGTGAGAAATGTTCGCCTCGCATAGTTATGAAGGCACAAAGTTGGGTACAATCGTCATGGGTAAGTATAAAATTCCTTCACCATCATGGGAATTCGTCCTTCCTCCATTATCATGCATAACCTTTCCATTCTCCTTCATGCATTCATTAATACACACCCATTCTCATGTTTAAGCATCACCCAAGTTCTAAAAAGTATAGCCTCATTTTTTAAACTAAGGCACAAATCTAAAAATGACTAAAGCATGTTATGGGAGACTAATTCATGGACCTAGGGAGATAGATGGATGGATGTTGAGGAGCATAGATGTTGTGCTATTAAGAGACCTCACCTTTTCCTATTAATTGCCACTCATTGGGTGTCTTAGAGACAATGTGTTTTTTTCACTGTTATTCCATAAGATACACACAATCATTAGTTTTTCCTACCTATATTAAGAGTAATAGAAGGGATACCACTCTTGAGGGACTTCTAAGAAACAAAGGGGTATTTCCTCCTTGTGTTATGTGGAAAATATATGGGAATTCCATAATTATTTTATGGTTGGGTGGTTACTTGGAGTGCCTAGTTATGCCAATAGATTTGTTGAGCCTAAAAGAAATTGGGTTAGGTGAGTGACTTGTGCGTCTTTTATCAATTCCCTTCACCCTAGTGGCCTCATAACTTGAGAATGGTATTTGTAGTGGGTTCCTACAATTGGGTGCAAAAAATCTTATAGGTATCCAATCAATTGGACTATATTGGTTAAAAGATAAGTGTTCCATCTCTTCTCTTCGTCTTTGTTTATAATTATTCCATTTAAGCCTGTATTATTTTTATTAATGGAATGTGTATGTAATCCCTATGTTTTTTAAACAAAAATGTGAAAGGGGGTTTATATTAATAAAAAAGTATTAAATATAAATATAGAACAGAGCTTTCATATTATCAAAATATGAGATTCAGTAGTTCTCCGATAAACTAGCACTATATTGTTCTATAACAAAATCGGAGCTGTTGAATCGAGAATTTCCTATACTACTCCCTCTGGTGGAGTAAATTTTGATATATTGTTTATAAAGAAGTAGACAAAAAAACATTCAAAAAGACAAAAGAAAAGTGTTGGTTCTTCATTCCTGGTTTGGTAGATTCGTTGTGTCCTAAAGGTTCACTGTGTCCTAGAAAGTCAAAGAGATTTATTCCATTGGAGAGTCATGGCCCCATTGCTTAAGAATGTCAAGATTCCTAGGATTCCATTCATGTCAACCTGAATGTCGTTTAATTCCGCTTGAAATTCCTCAATATCCTCCTTCAATTGGTCAAAGAGTTGCTTAAAACACTCATTGCTAGCCATGATTCTCCTGAAGAATATTCTTCAATCCCGTGAGAAAATTCCAAGTCTTCGCAAAATTATCATCTTGTGCTTTCTCCATTCTCTACAAAATCCTCTTTATTTATTCTATCTCACCCACCTAGACCCTGGAACTGCTTTCTACATCCTCTAGACTGGTATCAAAACACAAGATCTCAAGGTTGGTATGGCATTGGTCGTCATTGATTGTAGATACCATATCATGTTCACAAGAGGGCATCTTCTTGAAATTGATCATATAACCCTTGACCTATTTATATGCTCCAAGAGACATCTTCAAATCTAAGGAATCGACTAGGCTGCACTTCATTCTGTTGATATTACAACCCAACTCCATATCTATTTTGGAATTAAAGAAGAAAAAACTTAGCAGTACAATCTTTACTTCAATCTTTTAACGCTAGCCTCTGGAAACTGCCCCCGGAACCAAATTTTCATTTTGAAAACAATAAGCCATCTTCTTGATCCTTCCTAAAATGACAAGAATTAATTTTTGTGAGCTTTTGGGACTACAACTTGCATTAATCACCATCACATGGGTCCTTACAGGCTTCATCAATGAAAAGGAGGAGTAAATTCATGCAAGACAGATTGTCTGCCACCCACCCGCCCCTTTAATCAAACTCCTAAGGTGGTTTAAAATTATGAGCATAAACCTAGGTGCTTCATGACAAGCGCAAGGGCTCTCCTTCTTCCATTTCATAAAATAGTAATACTTTGCTAATTAAAAAATTAAGGGGTCCATTTAATGTTTTTGATGGAATTGTTGACTAGCAATTCTCCTTTTGTGAGTGTGGTGCCAATATTAGCTAGACGATCTACTTCTAGATTATTATGGTGCTTTATATGGAAGAATTAAATTTTGGAAATATCTAGGATGCGAGCCATAATCCTCTTTTGCACCCTTCCTACTACTTAATCTCTATTCATTTGGAGCTTTCTCATCCTTTCAATGAGAATCCATGAGTCCCCAAAGGCTGGAAAGGAGTCTACCTTTAACTCTTTTAGAGCTTCTATTCCTTACATTAAGGTTTCCCATTCAGCTGATTATTTGTTCTCTTTCCCAGGCCCAAGAGAAAGATAAGACCTTATTTCCTCCTAGGTTAAAAAGAACCCCTCCCACACCTGTCGCCCGTAGATCCCTAGTTCTCAATGAGCCTATGCATGCTTATTTTCATTTGATATTGATTACATGCATATATGAATTTCAATTTATATTGGGATTTTCAAATATTGGTAGAATCTTTGCATTGTGGAATGAGTACAATCCTTTGAAGGGGATGAGAAAACTTGGTATCAGAGCCGAATTTTCAACAATGGTGTTGATATGGGTTTTCAAGGTGAAAAAATGAGTGACATTGAGTTTCATTGGGAAGTAATAGAGATAATCAGAGTTGTTTTGGGTGTACAAAGTTCAAAATATTATGTTGATGTTGACATGGTTGGAGCTGAAATGTCAACCTAGATCGACACTAAACATTTGAAACCTTTGGGTCCTTCCTTATTTAAGATACCATGGATTTTTATTTTAACTAGAAATAGTCTACATTCAAATGGGATAGGCAACCTTGTTTGAACTATCTCGAAGGGTTTAATTTGGAAAATACCTTATGGGAAAAAGTAATGGTCAAAGATTTGAGCCTACATCCATCAAGGTATTTTTCACTTATTTTCATGACACTCTATGTTTGAGTGGCTTGATGACTTTTTTTTTGAAGTGGATAGTGAAACATTTCTTCAAAACAAGCTGAAGTAACTTGTTTGAAAGCATCCAGATGCGTCTTATTTACAAGTAGCCTAAAGTATATTCTTTAAGAGGGAACAAAGTGACTTATTTTGAATTGTCCTAAAGATCCTTTTTTTTAAATGGTCTAAAGAGGCTTATTCTAGAATAGTTTGATGAAATATTAATTCAAATTAATTACTGAGGTGATATTATGAACTAGGTTATGGAGTGTTAAATTCAAAGTGGGTTGTAAAATGTTAATTTGAAGCGGTTCATGGGGTGATATTATGAAGTGGGCCATGGAGTTTTAATTTGAAATGGGTCATTGTTGTTTATTTTGAAGTGGTATGGTGAAATTTATTCCAAATTTACCTAATGAATTTACTTCAAAGTAGCCAAAGAAATTATTTTGAAATGACCTAACATCCTTGTTCTGAAATGGCATGATGGGGCTTATTTTCAAAATGGTCTAGTGGAATTTTTTTAAAGTGGATTGATTTGCATTATCTCGAACTGATCCAATGACCCAATAGTCTTCCGTCGAACTATCCCAATGGCCTTGCTTCAATATAGTCCAATATAAGTGGGTGTTGGGTATTACATGTGGTATTTGAAATCACATAATAATTAATTGAATTAAAGAGAAATTAAGCCCTCTTGACCCCCAAAATGTCCCCTATGAATTTGTAAAACACATGAAAAAAAATCCTAGATTTATTGTTGTAAAAGGGTTTATGATTCATTTGCAATTGATTGTGATGGGAATGTTAAGAAATCATTACAACAAATGCTAAGATGATGTTTTTGTTTTCATTTTTATCTAATAGAGTAATTGTTTTTCACAATGCTTGTAGTTCAATCTATATATTAAGGTTTCTATGTAAGAGAGTTGCAAAGGAATAGAACCCTATTCTTAGTTGGATTGAGAAAATTGTCATCATGAAAGAGGCATAGAACCCCTATGATTATGAACCATATGTCATAGGTGAAATCTGCATGGGAGGAATGTGGAGATACAAATGATCCACCCAGGAGTTGTCCCCGTTGTGCACCTGGGCACGATAGGATCAACAATCCAATGGATGAACAAACTAAGAGACTCTCCAGTATGTTATCGCTCAAGAAGACCAAACCCAACTTAATGCATCCATGCTTCAAAGTTGGACAAATACACAAAAGCAAATGCAACATGGGTAAACTTCTACCAATGCAGATGGGAGTAGGAGTAGCCCAAGGATGCATTCATGTTAGAGGTCCCATAATACAAGGATAACCTCCCAAGATGGAACATACAAAACATTGATGTTAGAATCCTCTACTAGTAAATCATATATAGTTTCCCATGGGGGCCATAGCAAGTGGTAAAGTTGAAATGTTGTAAATGGAAGGTATCATGTTCGAATCCCCCCAAAATTTCCTATGCACCATGGTTCAGGCCATGTGGATGCACCTAGGGTTATAGTGGTAGCGATATTGGATCCCTGGACCCCGTTTCATGTGAGTACCAGCCTGGTCCCTAGTTGTCGATTCCCCTAGTAAAAAAAATCATATATAGTTGAGGACTCACTCAACAACCGGTAATCCTCTCTTATTTGGCATATTAGGAAGAGGCATCTTAAAGATAAATTTAAGGGAGAATTCTAGAAAGAAAAAACCATGTACATTTGATGATGAGGTTAAAATTGGACAAGACATTAAGGCTTGGCTTCTTGAGATGGGAAGATATTTCCAATTTCATGACTATTATAGAAATATGAATGTTTTAGTTTCCATATGTAATAGATGATAGAGATTCCATTTGGAATGACCACCTTTGCTAAGTAAAGAGAATCAAGGAGAGGATGATTCTATGGAAACAATACAAGAAATACTTCCAGCAAAACCACCTCTTGTCATTACTATGAAGGTAAATTATGAGAATTCTATGAGTTGAATTTGGGCCAAATGACCATGGATGAGTATGAAAACAAATTTATTGTAGTTGTTGAGGCATGCCAAATATATAATAGATGAGAAAGTGAAATTCAACTCTTTTAAGGAGTTCTCAAGTGGATTGCCTCAATCCTACTTGGATAAGATTGAATTTGATGAACCTAGAACACTCGAAGAGGCAATTAAAAAGGCAAAGTATTGGCCAATTAATACTAAGAGGGTATGGTCAAAGATAATGAACATAATATAATGAGAGCATTGGATTATTGTTGTGTTTCAGTTTATTTCAATCAAGTCAATGAAGAGCATAGTCCCACGGGTCTGCAATGAAGATGCAAAATGATTTTTATGCCTCGAAAAATCAATAAGATGTCTTTAGCGTGAATAACGATATATGTGTGGTGATAAGGTGGTCAGTTCACTTATCGTGGAAAATCATGCTCTACAAAATGAAATAAATTTCTTTTGTTATGAGAGTTGAAAATTGACTTATAATCAATGTTCCCCCAAGTTTCTGGGACGCGAGACCGGGGTAGCAGGGAAACACACTGGTAACACATGGTGGATCACACCTTTATGGCCTTCCCTGTCCCTCTGCAGACTCTTTAGACCCCATGGACCATTTTTGTACCTTTGATGTTTCCAAGATCATCCCTAAAAACATGTCTTATTTGCTATACACGACTTTTAAACCTGTTCTTGCATATATACGCGGATTTGACCCTCAAACCTGCGTACATTGGGATGTGTGCAAAAGGCCAAATATTTTTGGAGTTTTTCTTGATGTGGATCCGAATCACTTATCTTTTGGCCTTCTATATGCCTTGAGATCGCTCGGATTTGACCTTTCATTGCCCCAATGAAGCACTATATAAGGAACCCTTTGGATACATTGAAGGGAAGAGGAATTGAAGAGCAAGAAAACTATAGTCCATTGTTGTCGGAGCTTATACTTGAGTCTGCATCCCTTTGTCCCTTGCAGCACTTTGTGTTCTTCCCAAGCTTGCCTTTTCTTGTGAGCTTGCTATCGAGAGATGGAGGATTGAAGTGGTGGAGGCCCAGGTGGAGGACTCAGTTTCTCCAATTCGCAGACGTGCCGACAGAGGTTGTCACTATTGTAATCTCTGTTTTATATTAATGGAAATATCTTTTCCTGTCCAATAATGTGTATTGAATCCATGGATGATTTTAAATGCTTATATGTTATTAATTATATATTCTAGAGTAGGTCTAACACAATTATATATAGCATGCTTGTCTTGTTTGCTGAATGTTGAGAGAGCAAATTACTTATACAAGCGAGAGTGGAAAAGCTCAATGAGGATCTACATCAACCGTTCGGAATAAGGTATGTGTCGAGATCCTTTAGTGTTAGATTCTTGGTTTCTCTTGCATATTGGAAAGGATTGATTTCTGCGGTTATTCTATCTGTTGTGGTACCCCAAGCCATAGAAAGTTTTCTCCGTAACAAAATTGGTGACTCCACTAGGGACGTTCTTTGTTTTTCTTTGGGGTTTAGGAGCACAATGTGTTTGATATTCTTGACTTGCTCTTTGTTTCTCCTTGTTTATGTGTTGCATTTTATAGTATAATCATCCATTGACACTCCCTTTTATTGGTTTGACCCTTGGCCTGCTTTTTACCACTGCCTTCTCTGTATACGCAGGTTTTTGGGCAAAAGTCGCTTACATACGTGGATTTTTGGCCAAAAGTCGCATATACATGCAGGTTTTTGGCCAAAATCCGCGTATACATGCAGGTTTTTGGCCAAAAGTCGTGTATATACTCAGTTGTTCTCTAAACAGTCGCGTACATCCTCCCTTTTGGTGAGTTTGATTTTTTGAGAAGTTGTTGGGTGGGTTTTGAGTGTGGTTGGGTCTTCCTTGGGTCTGATGTTGTCTGTTGGATGCTTCTTTTGTGACCAGAGACCGCTTTTTCATTGATTTTTCTTTGAAAGTAGTTTTAATCATTTATCCTTTTTGTTTTTCCATTAGTGCATTACTATTTTTTGTCTCGGTGTCTTGCTAGGATTGTGTTTTATACTTGCTGCAAAGACTGAGAGTTTTAGATGAATTTTATTGCATTTTTCATTCTTTTATATTGAAAAATACAAGGTAGTTGCATTTTTTGCATATGGATTTGAGGAGGTACTTGCATTGGATTGCTTGGATGAGAGTTTTATTTAGGATTTCATATAGGAAGGATTGAATTGACATTCGAAAAGGAATATATATTTATGCATCTCATGTAGTGGCATACCCTGTTTTTCATTCTACAAGATTGCACTTGGCATTGCTTGTTAGGTGTGCACTTTTATTTCACTGCTGAGTCTTCATATCATTAGTTGCACGGCCATTTCCCTTTGAGTAATTACAGCCAATTAAAATCAACGCATAATAAAATGAATTACACTCTTTTCTTTTATAGGGTGCACCAACAAAATTAGGTTTTAGGGTCTTGGAATAGTTCATTGTGAGTAAATTCTCCCAGACCAATAAATGAAACATTTATGTGTCTGTCCAGGTGAGAGTGTGAAATTCCTTCATATAATTAGTGTTTCTCGGGACCCTCCTCTTACAAGGGAGTTAAGCACAAGGCAGTGTGAGCGGTTATTGATTGGGATGACCCCTGGTCATAACTGAGTAGCACCGAAGATATTTCCAGGATTGTATTCGTATCTGGGGGCTCTTTCAAGAGTTTCAGGCTTTGCTACCCTGCCCATACGGTCGATCCTGCCTGCAACTGTCCTCCTGAGCATTGGTTATATTGAGCTGACCTTTGTTTCCTTACCTAGGTATCACAGGGGGTACTTGCAGAGGTTATTCTGTAGGTGTCCCAGCCAGGTAGATGTCGAACAGCCCAGTCGCTTTATGCGTTAAAGCTAAGGGACACTATAATTGGTTATGTGCCTCTGCTTGTAGTGTATGTGAGTTTCGAGCCTCTCCTAGGGGAGACATGCCTACTGCATTCGGGAGTTCACATATCCTCCCCTTGGTTTGCTTGTATTTTGGTTGTAGATTTTCTTAGGAATGTGCTCTTTGTGCGCTAGTTGGCCTTTGGGATCGTGGTTACTTGAGTATATTTATGCTCTCTTGAGTTTGAGTCCTTTTATTTTAGGCATGCCTGGTATCCTATCACCCGTCCTTGGTCCTAGTACGGACCCTGGCATCAGATTTGGGGGCATCACAGCCCCTTACCCTGCTCATAGATTTGGGATGGGTCACATTCTGCCCTCTACTCCATTTGTGGAGGATGTTGACTCCCTTCTCTCAGTTTTTACACCAGTGGTCACCCTCACAGGGGTGGTAGTGGATACGTGAACGTTGGGTCTACACTTTACATTCCTTTTTATGGCCCATTGTCCACCGCACTGTTTCCTTTGAATTTATTTGTCATGATCATTCGTCCCTATATCCTATAGTTTGGATTCTTTATTGACTATTTTGGGTTGTTTTGGACTAATATGGTTGTCATGTAGGATCTGGTTTTTGTACACTCTCTTCGAGGTTTTGACCCATTCGTTCCTATCACAGGTATTATGTCTGAACTGGCATATAGGTTAGGATATCACATCCTCTTGCACTTATGCATTTCCTTATGATCGTTCCATCTTAACCTTAGGTACGAACCCATTCCATGGTATCACGAAACCTTCATGCTGCTGTTAGGTACTATGTGAATGGTAGAGCTTTCCTATACATGGGTGTCCTAGTTAGCTCCCTTTTTCATTTGGTACCCATGTTGTGAGGCCTCTCTTAGGTCTGGGAGTCCCTTTTAGTCCCGCCATGTCCTTGAGCAAGAGCTTCATACTCCTCTTGAACTTTATGCTGGTCATTTCCCTGGGACTCCCTTGTATATGTCAAGTTGTAATTGCATTACCATGAGCTTTGCCTACCTCATTGAGCCTTATGCCGGCTTCCCTGACTTTGATTATCAGCCATATATCCTGAGCTTGTCTCATGTCTAGCCATGCAGAGCCATTTTATATATCTTTTGCAACTTGATTCCCCATTTTTACCGAGAGGGGACTTTCGCCTAAGTGTTGTTATCCTACACATGTGTCCTTGCATTGAGCATAGGTATGTTCTGCTGCTTGGAACTAGTTTGTTTTCCCATTAACACTCGTCTCCTCCTAGTCTGTAACTATAAAGCACTTTTATTCTTTTTCAAGTTTTTCAAAATATTTGAAAAAGTACAAAAAATTAAAAAAAATTCAAAAACCGGACAAGAAAAGATGTTATCTTTGGCAGCAGTCGAGTCGTGTTGCCTTCGAACAGAGCATTGTATATCACATCCGTTGGTTGGGTTAATCATTTGAATTTAGGAGCTATACTCGTTTCTTTGAGTTTATCTCCACCGACTGGTTAAGCTTCCAGTCCCTATGGAGCCTTTGTCGATGCCTCCTGTGTCACAGAGATGTCTCCGTTTTGTATATCGAGTCTATGCTACCTACATTCAGTCACCATTCGCCTTTATGCTCTTGTTCAAAGGAAGTTGAAACCTGAGTCGGCCATTCCTCAGTTCTCTTGACTTTGCATGTTGGCCATTCCTGTTATTGATACTGGTTCATGCACATTATGATCGAGTCTTTCCACATTATACATCTTTGATGAGTACCTTGTGTTGGATGATGGGGGATTCCTTAATGCTCTCCTTCCAGCGGATTTCATCCCATCGACTTCAAATCATTTATTCTGGGATAGGAATCTAGAGTCATTTTTGAGTGCCTTGAGACTTGCAGTCATCAATGGCAGGTTCTCTCACCATCGACAGTTTTTGGGAATACATCAATGTCCCCTGATCGATGGATCATTTCAAGTGTTCGACCTCAACACATTTATTCACACTTGTTAGTTTTCACTCTAGTACCTTGATTCCCATTTTCATTATCGGTGGGTGATCTTGCGTCTGTTAATGGTATACATCAATGAACAGTAATCAGATGATGCACTACTATGTTCGACCTCAACACCTCTATTCTCATAGTAGGACATGTACTCATAGCAGATTGTGTAGAAGACCTTCCAGATTGGTGGCATTTCATATAAGCTACCTCTTTGATCATGCCAGTGTTCATGAGATTTCAGAGCTCGTGACTTGATTCCAGTGTATGTCAGATGTTTCCAGCCATTATGGAGATCTTGATCCGTTATATATCTCCAGCCTTCATGGAGATCATGATCCTTTGTATATCTTCATCATGGAGGTTCTGATCTATCTATATTGTACGTGGTGATGACCACACATGTCATATTTTGTATCATGCCTATTCATGGCCATTGTACTCTTATGTATCTGGGACTGCTATATCTACTTGCAGTTATGTGCAGAGTTTGATCATTATATTGTACTATTGGATGGCTAGTTCTTCCACCTGGTTCTTCATCACTCCACTTATGGGATGGACTTATAATGTATTTCGGTCATCGTATGACCCCTCTGACCTCACACATTAGGGGGCATCTGTTACAACTAAATTTACCACACATGGTGGATCACACCTTTATGGCCTTCCCTGTCCCTCTGCAAACTCTTTAGACCCCATGGACCATTTTTGTACCTTTGATGTTTCCAAGATCATCCCTAAAAACATGTCTTATTTTCTATACACAACTTTTAAACATGTTCTCATGTATATACGTGGATTTGACCCTCAAACCCGCGTACATCGGGATGTGTGCAAAAGGCCAAATAGTTTTGGAGTTTTCCTTGATGTGGATCCAAATGACTTGTCTCTTGGCCTTCTATATGCCTTGAGATTGCTTGGATTTGACCTTTCATTACCCCATTGAAGCACTATATAAGGAACCCTTTGGATACATTGAAGGGAAGAGGAATTGAAGAGCAAGAAAACTATAGTCCATTGTTGTCAGAGCTTATACTTGAGTCTGCATCCCTTTGTCCCTTGGAGCACTTTGTGTTCTTCCCAAGCTTGCCTTTGCTTGTGAGCTTGCTATCGAGAGATGGAGGATTGAAGTGGTGGAGGCCCAGGTGGAGGACTCAGTTTCTCCAATTCACAGACGTGCCGACAAAGGTTGTCACTATTGTAATCTTTGTTTTATATTAATAGAAATATATTTTCTTGTCCAATAATGTGTATTTAAATGAGTATTGAATCCATGGATGCTTTTAAATGCTTATATGTTATTGATTATATATGCTAGAGTAGGTCTAACACAATTATATATAGCATGCTTGTCTTGTTTGCTGAATGTTGAAAGAGAAAATTACTTATATAAGCGAGAGTGGAAAAGCTCAACGGGGATCTACATCAACCGTCCGGAATAAGGTATGCGTCAAGATCCTTTAGTGTTAGATGTTTGGTTTCTCTTGCATATTGGAAAGGATTGATTTCTGCGGTTACTCTATCTGTTGTGGTACCCCAAGCCATAGGAAGTTTTCTCCATAACAGTATGGTCAAAGATAATGAACATAATATAATGAGAGCATTGGATTATTGTTGTGTTTCAGTTTATTTCAATCAAGTCAATGAAGAGCATAGTCCCACGGGTCTGCAATGAAGACGCAAAATGATTTTGATGCCTCGAAAAAACAATAAGATGTCTTTAGCGCGAATAACGATATATGTGTGGTGATAAGGTGGTCGGTTCACTTATCATGGAAAATCATGCTCTACAAAATGATATCAATTTCTTTTGTTATGAGAGTTGAAAATTGACTTATAATCAATGTTCCCCCAAGTTTCCTGGATGCGAGAGCGTGGTAGCGGGGAAACGAACGTTGGGGACCTGTGGAGGCCACCCCCAAATTTTAGGGAAATTCAAGGGGGGAAGGGGGAGGTCGAGGTCATAAAAATTATAAAAATATAATAATATTACAAACCTCGGAAATAACAATTCATCATGTATAAATATAGTTTAAGTTGCTCCCTGTAAATATAGTCTAATTCTTTAATGATTCAACACACTTCAACATTGTGAAAAATCTATGGCATAGATGTTGTAATGGGAAAGTGTGACCAGAGGACCTTATTTCTTCATGATTCCATAGGGCATCACATTATTTGAGGATTTCAAGTCCAACATACAATTACGCAAGATTGAACTATTAGTCCTATATTGGGATCCTATTTATCAATAACACCCTGTTCCCACCTCCTCTAGGATTTTAGCCCTTGCCTCCACCTTGAATCTCAAAGTTGATCCTTGAAGGAAATTACTAGACACCCTACAATTTTGATGAAACTTCCTAAACCAAGCATTAAAATAAGGTAAAATTAGAAGAAAAAAAATCATGCTTAATAAGTCATTTAGATTGACTAAAGGGTACATTTTAATTAAGTTCATGGTAGAGAAGTTTAACAATCAACACCACCAACATCAAGGTACATAGAGAGGTTGATGTAATTGATTAAATAACAATCCCTTAACCTCATACATGATAAAATCGAGTGGAAACGTTACAATCCTGGAATCCTATAACCCTGAAAATTGTTAAGTTTGTTGAATTTTGAATGGGATCTAAAATTCTACTTTGTGTGTATGAACTCCCATGAGGTTGGAACCACTCTCAAACATCCTGAAACAATTAATGGTAATGCTAAAAATTTAAGTAAAAGGATAGAAAATGAAAGATAAGGAACATACCACTTTTACTTTAAGAATTTAACACTACCATTACTACTAAAGTGCCTAAGATCCCCCCACTTCACTGGTGCACGCTTCAAAACAGGGGGGTGAGCTCCCCCCTACATTTCCCCAAGTTTTGCCAAATTAGGACGAGGGAAAATATTTCAAAAGGAGCCCCCAAGCCCTTGGAGCGTGGGGAGCGAGGGGTGAAAGCTCCTGACATTGGGGGGGGAGTCCCCGTTGAACACTGCTTATAATCTCATCATATGATGAGATGAAAACGTTACAAGTGGCTTTGGAGGATCTTCAAAACATTTTTCGAAGAGGGCTGTGTTTAAAGTGTAAGTTTTATTTCTTTTTGTTTCTTCTCATGTAAGGTCCTTTCTTGATTTCTTGCCTCTCATAAGAGGAGTTGAGGCATGGGTGGGGTAGGGTAGGGTAGATTCATTTTTTAAAGATCAACATGAATTCCTATCATATAGTTTATGAACTTTAATGAGGTAATTTTAGCTATTTATTTTGGCTAGTATTTTTTCATTCATTCTTTTTCTTTTTCTTTTATGGCTTCTTGAACTTTTCCATTTATTTTTGTGCCCATGTCTTTGGAGCTTGCTTGTTCTTGGATGATCTTTATTACTAGGTTTTTCTAGAGTTGTCCAAGTATCCTCATTATTTGGCAACTACTTTGAATCTTTCATATGTGTTTCGTGATCTTTTATGACCTGTGTATTCTCTTCCTCTACTTGAGTTTCAAACAAAGGGTGCTCCACATACTCTTGACTCTACCCTTGTTTGTCCAGTAAATCTTTAAGTTGATATTTTTCATCCTTGGTTTGGGGTTCTCCCTTCCTATCTAGAGGGTGAGGGGTTTCCAAGTCAAGAGAGGAAATAATGACCAAAAACATGTTTTGTTTTGGAGAAGACTCGGATACATTTCCAAGAAAAGAAGGAGTCCGAGATCACTTTTGTTTCCCATTTGAGATGTTTCCTTTTCTTTTTGGTTCTCTTCTGTAATCTCCTCAGCTATGGGAGAGAGATTTTTAGGGCATATTTTACTAAAACAACCATATTAAGTGCAACGATTACATTTGTATAGGACTTGTTTGTAATAATTGTTTCACTTAACCCATCTTTACATTTGAAACTCCATTACTTCTAGGAGGTGAGCTTCCATGTTAACCCATACACAAACCAAGACACACGAAAACATAACTACCTTTGGGTTCAACTTCATCCAAAAACTACACATGAAGTGCTTGAGAGAATAAAGCTATTTGTATATAGAATTTCATTTCCTACTAACATTGGAGCTCATAATGTTTTTCATGTTTCTTTGCTTAAGAAATATTTGCATGATCCTAACCATGTGACTGATTGGGATGTGATCCAGGTGGAACCCAAGGGAGAGTTCCAAATAGAGCCACTATGCATCCTCAACAAGAAAGTAAGATTTCTTTGTAACCAAGCCATCGGACATGTAATGGTGCAGTGGAAGCACTTTGGTCTCGATGAGGTTACAATGGATCTAGAGGATGCCATGAGAAAGGCATGCCTGTTTTTGTATCGATTTTGATGAAACACCGAGGATGTTGTTATTCCAAGGGGGAAGGGAATGTAGTAACCCCAATTTTGACCCTTGGAATGTATCAAATCAAATCATGTAAATGATGCAAATATGCTAGTATGGATTACTAGTGCAAAGCTCAAGGTCAAGGCCTGACTAGTGAATAGTTAGGCATGTATAATGTAAATATTTCCATATGGGCCATGTGGTTGGCTTGTCATGTTGTGGTCATGTTGACTCAAAATACATGTAATATCATTTTAAATAATAAATAGTCTTGTGTAAAGACCACTAGAGGGGCTATGATTCCACTAGAGGGGAAGATGAAATGGGGCATAAGGGAGATTAAATCCTCTATTGCTAAGTGTCAACCTTAGAACTTGTCTGTATTTTGGCATGTGCCTTAAATGAGTCAATTAATTCATTTTGATTTATTAAATCCAATCATTAAATGTATGCTCTCTTGTCATGTAATTATGAAAACATGAGATTAAAATATGATAAAAATAATTAATGTAATATAATGAAGCCTATAATTCAAAAGACATACCATTTGTAGTGTTGCTACATATGATCATTATGTCTAGCTTTTCTTTTAATCAAGCCAATAGAGAACATAAATATATTCCCACATTTTTGCAACTAATATATAAAATATTTTTGTTGTGTAAACAAATGCTTTTTCTTTAAACTCTTTTTATAAACTATATACATATTTACTTCAAAATATTAAATTTTAATATGGCATAATATTATTATACTAGGAGTATTTTATTGTATTAAAAATGCTTATTCTATAGGTTTAATCTTAAAAAAAAGTATGGATGTTTTTCATTAAAAAAATATTAATAAGTATTTTTTTAATAAGATTCTTGATTTTTAAATATTTTATCAATAAAAATATATTTTATAATGATTGCAAAAATTAAAATAAAAATAAAAATATATTTTATAAGGGTTGCAAAAATTAAATTTATTTATAAAAAATAAATTTTGTAGTAAAAAATTATAATTTTTATTATCATTAAAATAAAATTATATATTAAATGACTATGGTGAACACTTCATTTTTATTTTTTTTGTAATGCTGCATAGATCTATTAAAATATAAAGACAAAATGTACAAAAGTAACCCTGACCAGAGGAGGTCTCAGGTGGTGAAACCACCACCCAAGCCTCTCAAAAACTGAGGGTCGTCTATGAAAACCAGAGATGAAATTGTTCCTGACGAAAATACTAGCAGAGTACCAAGTTTTAGATAATGTAACAGACATGACATAGTTACAGATTTCAAATTAAAAAATAGACAAAGACATAACCAGACCTGACATATCTTGCAAAAAAAAACCTGAAACGATAAGTTGTTTTTGTAGAGGATGAGAGCATGCTTCAGGATGGGGGGTTTTCCTCGATGATGGGGAAACCCCATCTTTCCCCCTGCGAGGGGATGGATGAGTTGTTGGATGCCTCTGAAGCGGCTTGAGGCTGTTGCAACTGTTGTTCTGGCTTCTGGCCCACCATGTTCTTCAGACGTTTAAAGAGCAGCCCCACTGTCGAAGGGACGGGGAAGATCGGTGCACGTGGAGCCGCAATCGTGTTGGCGTCCCGTGAAATACCTCTAGATGCACTCCCACTACCACCTCCACCAAACCTGACATGCATTATGCCCCTTGTCGCACTCCCACTGCCACCTCCCCCAAGATCACCATGCCCGGTGTGGCCAAACGTGCCTTTCCAGGCAAACGTATTGTCCAGGGTTGTGAGCTGGGAATCCATTTCAAAAATTATGGCTTTCATAGCGAGAACAGAGTCACAGGATTTAGACCAGTTGTGAAGAATATCTTCAACAAGATTGCATAACATATTTTTTACAAGCCAGCAGTGATTTACCTGGCTTCCTCCCTACCCAGAAGCAAGCTGTTGGTTGAGTACCCTCCCCTACCAGTCTTCAACAAGGATGCAGACCTAAGGAGAGATACGATTTTTGTAATCTTCAGTGATTTGCAGGCTACACCCGCGTTGGGCTTTGCCCTTGCCCGAGCTAGCACGATGCGGCGTTCCCCTCTGTCTCGACAAGTTTGGTAGACAGAACCTCGATTGAAGGAGAAGGAGAGTGAAGAGGTCACATGAACCTACAAACTGAGCCCTGCAAGAATACCCCGGCCAAACAAAGGCGCCACCTTGAGGCAGAGGCCAAACTCCCAAGCGCTCTATGAACCCCGAATTGCTCAGAGTCGAACCTACCCCAACAAAGATATTGAAACGGTTCTCCATGATGAAGATACCCCCCCGTTGATCAGCCCAAGTACCTGCGCGCATTGAATGGCTCTACAATTCCATGAAGGCTTAGGAGGAGGATAGGGTGTTGCCAAACTTCATCGCATGTGCTGAAGAGACTTGTCAATATTCTCCCATGCGCGAGGGACGCTGAGAGGTTTCAGACGTAATGATGGCATGGCTGATGGAGGTGTCAGGCTCATGTTGCTCGCCACCTGGAGGTTGCACTGGGCGAGACGTGGTGCACTAATGGCCTGCTACGCTGTCACCCGCATCTGGGAACTAAAACACTTTCATTATTTAGAATCATTATAAAATAAAATTTGGAATAGATTACCTACACTACTCATATGCATTATAACATACATTCTACATCTCTTAAATCAATCATTAAATGAAATTATAAAAATTAATCTATTTAAAAAATGCAATGCATATAATTTTTCCTATTAAATTGAAGTTTTAATGGGCACAAATTTTTATCTATTATTTTTTAGAATTTATTTATTAATTTTTGTTAAGAGATAATATTAAGAAGCTTTGCTTCTAATTATAGTTGTTTAATTTATTTTAATTTAAATAAAAATAAAAATAAAGTATTAATTTTTTTATAAAATTTGATATATGTTTTAGTTTGTTAACAACAACAATAAAATATTCTTAAAGTTATAGTTTAACTAAACATAAAATTAGAGTATACAATATCTCTTATTTTGTGTTAACTAAACATAAAAATTAGAGTATTTAATGTAAGTATAGTTTGAATGGGTTTAATGATTAAGAACATGCTTCCTCTTAGAAAATTATAGATTCAAATCATGAGAGGCAGGATATGTCCATCATTGTAGATCATCAATTTCTAGTTACCTTGGTCATTTTCCATGTATGTGATTGTGCCCACATTGTCTTTTACACCTTTTATAGACCATTAATTTCTAGTTACCTTGTCATTTCCCATGTATGTGACTGTGCCCACAGTGTCTTTTACACCTTTTATATGGTGTATTCTTTTTTCCTCTATTTGATTGCTGCAACACAAAAGCCATGGAAAACAAAAAAACATTTAAGAATGTCACCTATATAAAAGCATTTTTATACAGAATGTTTACTATATGTTTTCACGTCTAAGTTGCATGGTTTTACAATTTGTGTCCTAAATTTTCCCTAGTTGTGTTCTCTATACCTTGATATATATACCTACCATCTAGCTATGTTTTCCATTCATACTGGTTCTCAAAAGCATCAAACCAGCGCGTGAAAGACTATGGATAAATATAGGTGGCAAACGAGAGATTTGGAAATTGTTGAATCACTTTCAAAGCTGCCCAACATTGTATGCATTTATGGATGGGCAGGAGCCTCTTACCTTATTGAATTAGTTTCAAGCAGAGGCAAAGATGGAGACAAGCTAAAACATAGTAAAGTAATTATTATCTTCATTTTCCAATACATTGATTACTACTATAAAATGTGGTAGCAAATTGTTTTGCAAGGGGCATGGAATTACATATGAATCACATTAATTTATGTAAATAACATATGAATCACATTCATTTTCATTTTCATTTTCATTTTATTGAAATAAATATATATTTTTATTATAAAGAGAAATGATTCAAATAAATGTATATTTGTATTATAAAAAAAGATTAAATTTAATAAATTTAGATAAATAAGGTTAGAAGTTTTTAATTTTATTTAAATTTTTTGGAAGAAAAAACCAAAAGTATATTCTTTGTATATTTGATGATGATAATGATTAACATCCACTTTAGAACATATTATATTAAAAAACTTTCACCTATTTTTCACTATTCCAACTATTTAATACTTTCATGTATCAGAACTTAAATATAATACCTATTTATCTATAACTTAATAGTCAATTTTTTCAGCAACGTAGATGTGAAGGAAATCGAATGAAAATTTGGAGGCACTTGTGAAACTTTGCTCTGCTAGGGTTTGTCGTTAATCCAAACCCTACGCGGCGCTCAACCAGTCCTTTTCTGCATCCTCTGTTCTGACTCTGATTTGCAGCTACTCGCCCAGTACTGTGTGACATCATGGAATCCGCATCAGGGGGGGGGGGAGCGGGTAAATCAGGCTCCTCTCTGCCTCTCTCATCAAATCCGAGTTCAAAGAACCTCACGATCCCCAGCAACACTTTGAAAATTGGTTCAGAGGACATCCCTATCAGGCTAGAAGTCAAAAATCCCGTTAGGTCGTTAGCCTCCAACCCCAATCTGGAAAAAGGTATTCATCATCCTCCCAAAGCTCATAAATCTTGTATACCCTGCTCAGCTGAGCGCCCCTGTTTAAACCTACCGACGGAAAGGATTAATGCTAGAGCTCAAAAAATGAAAGACCATGCGCTTATCGACAAGTTTATGGGATTCTGGCCAACAGAACAAGCTCTTCGTGGATGAATTGCTGCCAAATGGAAACCCAAAGTGCATTTCAACTTACAGCTAGGATCCAAAGGATTTTTCACCATCATCTTTCATCATATGGAAGACAAGGCTTGAGTGGAAGAAGGAGGCCCTTACTTTTTTAATTCTGCAGGCTTATACCTCAGAAACTGGATCGAACGCTTCTGCCCAGAAAATGAATATTTCTCCTGGGCCCCAGTTTGGATTAGAATGTTCTCTCTACCGCAGGAATATTGGGATGAAGATACTCTTCAAGAGATTGGTAATACTCTGGGCTCCTTTGTTAGAACTACCGATCAGACTCGAATGAACAAATTCACCTCATATGCCAGAATCTGTGTTTTCATGCACATCGCAAAGGCTCTACCTGATGCAATCTGTCTTTCCCATGAAGACACCGAGTGGATCCAACCCCTTGATTATGAACACATCCCATTTAGATGCAGAAAATGTCATGAACATGGGAATTTGTTCCGTGACTGTCCCATGAATAAAGCTCCTGAGAAATCTAACCCTTCTACCGCTGATGAGCAAGGGTTCCAGCCTATGATTCGAAGGAAAAGAAGTCACAAAAGATCGTTGGCAGAAAAGCTTCTGGAGCACCCTGCTCCCTCCTCTAACAGCTTTCAGGTTCTGGAAGAAGTCTCCACAAAAACTAACAAGACCGTCAATGAATCTATTTCCAATAAGGAAGTTCAAGAAGTTCCGATCCAACTCCAGGTGCCAAAAGCTATGGAAAACCCGGCCTTACAGCAATCGGAGAAATCTTTAGGTAAAAATCCAGAAAACCCTTCTGATCTTCAAGAAAAAACGCATTCTGATATACCCATGCCAGATCACAATCTGGAAAACCTTGAGGAAGAAGATATGATGGATGCGATACCAGAAGGGATGGATCTCATCGGTCTGGAGGACGGCTGTACTAGAAAAGCTTTCAAGACAATTCCTCCCAATCAAATTCAACTTCTGCATAAAGCTCTAATTAAAACAAAACTTGGAGTCACTACCTCAGGCCAAAAGGAGAATAAAAAATCCCATAAAGATCCCAAGAAAAAAGGAAGAAAATCGTCTCTTCAACGAATCAATCGTTTAGGCACCGCTCTGGTTGACTCTGGCCAATACGCCCAGCTTACGGAATTCTTCACCTCCCCCTCCCCCACTGTTAACCAATGAAGCTCATCTCCTGGAATATTAGAGGTCTCAACGGTCACTCTAAACAAAGAATGTTGAATATGAAGCTTCAAAAAAATCCCCCTTCTGTCCTTTTCCTCCAAGAAACTAAATGTCCAAGTGAATCTGCCTTTGATATCATGGCTCGTATTTGGAAAAACAGTTCCACCATCGCCATTGATGTACAGGGTGCCTCTGGCGGCCTCTCCATTAGTTGGAACCCTCACATAATCTCTCTTGACTTTTCCCTCGCTGTGAGGAACTCTATCTCTGCCTCCTTTCATCTTCTTGGCTCCAGCTTCAAAGGTTATCTAATGAATGTTTATGGACCTCAGATCGCAAACGGGAAAAAAAATCTTCTCAAGCATATTGACTGGTTCAAGACCTTGCACACTAATTCCTTGATCATCATAGGTGGAGACTTTAACATGATCTCTAACTTGGAGGAAAAAAAAGGGGGCCTTAGATGTCTCTCAGGGGAAGATGAAGCCTTCAATTCGATGATAAATGTATGTGAATTGGTTGACATTCAAACCTCCTCTGGTTTTTTCACTTGGAACAACAGAAGAGGTGGACCCCACCAAATTGCCAAATGTTTGGACCGTTTCCTTGTCCCAGATTCTATCCTCGCTATGGGAGGACTCATGGATGCAATGGTTCTTCCTATAGTAGGGTCGGACCACTGGCCCATTGCCCTCTCCTGGCACAATCAGGGTCAACCTCTTCATAAACCCTTCAGATTTGAGAAATTTTGGCTCTCCCACCCCAAGTTTCTGGATACAGTCACCACCTAGTGGAACGATATGTCGATTTCAGGGAGGTCAAAAATGGCTATCATGCATCAAAAACTAAAACTGCTCCGTAGCCATCTCAGGAATTGGAACAAGAATACCTTCGATGACATTTTCAAAGACAAAGCAGTTATCCAAGAAAGCCTCGAAATTCTCC
This sequence comes from Pseudotsuga menziesii, assembly GCA_001517045.1. Classification (NCBI taxonomy): domain Eukaryota; kingdom Viridiplantae; phylum Streptophyta; class Pinopsida; order Pinales; family Pinaceae; genus Pseudotsuga; species Pseudotsuga menziesii. The sequence continues at coordinate 183,238 of LPNX011164072.1, read as the reverse complement.
AACGCCAAGCTATGGAGAACGGTTTCAGCCCTGAAACTAAGCTACAAGAAAGAGAACTTCTCCATCAGCTTAATAACAGATGTGATCAAGAAGCTATCTACTGGAATCAAAAAGCAAGAATCAAGTGGCTAAAGGATGGCCAACGCAATACATCTTTTTTCCATAAATCCACCATCCAACCAGAATGCAGAACAAGATCGGCAAGCTACATACAGAATCGGGAGATATGTTGGAAGAACATCTCGATATTTCCAAAGAGCTAACTCACCATTTCATTCAACTCCTCTCGGAACCTAACCACAATCGGCTTGAAGAGATCAACAAGGTCACACATTGCATCCCCCCCTTAGTGAACAACGACCACAACCACTCTCTCATGCAACCCATATCTATGTAAGAAGTTGAAGTGGCAGTGGAACAAATGGCGGACAACACTTCTCCTGGCCCGGATGGTTTCACTATTGACTTCTTCCACCACTGTTGGGACCTTCTCAAGGAAGAGGTTCTGGAAATTGTAGAAGAATCAAGGAAAAAAAATGGATTTTACCAGCTCTGAATGCCACTCATCTGGCTCTCATTCCCAAAGAAATAGGTGCTTCACATCCCGGTAAGTTCTACCCTATCTCTCTTTGCAATTTCATATACAAAATTATCTCTAAAGTCATGGCTAACAGACTAAAACCCCTCTTACCTCTCCTCATCTCGCCGGAGCAATCAGGCTACGTGGAAGGAAGACAGATCCTTGATGGTATTATTCTAGCCCATGAGGTGGTCCACTCCCTGAAAACCTCCAATACCCCGGGAATGATCCTTAAATTGGACCTGTCGAAAGCCTTTGACAAACTCAGCTGGACCTTCATTGAAAAAATTTTGTTGGCTTTTGGCTTCTGCCAAGATTGGGTCCGTTGGATCCTTTCGCTTATCTCCTTCGCTTTCTTCTCCATCCTGGTCAATGGTTCTCCTTCCTCCACTTTCTCCCCCTCACGGGGCATTAGATAGGGTGACCCCCTCTCCCCCTTTCTGTTTATTCTCATGGCGGAGGGCCTTGGACGGATGATCCAGTCAGCTCTTTCCGTTCACTCTCTCAAAGGCCTCTCTCTTCACAATGGCCCACCTATAGCTTACCAGCAATTTGTGGATGACAATCTCCTTTTTGGTCACTCCTCTATGCATGAAGCAAGGAAAATCCATTCTCTCTTAAATACCTTCGAAAGGGCTTCAGGAACCTCCCTTAATCTAGAAAAATCTCAAATCTTCTTTTTCAACATGAGTAAAGCTGCCCAGAAAAATATTTCTCGGATCCTCCGCTTCTCTGTCTCCTCTTTACCCACCAAATACCTGGGAGCTCCGCTGTTTGATGCGGCTCTCAAGCACTCTTCCTGGAAATAACTCCTAAGCAAGCTTGAGTTCTGCCTTTCCTCTTGGACCCTCCGAACCCTTAATCTTCCCAGTAGAGCTATCCTGCTTAAATCCACGTTGCAATCCATCCCCGTCTACCTCTTCTCTGTCTTGGCGGCCCCGAAGTGGGTTCTTAAAGCCATTAAATCTTTGCAAAGATCTTTTTTGTGGGGTTGCAACAATAACAATAATAGATGGGCGCTGGTCAGTTGGGACACGCTCTGCAAAAAGAAATCGGAAGGAGGACTTGGTATAAGGGACCCCAGTCTAAACAACCAGGCTCTCTCTGCCAAAATCTGGTGGAACTGGATCTCTAAGAACAACACGCCCTGGTCGCTGCTATGGAACAAAAAATATGCTCTGGATTATCCCACGCACTCACTCGTCAGATTTGACGAAGACATTCTCAGTTCACACATCTGGAAAGCGGCCAACTCGCAACGAGCCATCATCCAAAAGCATAGCTTCTGGGAAATTAATGAAGGTAACTTGGCTCTTTTCTGGGAAGACTCTTGGCAACAACTGCCCAGTCTCAAAAATCTGGCACTTGACCCGGACTTCCAGAATCACATATTCATCAACAGGCAGCTCAAGGTCAAGGATTTATGGTCCTCCTTGATCCGTAGGACCTCAACTTTAGTGCATTAAAAGTTTGTTGTAAAAGAATGCGTGCAACATATTAATTATTGGACAGTATTTGCAGAAATTAAATGCTCAGAACAGGAATGAAACAAGACTGATAACAAATTCCAAGTAGAAGACACAGAAACAGAGTCATAAACAGAGTTGATAACGGAGTTCACCCCCTCCACTGGGCTACGTCTCTGGGCCCCTCTCCAATAGGAACTGATCCAATTAATCTCTTAAAATGGTACCAAAAAAAATTGGTTCTGGAACAACTTTAGCAATTGTAAAACAGAATGCTGGACAGAGAGTCTTTAAGACTCCTCTCTGAAAGCTACAAAACTGGACTTCAACAGACACAAGAAGCCAAATTATAACTGAGGATAGTAGACTTCAAAAAGGAACATCACAGGGACAGTTTTCACAGCAAACTGCTCTCTCCAAGTTTCTCATCAGAGAGAAACGCGGCATTGCCGTTCTCCAAAAACTCCTCTAATCGGTCCCACTGTGTCCGAAATCTCCAAGTCCCCTCATCACAGAACGAAATCCCCCTTTAATACTCATATTGGCCGTTACAAATGAGCCAAAACGTCCAAGAAAACACGACTGTTCACCTTCTTCTCTCAAATGCCAACAGGCTGTTCCTTTCCTTAACTAAATCAAAGAACCAAGAGAAAACGTTACCACCCCATTAGTTTCATTGCATCCAGACTGTGTACCAAACTGCAAAAACCACGATGGCAAAACTCCCGTGCGAACGCATTGCTAAGTATTTGAATCGGAAGGTTTAGTCATGTTGGTTTCTGCCGTTGCGGCTGCCGGAAGGCTTTCGAGCCCCGCTGTTGCAGAAGGAAGAAGGCTTTCGACCTCCGATCAAGTTTGTGCCCGTCGTTGCAGTTGCCGAACCGCTTTCGGCTTCCGATCCATTAAAGCTTCCACCGTTGCGGCTGCCGGAAGGCTTTCGGCTTCCGATCCGTTAAAGCTTCCGCCGTTGCGGCTGCCGGACCGCTTTCGGCTTCCGATCCGTTAAAGCTTCCGCCGTTACGGCTGCCGGAAGGCTTTCGAGCCCCGCCGTTGCGAAAGGAAGAAGGCTTTCGACTTCAGCCATTACGGAAAGGGAAAAGCTTGCGACCGCCGATCCTTGTATTTTTTTTCCGTCTAACTACCCCCGCGGATAGACTAGTCGTTGGCCGCCCGCAGTTGCGGAAGAAGATTCTCTTTCGTCGCCTGCTTTTGTGGAAGGAAATCCCTTCCGACCTCTGACGTTGTCAACAGACCGTGAACCAATCATTAAACTGCGCGGCTTCTTGAACCATGTACCATATTTTGGATCGTTAAAGAGGAATCGATCCGCCGGATCAATCCTCCCCATTGGAGAGCTTTTGGACCACCAAAAGCCTGAATTATTCTGCAAGTAAGTGAGGGTAAAGTTCCCTCACTTTACCAACCTCCATCCATCTCGCTTTGCTAGGATGCCTTCCTTTCAGCCCCACTCGAAGGTACTCAGCATTCCCCCTTCGTGAATTTCTTACATTTCTGTCAAGAATAACATCATCCTGCAACTCTCTCATATATTCAGGTGCCAAATCATCTATTGAAGGAATCTGTATGTTAATTTCTTCATCCATGATCATAGGAGGCTCACACAATTTAAGATTCTCAACATTGACAACTGAATAGATTTGCATGTATGGAGGTAAATTCAAGCGAAAAGCATTAGTACCAATCTTTTCCAAGATCTCAAAAGTACCATACCGGATAGGTTTAAGATTTTTACCTTCACCTTTCATCCTTTCTTTGGTGATGTGTAACCAAACTCTGTCACCTACCTGAAATTGATGATCAATTCGATGCTTGTCATGCCTGGCCTTGTACTTCGTCTGGCTCTTCTCCAACTGTTCTTGAACTGCCTGCTGCACTGCCTAGATTCTCTGAATGAACTTTAAAGCTTTATCTACATCATGATGTCCATCTACTGCATCTTTGCCAAAAGAGAAGTCCATCGGTGTTTTTGGCAGATAACCAAAACAAGTTTCAAAAGGAGATTTTTGCGTGGAAGAATGAACTGCATGATTGTAAGCATGATGTATATACTGCAACTACTCATCCCAAAGTTTAGGATGCTTACTACAATATCCTCTGAGTTGTTGAACCACTGTTTTGTTCACTACCTCTGTTTGCCCATCGGTCTGTGGATGAAAAGTTGTACTTTTCTTTAGTTTAGTGTCCATAAGCTCCCATAAAGTTGACCAGAATTTTCCCGAGAACCGGGAATCTCGATCAGATATAATAGACATGGGCAGCCCAAAATGTACCCAAACATTTTGAAAGAATAAAAGAGTTGTTTGTTCAGCAGTGATCTGCTTGTTACATCGCATCAAGATACACATTTTGCTGAACCTATCCACAACAACATATAGGTAATCATGCCCTTTTCTGGACATAGGTAGTCCTCCTACAAAGTCCATAGAATTTCTTTCCCAAGGACGAGAAGAAACTGGGAGAGGAGTGTACAAACCCAATTTCCTATTGCTAGGCTTACTTGTTGCACACATAACACAACCCCTTATATATTTAGCTACAGTTTCTTGCAAATTTTGAGGCCAATAACAATGATTCTACAATACAGACAACGTTTTACTTACACCAAAATGTCTTGCAATCAATGAACTACGTGCCTCTCGGATCACATGCACTCTTTCTTTCTCCGGAATACAGAGTTTACCGAGATGATACAAGAGCTGATTATGCACATAATAGTTCTCTTCCTGTTTACCATATATTAGTGATGCATATACTTCTTTAAAATATTTATCTTCTGCATACTATTCAATATAACTTTCATGTGTTAATGAACTGTTCTAAAGAATGATTGAAGCATTCATAGGTGGCCTTGATAACATGTCTACTACTTTATTATGAATTCCCTTTTTGTACTTGATTACGAGATGAAACTGTTGTAATAACCCCATCCATCTTAAATGCCTACTTTGTTGTATTTTAGTTTGAGATTGTAAATATTGAAGTGGCTGATGATCAGTATGTATGACTGTCTCTTTTCCCATAATATAATGTTTCCACTTCTTCACACTCTATACTAAAGCATATAATTATTTGTCATAGGTCAAATAGTTACTTACCACAGTAGAGAATGTTTCTGAATGGTAACAGACTGGCTTTCTCCCTTGCATCAAAACTGCTCCCATGGCAAACCCACTAGCATCGGTTTCGATCTCAAATGGCTGCTGCAAATCTGGCAATGTCAGAACGGGTGTTGTGCTAATCTTTTCCTTCAAAGTGTCGAAGGCTCTCTGGTGCTTGCCTCCCCACTAAAAAATTTCTTTAACAATTGTTAATGCATGTAAAGGCGCGGCAACGGAGGAAAACCCAGAAATGAATTTCCTCCAATACTGAACTGCACCCAGAAAACTTTTGATTTCAGTAACGGTGTTAGGCCGTGGCCAGTTTACAATGACAGCAACCTTGGCTGGGTCCACTCGCAAGTGGCCTCCACCAATGATATGGCCTAGATATACTAAAGAAGTTTTAGCAAATTCACATTTAGACATTTTTACATAAAGCTTTTCCTTTCTCAGTACATCTAAATTTTTTTTCACATGTACAACATGCTCTTCCCAGGTGTTGCTAAACACAAGGATATCATCTAGATACACAATTACAAAATCATCAATGAATGAATGAAAGACATCATTCATGACCCGCATGAAAGTAGCAGGAACGTTACATAGCCCGAAAGGCATCACAAGCCATTCATACAAACCCTGTTTCGTTTTAAAAGCTGTTTTCCAAGCATCATGCTCAGCAACACGAATTTGATGATACCCACTACGCAGATCCAATTTTGTAAAGTAAGTTGCATGTTTCAACTGATCAAGCAAATCATCAATACGAGGAAGAGGATACATGTTTTTAATGGTGATTTTGTTAAGGGCCCTGTAGTCGATACACATCCTCCACGACCCATCCTTCTTTGGAACCAAGACTATGGGAGAGCCACAAGGAGAAGTGTTGGGCCGGATAACCCCTTTCTCAATCAGCTCCTGAACCTGCTTCTTGATTTCCTCATTCTGCATTACAGACATCCGGTACATGGCTATGTTCGGGAGTGGCACATCCTGCTGCAAATGTATCTCATGCCGGATCTCTCTCTTCGGTGGTAACCCCTTCGGATCTTGAAACAAATCATCATACTCAGAAATGATGTCAATCAGTTCAGATTTATGCTTAGGGTCACATTCTTCAAAAGATTTAGAGACTTCATCATTTTTCATCTTAACCATCATCAACACAAAATTCTTACTAGCATTTACCAACCTCTTCATTTGTCCTGCAGAGACTATTGCTAGATTGGTTTTTATCTTATGTGCTCGTACAATATATTCCACACCTTCTTTAAAAAGATGATACTTATTCTGCTCTCTATAAAAGACTGCTTTCCGGTCATACAAATATGGACTCCCAAGTACAATTCCACAAATGTCAAGTGGTACTACATCCAATTCTAGCTCATCCCTAAACTTTTCAGTAATTGCAAATTTTAATACACATTTCCTTGTAACTTGCAATCATGTATCATTAGTAACCCAACCTAGAGGATAGGGCTTTTCATGAGGCACAGTAACTAAATGCAATTTCTTAACCACTTCTTCTGATATCAGATTTACTTGTGAACCACTATTAAACAATGTATCAATCTTTGTGTGATTTGCAATGACACGAACATGGAACAATGCACTTCTATCTTTATCATTTTTCTTAGAAGTAGATGGCAGACTTGTACTTGCACTAGAACTAGATTGTGCATCAATGGGAAGTGAGATACTTTTATCCTTACCTTGGATTCCGACAGCTGTAACCTTCGTTTCATCACCTGAGTCGGATCCCAAGTCTTGAATAGCTGCTGCAGTAGCTTTTGCTTTTCCTCTGTCTTTGTTTCCTCCGTACTTCTTTGGCCTTAACTTCGGATGAAGTTTCCAACACTTAGAGACATCGTGTCCCTTTTGACAATGCGAACATGTAGGCTTTTCACCTTCTTTCTTAACAGTAGCCATCTTCTTTTTCCCCTTATCTTGACCTTTCGATTTGCTGTCAAATTTAAATGACTTCTTCACAAAAGTATCGTTAGCATGCTTACCCCTGGCTTCTAAATGGGTAGCTTGAACACATACATCATCCAAATTACTGGGATTAAACATCAACAAAGTGTGCTTCAAATAAGAATGCATGCCACCAATGTACTTAAGAAGAGTTTCCTGTGTATCTAATGAAACATTCAATGCAATAGCCCTCTTTTTGAATTCATGAGTATAGTCTTGAATGCTCTGTCCTTTAGCTTGTCTAAACATTTGCCAATTCATGGTTAATTACTGCATGTGACCTAAAGGATAAAATTGCTTCCTCAATACTTCAATGAATTCATTCCAAACTGAAATAATTTTACCATTCTTTCGAAGATCTTGTTGAATCTTGCTCTCCCACCAAGTAAGAGCCATTCCACCCATTCTCAAAGTGGCCAACTGGATTCTGGAAGGGTCATCATTAATGCCCTGCACCCTGCAATATACTTCAAGCTGCTTGATCCAATTGTCTAATTTTTCAGCATCTACATCTCCATTATAAATAGGTAATTCAAACTTTACATCCAATTTGAAATAAGGCATATTAGGACTTGCATTATGAGAAGTATGAGAAGAAGAAAAAGTCTGTTTAGTATCAGGAGGATCACCATCACCTCCTACTCCTTTACCCTTTTCTTCTGGCTTCACTTCTGCATCTCTGGATGAAGATCCTTCTTCTTTCTTCTTCCTTTCTGCTTGCTCTTCGAGTAGAAGTTCCATCATGGCTTTCATGCTCATAAAATCCTCCACAAACTCTGTTTCAGAAATGACAGGTTTTTCCCGTTCGGTATGTCCTTCTTCTTCCCCTCATGGAGAAGACATGGTTCTTGAGAATGTTCTCCTGGAGCCAATCTCAGGATCTCCTTCAACTAATTCTCCTTCACCAAGCTTTAACCTGGACCTGGTAAGCATTCACAAACTTGCACAACAGTCAACCAGCTCTGATACCAAATATGATCCGTAGGACCTCAACTTTAGTGCATTAAAAGTTTGTTGTAAAAGAATGCGTGCAACAGATTAATTATTGGACAGTATTTGCAGAAATTAAATGCTCAGAACAGGAATGAAACAAGACTGATAACAAATGCCAAGCAGAAAACACAGAAACAGAGTCATAAACAGAGTTGATAACGGAGTTCACCCCCTCCACTGGGCTATGTCTCCGAGCCCCTCTCCAATAGGAACCGATCCAATTAATCTCTTAAAATGGTACAAAAAAAAATGGTTCTGGAACAACTTTAGCAACTGTAAAACAGAGTGCTGGACAGAGAGTCTTTAAGACTCCTCTCTGAAAGCTACAAAACTGGACTTCAACAGATAGAAGAAGCCAAATTATAATTGAGGATAGTCGACTTCAAAAAGGAACATCACAGCGACAGTTTTCACAGCAAACTGCTCTCTCCAAGCTTCTCATCACAGAGAAACGCGGCACTGCCGTTCTCCAAAAACTCCTCTAATCGTTCCCACTGCGTCCAAACTCTCCAAGTCCCCTCATCACAGAACAGATTCCCCCTTTAATACTCATCTTGGCCGTTACAAATGAGACAAAACGTCCAAGAAAACGCGACTGTTCACCTTCTTCTCTCAAATGCCAACAGGTTGTTCCTTTCCTTAACTGAATCAAAGAACCAAGAGAAAACGTTACCACCCCATCGGTTTCGTGGCATCCAGACTGTGTACCAAACTGCAAAAACCATGATGTCAAAACTCCTGCGCGAACGCATTGCTGAGTATTTGAATCGGAAGGTTTAGTCATGTTGGTTTCCGCCATTGTGGCTGCCGGAAGGCTTCCGAGCCCCATCGTTGCGGAAGGAAGAAGGATTCCGACCTTCGATCAAGTTTGTGCCCGTCGTTGCAGCTGCCGGACCGCTTTCGGCTTCCGATCCGTTAAAGCTTCCGCCGTTGCGGCTGCTGGACCGCTTTCGGCTTCCGATCCGTTAAAGCTTCCGCCGTTGTGGCTGCCGGAAGGCTTTCGAGCCCCGCCGTTGCGGAAGGAAGAAGGCTTTTGGCTTCTGCCGTTACGGAAAGGGAAAAGCTTGTGACCGCCGATCCTTGTATTTTTTTTCCGTCCGACTACCCCCGCGGATAGACTAGTCGTTGGCCGCCCGCAGTTGCAGAAGAAGATGCTCTTCCGTCGCCCGCTTTTGCGGAAGGAAATCCCTTCCGACCTCCGACGTTGTCAACAGACCGTGAACCAATCATTAAACTGCGCGCCTTCTTGAACCATGTTCCATATTTTGGATCGTTAAAGAGGAATCGATCCGCCGAATCACTCCTCCTCTAACGGTTTCCGTAGGTGGAAAGATTCGGCCCGTTGGGACTCTGTCCCATACAACAAACTCTCTGACATTATCTGCCCGAAGTTGTGCGCTAGACAGATCAAACACAGGCAAGGGTCGGATATCATCCGTTGGGGTCACCGTCCTTCAGGCAATTTCTCTGTTAAAGAATCTTACAGCATCATTTCAGCGAACCCCATTAGCCAGATCTCTCCGTTCTGGTCTCATCTCTGGTCTTCTCATCAATGGCCTAAAATAACCCATTTACTTTGGCTTCTCCAGCATCGAAGAATTCTAACCTAGGAAAATCTTGCGCATAAAGGCTTCCATGGTCCATCCAGATGTAGTCTTTGCATGTACCGTCAGGAAACTATCAATCATCTCCTGGATGCCTGCCCTTTTACCAGTCAACTTTGGGACTTTGTGGCCGGGGCTTTCAGACGCACCAACCATGTAAAAGGCAATATCACTGAAACTCTCAAAAAATGGATGGACTATCCCTTTGAAAGTAACATCCTCAACCAACTCTAGACTTTTAGCCCTGGCTTTGTCGTTTGGTCTACCTGGAAAGAGAGAAATAGCAGAATTTTTAAAAATACCTCCTCCTCTCCTCTAGTGTTGTGGAAAGATATCCTCAAGAAACTTCATGAAACTCTTCACTCCAAAGGTTGGTCATCTACCAACCTTCCCACCTCTCATAAAGAAAAACGCATCTTACTTGCTCTCAACTTTGATATCTCCATTGTCCCTGCTTTCTACAGCAATCCCACTATGTGTTCGGACAGCCCCTCACACTGAGACCCTCCGCCTGAAAACGTGTACAAGCTCAACTTTGATGGAGCATTAAAGGGCAATCCGGGTAACGCTGGTTTTGGAGGCACTATCAGAGACCATCAAGGCAATATCATCATTATTTTTTATGGTAACTCCGGTTTCAACTCCAATAATGTAGCGAAACTGGACGGCCTGATAGCCGGACTATCCTTAGTCAAACAGAAAGGACTCTTGCTGATTATTGCGGAAGGCGACTCTGCCATCATCCTCTCTATGGCCTCCAAGTTTCTCCACGGCTCGTAGGTTTCCAAGGTCTCTACCAGCTGGCGTTTGGCTCAGGGCCTTAGCAGTCTGAATGCCCTCCTGCACAACATGCACGCCATCACCTTTCACCATGTGCGTAGAAAAGCCAACTCCTTAGCTAATTTCCTCGCTAACGCATGAGTTAATTCCAACCTCTCTTTGGTAAAAGGATCCCCTCAGGATCCGTTGGACGAGCAAATCAAGGCCAAATGTCTCCAACTTGCCTGCTCTGATTTGCTCAACCCGGATGCGGGTGACAACACTAAGGCCAACTGTTCTGCGGGCGCTAGCAACACGTGTATGCCTTTACAATCGTCGTCGTTTGCTACCAGCTTGGAATCCCGGCGTCTGGATCTGAACAACTCCATCGGCGTTACTTCCCCTATGATCCTTGTTGACACTTGTCGTGATCTCTGCATCCCAGGTTCTGTTGGTGTTTAGACGTGCGCTCACCACCCAGCTCATGAACGTCGTCACTCTGCACAGGATCCTTCGAACGTTGAGGATTATTCTCGAGTCTTGTCAGAGCATGAGAACAGAGCTGGAACTGGTACTTCGTCCCAGGCTCATTCAAGACCTGTTCGATCAAATTAATGGCAACTGACAGGAATTTGATGCAGTCTTTCCGCGTGCATTATGACATGGAGGATAGTTGTATCGGCTGCGAGTTCAGGGTGGTTTATCATAGTCTCTCTTCTGCTGATGCTGCTGTTAACTTTGCTGGTGGTTATCATTCCAGAACCCGTGAAAGAGCTTTCACCCCTCTGCATTTTGGTTTAAGGATTAAGTCGACGGCCATGTCCCGCCAGTGTGGTACTCCCAAACGAGCCCACTCGGGTCGTGCGAAACCCCAAAGGAGTAGCAGTGTCCCCGTCCCTGAGGATTATGAACCTCATATCTCTGGTCGTGTTCGGGTGCTGGTTGAGGCATGGGAGAATAAAGTTTTGAACAGGAAGTTGTCGACAGGGGAGGATGGCAGTCGCATCAACCACTACTGCATGGTAAAAAATATGCTTTGCAACCTAGCGGAAGACATGCTCAGCAACTGGGCTGAAGCTCGAATGGTGGTCCATTCCATGAAAATGAAAATTGCGGAGATTGACACTCAGTTGACCGAATTGGACAAAACTTTCTCCTGGAAAGGAACAACCAGTATTTCCAGCTTAAACGTCCATAAGGCGAGGGCAGAAGCACAGGGTGGCGGTGCAAGTGGCGGAGCCAGCGGAAGTGAAACGGGCAGGCGAGCCATCACCAGTTTAGGAGGAAGTGGCAGCTTCTCCAAGTCGCCCCGAGCTAAAACTTTCCAGGTGCCTACTCCGGTGGAACCCCTCTCCAAACGACTGAAAGACTCGTCTTTCCCGCAGGCTGGTCATTCTCCAACGTTGTCTCTCGTTCCTATGGCAGCCACAAACTCGCCCACTAGGTCGCAGGAGGAACGCTGGGCATGCCCCATCACTGAAGATCCCCCTCAGCTTAATGCGAGCTCCGTACAGGTCTCTTTCAGGCTTCGCTTCGTGCAAGCCTTTAGATATTGTCTATGTTTTTATTTCTAAGGTTTACTTTATGTCTCTTTTTAGTTCTAGTGGGCCTCGGCTGGTTATGCAACCCAGTTTCCCTACATATCGGTCTTGAACATGTTATAGAGTTTTTTCTGAATAGTTTTTTAGAGTTTTTTCTGCAAATATCAGTATGCTTACACAAAGACAGATGTCTTATTTTTTGGAAATGGCTCTGAAGGAGACACAGTCTCCTTCAAACCCCTGTCAAATCATGAGTTATCTGATGTAATTTTTTTTGCCCCTGTAATATAATTTTACTGTGCAGCTTGCCAAAAAAAAAGTGGTCAATTTTTTCAAAAAAAAAAAACGTATCCCTGTAAAAGCCCTTCCTTTAAAGATTTATAGTAATTAAATACTTAAAAGGCCAATTATTACAGTCATCTCAACACTCAAAGTCCAGTAAACTTAATAGTAATTCAGTGACCATCCTTATTTGTGACAAAATAGAGGAAGATTATGTCCTTTGAAAGTTTCTTTATCAGTGGCTTTGGTTTTCTAATATGACAAATCTTGAATGTATTGAAGGATCTAGCAACTAATAACATATATTCTAGAAATGTATATCATGTTTACTTTGCATCCATGTTATCTTCACTATCACCATAAAAAAAAAATCTAAATAACTATAAATCCCAAATCCCTTATTTTTATTATTATAAAATATTAATAATTAAAATATTAAATATTAAAAAAAAATCTAAAAACCCTAATAAAATTTCTGCCTACCATAAAATTTTAAAATTGCTAAATTTGTAATGCTGTTTATGATTTTCATAAGTTAACACACACAACATGACTTGTTAATTCTTATATCGATACATTGCGGTGAGCGTGGATCGAACACGCGACCTTCAGATCTTCAGTCTGACGCTCTCCCAACTGAGCTATCCCCGCGGTCATGGAAAGACTGGATATTTTTACTACAAGAAGATGTATTGCTATAAATAATAGTTAAATGCTTTCAATAAGAGTTGAACTCATGACCTCCCCCTTACTAAACGGGTGCTCTAACCAACTGAGCAATGAAAGCATCTGTTACTCTCCCAAGTGAGCTATCCCCGCAGTCATGGAAAGACTGGATATTTTTATGTCAGAAGATGTTAATGCTATAATAATAGTTAAATGCTTTCAATGAGAGTTGAACTCATGACCTCCCGCTTACTAAACGGGTGCTCTAACCAACTGAGCTATGAAAGCATCTGTTACTCTGGCGTTCAGGTCTTGGAAACGTTTCATAGGTAGTTCAATCAACCTGGCCAAAGAAGTTGAATATACAAATCTTAATGCTCAAACTAACTGAGTTATGAAAGCAACTGATACTGTGGCGTTCAGGTCTTGCAAAACTTTCAGAGGTAGTTTAACCAACCTGGCCAAAGAAGTTGAATATACAAAACTTTCAAAGAATCCATCAAAACGTGGACGGCAGGTTTTGAACCTGCGCGGGCAGACTCCACGTGATGAACAATGTCAAAAATTGTTTCGAATAATGATATAATCCATCAAACGTGGACGGCAGGATTCGACCCAGTCCGTGAAGACCCACATGATTTCAAATCATGCCCGCTAACCACTATGGCACGTCCACAGCGTTTACATTTTTTTCGCCATTTACGTTCTTCTTGAATACTATTAATACCAGAAGATGATAAAAAATAATTAACAAAATATGATCGAGCATCTGGATTGTTGCCATGTTTACATTTATTTCAATAAAGTCTATGAAGCCGATGAACACATTCCCGCAAGTCTGCAATGAAACTTTAATTCCGAAAATGCTTTTGCCGCCTCAAACCCAAACAAGCCAACACATAATCTTTCTCTTGACTAACTTCGTAACATGTCTTTAGCCTAAATAACGATATAGATGTGGTGATAAGGTACTTAAGGTGGAATAGAGTATTTAATGTGAAATGGGTTCCTTTAGTAGGTTGGGTGCTTGGGTACTAGGTTAGTAGTGTTCCCACCTAGAATCAAAACTTATGATTATATGTATATGACACCTATAAGAGTGTCAAAATATTAGTAATGAAAATAATGCTCTTCCAAATGATAGTAATTTCTTGTAACATAATTGCTTTTATTATGAGTGTTCGAGTACATGGAAATTGACGTAATCTCGTTATATGATTAGATGAAAATGTCAGAAGTGGCTTTGAAGGATCTTTCTATCATTTTTAAAAGAGGGATGTGTTCTAACTGCAAGTTTTAGATGTGTTCTAAGTGCAAGTTTTATTTCGTTTTGCTTCTTTTTCTTTTATTTTGTAAGTTAGCAAAATTATAGCACATAAACAGGTACATAAAAATACAAAGCAGTTGGGCCTGCCATCATGAGAAAACAACCCAGATTACGAGCTTTCAGGCCTCTCCAAAGGAGAAAACAACCAGTTATCAAAAACATCCCTTCATGGTTGTGATAAAGCCTAATTTTGTTCAAGCTAAAATGACAAAAATGAAACTAACTGTCATTGAAATTCCTATCAAAAGAGAAAACATGTTAACTAAACTAGACCTAGACCCAATAAAAGAGATGTCCAAAAAAGAGATAAACACTACTTGACAGGTGGATCGATGCATGACTAAGATGTGGGAGCAAGAGGCCTGTCCTTGACCTTAACATCGCCTAGGTGTTCACATGTGTGCCAGCCTTATGACGTGTTTCGTTGAGCTTCATCTTCCCCATAGCAATAGCTTGGTTTTCCAGCTTGACGTCGTTGGTTGTCTCCTTGGCCTCGCCGCAAGCATCATCATCCAATTCTTCATTAAAACCCCATAAATTTGCTGGTCAACTCCAATGGTGGAAAGTAAGGGTGAAGGAAAATGGCAGAGAGAAACGATGTTCGTGCACTAGTCCAGGAGGGCCATCCTTAACAAACATGTACGTTCGGTCCATCCAACGGACCAACAACAAATTCAATGGTTGACTTCGTTGTTGGTCCGTTGGATGGACCGAACGTACATGTTTTTAAAGCTAAGGCGTCCAGGAGGGCTTGAACCTTGTCACGAAGCTCCAAAATTCAGGCCTATCCATCCTTCTCCAGTTCATTGATGTCATCGTCGATGAGGAGAAGAGTGTCAGTCATTGCTGCAAGTTGCTCTAGAACACCAATATCAACCATGCATTAAGTAGGATCATTATGTCCACGACCTCTTCCTACCATGTTGAGCCATGTTGTTGACCCCCCTAAGACCACCGCAAAGGTCAAGTTTTTCTAGCATAACTGGAATACATGTATACTACAATATTGAGGAGAGTCGAGCAGTGAGAACTGAGAAGAAATGGGCTTGGGATCAACATGCGATGGGTTCATTAAACAACATTGTCAGGATCAAAGCGGGAGTAACTCTTCCTGAGTTTTTCGACCATGTCAAACATCACGGTGAGAGGAGGATTGCTATTGGCCTCTGGCGTCAACGCATCTGCCACCCAAACCGTCATTGTAGGTCGTTGATGAACCCTCCTCCCGTCCGCAGTAATGGAACCATTAACACTGCATAACACCCCATCTAAGATATCATTTTGCTTCTTCATTTGTAAGTTATTTTCTTGATTTCTTGCCTCTCATAAGGGGATTTCAAGCATCGGTGGGGAGAGTGACGGTTAAGTCTTCTCTTAGATTCATTATGTCATAAGAGGAGTTCAAGCATGGGTAGGGCGGGTGACAGTTAAGTCTTCTCTTAGATTCATTCTTTAGATCAAGATGAATTTTTACCATATAGTTTATGAATCTTGATGAGGTCATTTTAGCCATGATGGACTTTGGCTAGCCTACTTTCATTAAGTATTTATCCTTTAAAGCCTCTTGAGCTTTGTCATTTCTTTTTGTGTCCATATCCTTGGAGCTTGCTTGTTCTTAGATAGTCTCGAGCGTTAGGCCTTCCTCTATAGATTCCCCTAAAAATGTTGTCCAAGTATCCTCGTTCTTTGGTAACTGGTTTGGCTCTTTCTTCGGTGTCTCATTATCTTCTATGACTTATGTATTCTCTTCTTCTACTTGAGCTTCACCCAAAGGGTGCTCCACCTACCCCTGACTTTGCACTCCTTTGTCCAATCAATCTGTCGATTTTTTTTTCATCCTTGGTTTGGAGTTCTCCCTTCCACTCTAGAGTGAGAGAGGTTTCCAAGTTAAGAGAAGAAATAATGACCAAAAATATGTTTTGTTTTTTAGAAAGCTTGGCTTCATTTCCAAGACAAGAGGAGTCATGAGATCACTTTTGTTTCCCATGTGACTTCATTAAACATTGGACTCCGGTACTGTAGTATTAATACTTTAACATCTTGTGGGATTCAAAATCTCTCTAATGAAAGGGAAGTAGTATACACGTCATTCTCTATTAGCATTTGTAGAGAACGATGCCGACAAATAAACTGGAATGAGCTTCTATGTAAAGTGGTGTGAAAACTTGTTGACTTTTCCCATGGTGTATCTCAACCAATAAGCTATAAGCTATATTGAGGCATTGATACTCTATGTAGTCTCTATCTCGTTGAAACTATTCTTGGGACATAAAATCATAAGGGAACTTTTCTAACACATAATTGCAGACTTTCTTGAGCAAAAGCCCCCTTGAAACACATGATTCAAAATCTCAATCCGTATATGCATTCTATTGTATAAATCTTTAATTCACCTACGTTTGGCAGTTTACCATAGCATAGAAGGACCATTCAACCCGTAGTAAATGTTGAAATTAACTTATTCTTTCAAATTAAAATGTTTAAGTTGTCAAAAACATGGTTTGGATCCCATCCTTCTCAAACCTATTCAGATTATTTACTTATTTACATAACCAAGGAATCTTATAACCCTTTTTACCAAGTACAACATACCAACAATGTAAATTTCATATAATACAAGAAAACAAGTGATCATTTTTAGTTAGGCATGTGTAACATGTGGATGGCTGAGGTAGTCTTTGTACTCCTATATTAGCTTAGTAAGCATTCCCATAAGTGCCTCCTCAGATAAGCCATGCAGAGTTTCGCTTGAATTATCTCTTTACATTATGGAACCAAGAAGGTATAGGGTATTTTTTCATCATAATACCTTTGTTGGAGCATAATTGTGACTGTTGTGTCCTCTATGTATTATCATATTGCAATGTGTAGCTTTATCTATTGGATGAGATGGGTACTCATTTGAGAGACAAATATATTTTTTCTCCTTTTGTATGGTTTTGGCTGAGGGGCAGTGAAGATCCTCCTGAGATGTAAACAATTACCTTTGATTTAATGAATAACAAGGAACAACTATTTTTCTTCAAGAAAAACATTTAATTTTGTGTATTAAAAAAACGATTAAAAAGTATTGGACAAAAATTAAGATTCCAAAAAGTTGCTATGAAGAAAGGAAGCATGAACATAAATACATATATTCCTTTACGCATAGTCACTAGAAGGGATGGAATTTGACGGGTAAATTCCCATCATGGGTCAATTTGCCCGTCAAATACAGCTAATATTTTACGAAAACCATCAAAATCTGGCTTAGAATACAGAAAAAGTTTTAGATTTTGATTATTACCAGCAATTTTGATGGGTGTCCGCCATTTGAAATTCCTACCCTGTTTTGAGTGAAGATAAGGTGTGGTGTTAGGGTCTTACTTACAACAATTTCAAGCATCACGACCCTCCACCACATGCTACTAATTTAAAAAGTGTGGTGTTGTAGTTTTGTGTTTGGCTCTTCGGATCAGGAGAAGGAAAGGAAGGCAAGATGGAAAATTTTCATCTGGTTGATTCTTATATTAATGAAGCGTCTAAGTTAAATGGAGATAATTATGTTAATTGAAAATTCAAGTTGATTACCATACTCGAGGTGCTTAATCTATGGACGATTGTGAAAGGAGATGAGCAGAAGCCCTCATATACGTTGTCCGTCTCAGAATAGAACCTGCGGGAAGTCCAAGCGAAGGTAACACTTTGTATGTATGTAAAAGACAATATAATTCTTCATATCATAGATTGTAAGACGTCCAAAGATACATGGAACAAACTCAAAGGTTTGTATGAGACGTCAGATTCAAATAGAATTTTGTTTTTGAAGACTAAATTATTATCTATCAAGATGGAAGTGAATGAATCTATAATTAAGTACCTTTCCCACATCAAGGATTTAAGAGATAATATGGGTGATATTGGCGAAGAAATGTCCAGTTTTGACTTGGTGACAGTTACATTAAAAGGCTTATTTCCATATTATAAATTGTTCATTTCAGCACTTGCAGCAAGACAGACCCCTCCTACTTTGGCAGAGCTCGACGGAATCCTTCTACAAGAAGAATCCTGATGACATAAAATCTACTTCTGGATATACTTTTCACATTGGTTCAGGAAACATGTCATGGAGCAGTAAGAAACAACCAATTGTTTCTTTGTCATCCACAGAAGTTGAATATAAAGCATTGACCAGTGCTTCTTGTGAAGCCATTTGGTTGAGGCACATTCTTGAAGATGTTGGAACAAAGCAAGAACAAGCTACCAGAAATTAGTGTGACAATCAAAGTTCAATCAAGTTGGCACATAATCCAGTCTATCATGCCAGATCCAAACATATTGAGTTGCAACATCACTTTGTGCGAGAAAAAATTGAGTCTAAATAGATTGAATTGACTTATTGTAGTACAAGTGAAACTGTTGTCGATATTTTCACCAAACCAGTTGGAAGAATCCACTTTGAGGATCTTAGAAAGAAACTAGGCGTTGTAAAGAATCCATTTCTCCATTAAGGGAGGTTGTTAGAGATAATGCATAAATGTATTCATTATTGTTTTCTAAACTTGGATTAGTCATTTGATAGTTCCTAAGCTATAGGATATGATCCTGATTATAGGATCTAGTTTGTTTGATTGTTTACCTATATATGTAAGTTTCATTTTAGTAATACAATGAGTTTGGTGTGCATACCTCTCATGTGTGTGTGCGAGCATTTGCGCTTTGCTTTTCCCTTTGATTCTTTAATTAGAACAACTTGTAAAGCTTTCTTAAAGTAGAATAATTACCATTTCCATCTTTTTCCTTTTAGCAAAAAAGCAAGTTGGGTGCACTACATGTTATATTAATACAAGTCAGAATATGAGCCATAAAATTTGTAGTGGCAAGTTAGTAAGATGAAAAACCTTAATAAACTTATTGTTTTTAAATGAATTCACATAAAAGTCTATGGGTAATACTCTAGAATCTTGTATTTGTTTCATTTGTAATGAAACAAAATTGTTTTAGTGATGCGATATAAACACAAAAAATAGATTGTTTTTTGAAGAATTCAGTTGAATCTGGCAGTAAATGTGTAAATAATTAAAAGTTAAGGATCTTGTTTGTAGAAGAATTGTTTCAAGCTTCAAGTGTATAATTTAAAATGCAAATAAATCAGCTAGACCATTTTTTTTAAATAAGGTCTTGACATAAAAGATTGCCAAAAGGAATTTTGAAGCTGAAGACTGAATAGTGTCAGACAAGGGAAACTTCAAATTTAAAGAAATTGGTGAAGCTCATCCAATAAAATGTATATGGGAGGAAAATGGATTTCTAAATAAACTGGACGCAATGCTCACCATCACCATCCATACATACCCAGTGCAACATAAATTCTATTGAAAAGGTGAGGTTATCCTCCTTGTAATGTTTGATGGATGTAACTATTACACTATTGAAACCTCCTTGGAAAAAATGCTCATTGAATCATATAATATTGTAGCAAGTTGCATATTTTGTTAGCAATTCATGGCCTATTTCAGTAATGAAAATACAATATTGCAAATTTTGAAGTAGCAAACAGGTTTGTCATCAATATTTCCATTTGGGAAACTAAATATCACAATTGTTGCAATGCAAAATTTTCTGCCAGGTTAGACTATTCCTCCATCCCATTGTTGCCTTGTATGAAGTTGCAAGGGTATTTGTTGGCAAGTTACTGTGTAGGAAGTTGACCCTTCTGCACTTTTATCACAAAGGAGTTAAAATTATGCAGTCTTCTGTTGTCAACAAGTTACATTACAACTAAGATCTCTGGTAGTAATTTGGTCCAGCCAAAATATCATCCTCAAAGTAAACTAAAAGGACATATAATATGCACTAATAGCTATAGAGAACAACTTTATCCATCCCCTTTTCTTAGGAATACCAAATATAAAACAAAGCGCACCTAGATCTAGAGACATGTTTGAAATTGTTGGTTCAACAATTGGCAACTGGGCATTGGTTCATTGGTGAGACCGCCAAATTTATAATCCCTGCATTGGGGCTTCATTCTCATCGTAGTCTATCCCACCTAGATGATGGATTTGTCGTGATTTTAAAAGGGATGAGGTTGGTGTGGGAATAATAGTTTCCCCTCCGACCTGGAACTTAAGCTGAAGGAAATTAGTGCATCCCATAAGAGAATGTTCCTTGAAGCACTTACAAAGGAAATGAGACAAGAAACAAAATTTACAAAAGAAAACAAAATCAAAAATTTTAACACTAAGTGATCTTGCACCTGTTTAGCCTCGGGAGTAAGAAATATTAAGAACACAACAATTTTCCAATATTGTATAATATAACCACCAAAAATATAAAAAATAATCCAAAAATATTCTATTCTGATCAGTTTCCAAAATACTCTATTCTGTTAAGTTTCATGTATTCTGTACATTTTAGTGGCCAAAATATAATTTGAGCCAATATTTCATTAGCCTCGGCTTAATCATCTGAGGTTATTGAAAGTACCAACATGAACATGACTTCTTGGATCCTATTTTGCATGACAAGCCATCTAGGGGATTCGGGCATGGAAAGGACTCCTAATGCAAGTAAAAATGATGGAGAAACTCCTAAAATCCCAGCGTAAATCTCCAACTTAGATGGACAGGTAGCCCTGATAGGATATAATCGAAGATATTACCCAAAAGGATTTTTGCATTGATTTCGGGAAATGATGCGAGTTCCCCTCGACTAGCTGCAGGGAAGAGCTCAACAGTGTAGAATAAATTAGGGAAAACCCCAACGCCAGCCCCCACTAGAATCCTGCCTCCCATCAACTAAAGAAAGGAAATAACCAAACCCATTATAGTTGCACCCAACATGAATATCAGTGTTGCTAAATCCATTGTCCAACTTCTTTGTATTGCATTCAAGGTTCTGCCTACAATGGTAGCTCTCAAGAACAAGAACCCAATAAGCACCTCTTCTTGTATTTATGCTATATTCATATCCTCATTGATAAACATAATTTCTCCACTCATAACACCAACATCTGCATAACACCATCATCAACATAAAATAAGGCAGATCCAAATTTCATTTGGAAAATCGGTCATAAGTGTTTTTTGAGAAAAGTATCTACATATTTAAAATGTCATCACAGATTCTAAAAAGGTCTATCTCAAATTTGAGGCAATAATCCTGGATTCGCTTCCATTTACCTCATTACCCATGGCCTCCTTTTTTTGTTCAATGGAGGACATTCTCTGCTAGGAATCCCTCCTACCACCAATAACATTCTTATACCCAACATAAAGCGTATTTCTTTCCTTCAATGTCAGTTCAATGTCTAATTTGGCCACTTTATTCATTGAACCCACCATTTCTACATAAACAAAATAGTTCATCCATACAAAAATATTAGGTCACTAATCTTGTAAGTTAAACCTCGTAATAGCCAAGCCCGGGGTTACCGCATAAGCACCACATTTCTTTATCGTCTAACTTCGTCCCACACCGATGGTTTATGACCATGTCTCCCATGCATCTAATTCCCTTCTAATGGAACACTACCACCATGCCCTTGAGCTGTTGTTAGTTCCCGTAGCTTGATGAATCTTTTTTTCAGAAAGAAAAAAGCCTGCCTTGATATTCATATTATGAATCAAAGGACATCATAACAATCATCCAGTAATCAGGATCAAACTAAACAAACCATACAAAAGACTGCCACATCAACCCAGATGATGACTCGCCAGGGGGAAAGGCATAACAACAAAATAAATGACCCATCAGAAAAACTGTCTCATCATAAAGTGGGTCCTGCCCACACAACCACATCTATCGAGCGCCAAAAGGGTGCTGAACAGCTGTCCAAAAGAGACCGCTCAACTCATCAAACTAAGAGGGTAAATGAAACACCCCTCAATCAAAGTCAAAAGAACTGTACGGTATCTTGAGAGATCATATGATTCTCGTAAACTTCCTTATAGAATCCTTTACCCCGAGGGTAGGAGAGCGCTGATTTCGATAGGTGGTCCTCCAACTGATTGTGCTCTCGATAGATGTGGGAGAATTCCAGGCCCTTAAAGCTGCAAATGAGATTTTTTGTCTCCCGACCCCAGTACTTGAGATCTGGTGGGGAGAGCACAGTCGTTCCTTTCACCCAATTGATGATATCTAAGGAATCACTATAAACTTGGATGAGAGGAATCCCCATCATATGGGCAGCCTGGAGAAGAGCCCATACGCTGAGCAATTCTGCCTTTGTGTTAGTACCATGTCCGACCCCCAGTGAGAAATCCAAGTGATGTGACTCATTTATAAAAATACAGAATCCCACACCAGCAGTCATAAATCTAGAGGCACCATCCATAAATCCACAAGGAAAAATCATGCATGGAGCCTTTCCCACAGCTCTGTTACAACCATGCTTTGACATTTTTGGCAATGGGAGAGCTTTAATAGTGCTAATGGACAGCTTAATAAGACTGTAGATATTCCTTTTAACCCCTTCGAATAAAGCCAAGTTACGGGCTGGCAGAACAGCCACATCATGTGAAATGGGAGCATGAGAAAGGGAGAGTTCCTTGGCATCATATCAAGCCAAATTCTGATCATTTCTCCAACCGAGGCCGTAGGAGCAAAAATAGTAAGGTTGAAGGAATCACATACATGAGTAACAACAGTTTTCCAGACACAGCACTTATTAAATAAATGCTCAACCGTCTCTTCATCAGCGCAGCATAGAACACAGTACCCAGGACCGTGAAAGCCCCAAGTTTTCTGGAGATTCTCCCAAGTGAGAATTTTATTCCGAATGGATAGCCAGATAAAGCAAGATATTTTTCTGGGGAGAGTGCTAAACCAAAGAGAAGTAACAACAAGACAGGGAGTTGTAGGCGAGAGGGCCGAGACAATACAATCATAAACAGCCCTTGCTGTGACTAAACCTGCATTATTTTTAAAGCTCCATACAAGTTCATCTGAACATTCAGTGAGGCAAATACTTGCTCCAATAAGATTATCAACATAATTATTCCATAAAGTATAGTATGAACCACCAAGATCCAGATCCCCGGCAGTGTACCAATAGCATCCTGATGACAGCGAGTTATGAGCCTGCGCAAGGGAGCAAATGTTCAAGTCCTCTAGGTAGGACCTCAAATCTTCAGGGAGACTGAAGGAGGACTGAAAGCCCACTATAGGATCGATACCCAGCAGTACATTAACACCATTTCCCACCTGCCATGCCAAGTGTGCTCCCATCCAAGGGAGAGTTTGAACAAAGCCCCTCCAAATAGCTGAAGCACCTCGCGTGCTAAAGTGCTTATATCTAAGCCATTCAACCACCGAGGAACATTTTAAATATTTTATGAAAAGAACCTGTGACCACAAACCAGTGGAATGAAGTACCCTCTAGAAATTTTTAAGACGTAGGGATAAACTAAACCAGTGCAGGTTTTTATGCCCCATCCTCCACACTCTTTAGGCCAAGACAGATCATTCCAACTAGCCAAATGGAACTTAAAGCAATTATCAGAGGACCCCCAAAGAAAGTTAAACATGATACATCTGAGTTTCCGCAGGATGGAGACAGGGATAGATGCCAGTCCCATCTAATAAACAGGTATGCTAGAAAGGACAAACTGAACAAGGACAAGTCTGCCACCCAAAGAAAGATACTGAAAAGTCCAGTTACAAATACGTTTTTCAAATTTTTGGAGAATCCAGAACCAGTCATTAACCCGATACCCCAGGGGTTTAAGAAAGAAACCTAGGTAGGTGAAACCTGAGTGAAGGGGGAGCATTCTGTACGGTATAGAATGAGCGAAGGAGTTTTGACAATCAGTGTCCATATTATAGAAAAGAAAGCATGATTTATCAACATTATTTTCATACCGGAAGCCATACAGAAAGTATCAAGAATCACATCAAAGGCCAACCAATCCCAGAGGGTTCCAGAGCCCATCAATATGACATCATCCACAAAAAGGAGGTGGGATAGGGCAAGGGAGGGGGGAATTTGAATACCTTTAATGAGACCATGGTTCCTGGCGTCCCGTATGAGTTGACTGAGACCTTCAATGACAAGAATAAAAAGGAGGGGAGATAAAGGACAACCCTGGCGTATGCCACGTGAAGCAGTAAAGAAAGGCGAGGGGGTACCATTGACCAGGACCGCAAAATTAACAGAAGTGATACAGGCTATGATCCAATTAACAGTAAGGAGGGGAGTGCCAATTGGATCAGGATGAGTCTGACATAGGACCAATCCACACGATCAAAGGCCTTGGTAAGGTCAAGCTTTAGGACAAAGGCACAGAGATTCTTAGTTTTAATAGTGTGAAGGACCTCCTGAACAATACCTATAGGCTCAGAGATTTGCTGGTCCTTAAGGAAGCCAAATTGTTCCAGAGAGATGCCCAAATCCAAGAAGGGCTTAAGCCTTCCAGCAATAATTTTAGCAATGAGTTTATAGAGCAAGTTGCAAAGAGAAATGGGACGGAAGTCGGCAAAGGAGCGGGGCTTGTCAATCTTAGGAATAAGGGCCAGGAAATTTGAGTTCAAGGAGGGAGGGATAAAGCCGGAAACCCTTGTCTGATCAATAACCTTAATGAGGATAGGGCATAGGAGGTCAAGGAAGTGTAAGAAGAATTCAACAGGCCACCCATCAGGACCAGGACTACGATCCTTTTTAAAGGATTTGAGGGCAAGTTCAATTTCAGGGGGACTCATAGGCAAAGTGAGGGCAGAAGACTGCTCAGGGGGAATTAACCTGGGAAAAAGAGAGATAACCTTAAGTTGATGTTCAAGACTGGTCAAACCCTCATCTCTGAAGATATTAGCAAAGTAATCCCTTCCCATCTCCTTTAATGTGAACTCATCCTCAATCAATAGCCCATTAATATCTTCAAGTGACCGGATAGAATTATGAGCCCTTTTGCCCGATGCAACAGCGTGAAAAAACTTAGTATTCGCATCACCATGTGAAGCCCATTTTATTCTGCTTTTCAGCTGCCAAGTGAGAAGGAAATGATGCAGAATTCTATGTCGCTCAGCATTTAAAAGAGCCAGGGTTTCAATCTGCTCGAAGGAGAGAATACCTTTAGAAGGGCCCGAAAGAATGGATTCAATAGCATGCTCCAGGTTGGAGGAGTCCAATACCAAACTGTTAGATTTTACCTTGATCCACCCCTTAGTGGCGAATTTGAGCTTCCTCAAAGCGAGACAGAAATCCTCTAAGTCAATAATAGTGCCTGTAATGAAAGAAGGGGCCCACTCTCCCATAAACCAGGCAATAAAGTCAGGATCCTCCAACCAGGATCGATTAAATTTAAAAGGGTAGTCATGAGAACCCTTCCTATGTGACCACTTGAAGACAATGGGGAAATGATCAGAGACGTTCAGGCACTTAATCCAAGTTTTATAGACCCCCAAAGAGGGAATCAGAGCATTTGAGATGAGAAATCTGTCCAAACGCTTTCTTATACCTTCTCTGCTCGCTCTACCATTACGCCAAGTTGGCCCGATCACACAGGGAGCCACATCCACCAAACCAGCAGAATCAAAGAGGGATAGGAAATAATTCAATAAAGGGTCTAGAGAAGCTTTGTCACCCCATATTTCAGTGGTGCGTAAGGTAATATTAATATCACCACCAATCACCAGATTCGACAAGTTAAGGAGGCCCCCTCGACGAGCATTTTCCCAGAAAGACTCACGGTCCCGGTAAGGATCATAAACATTCAATATATTAAGAGGGAAAAGCACCCCCCTGAAAGATGCCTGGAGCAGAATACCAGCACAGGTATGAAATGCATTACAATTGATAGACAGAGGATTCCATGCCGAAAGAAGACCACCCGATAGCCCATGTGCGTTGATGGCACAAAACTCCCAAGATGGGAGTAATTTTGAAAAGGCAATAAGAGCGGGAAAATCACTGCACATAGTTTCTTGTAGCAAAATAACATCAGGCTTGAGAGAACTGAAAAGTGAACGAAGGCTAAGGGTTTTGGTCCGCCCTCCAAGACCATGGGTATTAAGGGAGATTATCATCATTTAGGAGAATCACAAGGGGGGGTCAATGCTCTAAGGCCCCGGGAAGAGGAGATTCTGTCAGCTTCCTCGATACGTTCAGAAAGTGGGATGTATGGTGGGGACGCAGAAGACAGTTCAGCCTTTAAGCTCCTTTTACCTTTAGGTGGCTTTCTCAATGTCACATTTGCGAATCTAATGGAGCTGATGTGGAGGGTGGTAGGAGAAGAGGGGGAGGTCGCAGTGAAAATGGGTAAGGTCTTTCTTAGGTGGGGGTCAGAAAAGGATGGGGATGAGGTAGGACTGAGGGGAGAGGGGATAGTGTCTCGAGGAGGAAGATTATGAGGAAGAGGGGGGAAATCCACAGTTGAGTCAAGGGCAGGGACACCCATGAGAGATAAGGGTGGTAGAAGGTTTAGAGATTGAGTAGTAGCCGATGTTTGAATGGGAGGAATGCCCTCAACTGAAGGAGAGGTGGAGTCAGGGGGGGAAAGGAGATTAAGTCAGTTGGAGGACACATATGGAGCTGAGAGGGTTGATCAGTAGAGGGGGAGGACGAGAGAAGAGTAGGCATTTTATGAGACAAGATAACATTATCAACAGCCTCAAGAAAAGAGGGATGTTCTAAAGCAGTAGGTAGAGTGGGAACGTTTGTCAATCCAGGAGAACTGCGACAAGTTTGAGCCAAAGTGTCAGGAGAAGAGGGCAGTCCAGGAGACGAGGCCACCGGAGAAGATACAGCACAGTGCCTTTTAGGACACGATTTCCTTAAATGCCCCACAGAGCGGCACCCATTACACCGAAAGGGAACATGCATATAATCTAATTTCTGGATCAGCAGCCGATCATAGCATAAAATCTCCACCTCGGCAGGGATCCCAGAAGAGATATCCAGCTCCACGAGAATTTTTGCTACTCTCTTATCATATAACAAATGAAAGTCGTCCTCAACAGAGATAAAACGCCCGATGGTATTGCCGATACCCTCAAGAATCTGTCTGCTCCAGAGCGGGAAGGGGAAGTGCAGTAAAAGAACCCACAGGTGTCTCTTTTTAATTCTTTTAGTTAATGGGTCAAAGTGGGTATGCCATCTATCAAGCACTAAGGACCCTTTTCTAACCCGCCAAATACCCTCAAGAGCCCTCGTACAGTGTTCCGCATCCAGGAAAACGAACACTATCCACCCATTAGACAATAAACTGACAGTCGAAACATAATCGAATAGGGGTTTCCAGTGTTCTGAAGCCCAGCAAATCCAGGAAGCTTTATCCATAAGACAATATTCAAGGCGACCAATAAGAGCATGGGAGCAGAGAGTCATAACACGGTCCAAGTAAACATCATTCCCAAGCATGTACCTGTAACGCCCATCATGGGCCTTAATACATTTAGTCTTCCTCTTCCTACGGAAGCGTGTTTTTGGTGCTGAATCTGCCATGAGAACCAATGAGCGAAAACCCAAATGATGGAGTGGTGACCAGCGGTCGAAACCCCCAGCTCAAAGGATAAAACAAGAGAGGTCACACACCTAAAAACGAGAGAGGTCACGCACCAAAATGCAAGCAGTAACACTAAGAAAACCCTAAAGAACAAGCGCTCACCCAAGAGAAGTGTGCCGTGCCAAATACCGTAGCTTGATGAATCTAGATCGTAAGGCTTCCCTGGCATATAACTTTCCAAAATATATTAGATATGATACTTGCTATATATATGTTGTATACAAAGAAAAAAATGCCATGACATTTTACAATTACAATTACATACCTTGAGGAGACACGAACTGTGAAAGCGACAGAAACCATACGGCTGTTATGCCCACATTGGGAGACAAGTTATTTATGCCCTAAAGCAAACCAATGAGGACTTGCACCTGACACTGTATGTGAAGAGACCCGAGCCAGGTTTCATGTAATAACCCTCCTGAGCCTATGAGAAAAAAGTTGAGAAAGGTTAATCAAACCATGACAAGAACCAACACGAAGTACATTCACTTAAGCCTATGTGAGAAATGAGTCGAGATATAGAGGAACTTTTCGAGACAATTTATTCTTGTCCTTTTCTAGAGTATAAATATAAACGGATAGAAAAGGGTAAATTTTAACCTTACATATGAAGACATTTTCATTGACAAATTTTCTTTAGACTTCACCAAATCATTGATTCACTCTGTAGTTATTAGTTCTCAATTCTTGAGTTGTTCTGCATCATTGTGCTCGTGACCTTGCTATTGTAATCCCATTCTAATGTATCAAAACAAACACTGGTGACCTGCTGCCATTGTGTCATCATGCCGATTGACATTGAGCATCTTCAACTCCTCCACGAGAACCTTGTGGAGACATTATTTGCAGAATAAGGCCTCCTGTGAATTAAATATATGGGAACTCTATAGACTTCAAATGTTTCTCATCAAAAATTTTCCACAAATTTCAACATAACTGCCATCGCTTGAGATTTGACAAAGAGAGTTCTTTAAAATATAAACTAAATTACCTTAAAATGAGCGAGCAATCGTGAAACTCCTATGATTTTGAAGCTCTTGGAAAATCCTTTGCGGTCTATTTCCCATCGCCCTCAAACATGCATAGTAGTTTAAGTAGTGTAGAAACTAACCATGGATGAACATGCAGTGGATGTGTGGCTTGATTTCAATGGCTAGGAAGACTATGAATATAAATAGATTCTTTGTCGTATTATATGTGAGGAGGGTAGTAGGCTTCGAGTAAGCTTCTAGTGAAGAGGACTTCGAGTAAGCTTCTGGAGGGCTTCGAATAAGCTTTAACCTGGTAGAAAACCATGAAACTAATAGAAGCGAAGACACATCCATGAGCTATATCAGCCCAACCTTCACACCTTGCTACAAATGGAATAAATTCATTGAGAATATATTTTGAACAACAAGAAGAATATATCAGCCTAACCTTCACACCTTGCTGCAAATGGAATAAATTCATTGAGAATATCTTTTGAACAACAAGAAGAAATAAACAGAACCACATACATCCAAATATCAAACAAAACCCCAATCAAGAAACCTCCCAACCCCTAGGTTTTTTGTTGGGATTTTGTGCATCTTGAGAAATCGATTCAAGTAATTGATGGACATGATTTATTGTACTGGAGTATCTTGTTATATTTTCACAAGATTATAGTAGTATATCTTAATTGTAATTAATCAATAGGATCACTAGAAAAAGAACAAAGCACAAGAAATAACACCAGTGTTTTTATCCTAGCAAACCCAATCGGGAAAAACCCAACAAACCTTCATATAGAGATAATGGTCTTCTGAGAACAAAGAGAAGAAGAGAGAGAGAAAATGTCTCTTGCAAATATAACCCCGGAAAATAGTCTCCTAGACTGTTGGAGCGTACCTTTACTGCTAAGCTAAGTAGTTGTGAATGTGTAAAATAATGAGGAGGGGCGCCTCTTATTTATACTGATTCACTGGGGCCGACTTCTCTTGGGGGAGCAATACAATTTATTTTATAATTTTATTTTTATTTCTTTATTTTGCTTGCTTTTCACCCCAAGGTTTACAATGAATAATTACAACAGTATAATCTCTCGTAGGAGGTACACAAAGGTATAATACAAGTACAATAAGAATAGCTTATGAAGTTGCACAAACTCCAACACTCCCTCTCAACGAGGAAGGTATTCTTCAGGAATAAGCATCATGAACATATGGGTCTCTTTTGTACATCTCATATATCTTGATCATATATATACATACTGAAGGTCGTCGACATACCATTGTAAAGTCTTTTATCATTTGTAGTTCCATATGGTACATGTTCCTATCATCTGCTGATCAGATCCTCCTATACCTGGCTTGAGAACCTGGACGAGAAAATGTGCACGACCATCTACTACATGTTCCTCTCATCTGCTGATGGGGTACTCCCATACCTGGATGAGAACTTGAATGAGTAGAGGTTCCTCTGCAATCACACAACCATCTACTGCATGTATGACTCATCTACCGATGGGATTTCTCCCATACATGGTTGAGAAACTAGATCAGTATATACACCTGTGTGAACCCGACCATCTACTACATTTCTGTCTCATATGTCGATGGGATTTCTACCATACCTGGCTGAGAAACTGGATGAGTAGAGGTACCTCGGAAAAAGCATGATAAATGTATGTTAGTAATCTCTCCCTCTCAAGGAGGGATATGTTCTCCTCTACTCCAAGTCTTCCTTGAAAGTATTCAAAATTCACTCTAGGAAGAGGCTTAGTGAGAACATATGAAGTCTGGTCATCTGTTGGAATATACTGTAACTCAATCGCACCTTTCTGCACCATATCACATATGAAGTGATAGTGAATCTCTATGTGCTTCGACTTTTCCTGAAATACAAGATTCACTGACATATGCACACAACTCTGGTTATCATAGTGAATCACGATTGGCTTTGGAATCTAACCAAATAATCATGCAAGAAGTTTACGAAGCCAAATTGTTTCTCGGGATGTTGTGTAGCAACCATATACTCGGCCTCTGTAGTATTGAGAGCTACTGAGTTATGCTTCCTACTGCACCAGGAAAGTACTGCAGAACCCAAACTGAAACATCATCCTAAAGTACTCGTCCTATCTGCAGTGCATCCAACCCAACCCGAGTCTGTAAATCGTTGCAATTTCAAGTCACATTTTGAGTCATATCGAATACCATATCCCACAGTTCCATGTAAGTATATGAGTACATGTTTTGTAGCAGTCCAGTCACATTTGCCTTGGCTCACACATGAACTGACTAAGGCTATTCACAACAAAACAAATATTTGGTCTGGTGTTCGTCAGATACATCAAGGACCCAATCAGTTGGTGATACATGGTGGGATCGATCAAATTTGAATATGAAGCAGAATATCTCAGCTTCTTGAAAATTGCATCCATCAAAGTAGCTATGGACTTGCAGTCCAACATTCTGAATTTCTTTAGTATATCTATGGTGTATTTTCCTTGACCTAGGAAAATCTCCTTCTTCATATTCCATACTTCTAATCCCAAGAAGTAATGCATCAATCCAAGATCCTTCATTTCGAACTCAAAGGCGAGTTTCTTCTTACACCATATGATAAGTTTCTCATTTCCAATGAGAAACAAGTCATCAACATATAATACCAAAATCAATGGCTCTTCTTTCATAACCTTGTAGTAAAGGTTTGGGTCTGCATCACTTTTGGTGAATCCTACACTCACCAAGAATCTGCCTATTCGTCCATACCAAGGACAGTGTGCTTGTTTGAGTCCATATAGATCCTTTTTAAGCTGGCATACATGAGACTCCATCCCATGGACAACAAACCCTTATGGTTGTTCAATATATACTTCTTCCTCAATAATACCATTGAGAAAATATGTCTTGACATCCATATGATGCAAATTCCATACCATAGCTAAAGCAGTAGCGATGATCGATCGGATGGAAGTATATCGAGCCACAGGAGAAAATATCTCATCATAATTGACTCCTTCTTTCTGAGAGAACCCTCTGGAAACAAATCTAGCCTTGTATTTTCCAATGTTTCCATCTTCTCCATGTTTGATCTTGTATAACCATCTGGAAGTCACTAATGACTTCTCCTCGAGTCTAGGCACAATTTTCCACACATCATTCTTCATGATCGATTGGTATTCTTCCACCATAGCATCCTCCCATACTTGGTGTATGGATGCTTCTTCATAAGTGGTGGGTTTTGATTCAATGATGTGACTCATTAATGCCACATAACTAGATAACCTATGAGGTATTTTACTTTCTTAGAAAGTACCATGTGGGGATTCATTCCCCTCAGCATCTTGTAAGGTTTGTTGTTCCCATCTAGGTATTTTTTGGATTACTGCCATATCTTCAGGAATATCAATTGTCATGACTGGATTAATGGATCGAAGGGTTCATCTTTCTCTACTAACTCATTCTAAACTGGATGGGGAGATGATCTCATCTCCATTTCCTCATCATCGATCTCCATGTCTGATCCTCTTCCTTTCCTGACAACCGTCTCTTCTTCAAAGTCCACTTCCATGCTTACTTCAATCTGTCTAGATCCTGGGATATAAATTTTGTAGGCCTTAGAATATTCACTGTATCCCATGAAACTTCCTTTCTTTCTTGAAGGTTCTAACTTTTTCCTTTTCTCATTGGGCACATGTATGTAGACTGGATAGCCAAAGATTCAGAGGTGATCCACTTCAGGTTTTACTCCTATGAAATCTTCTTTTGGAATCATGTTCTTCACTATCTTATGTGGGCATATGTTCTGTACATATATAGTTGTTCTGGATGCTTCTTCCCATAAGAACATAGGTAGACTCTGGTCATGTATCATGGCTTTGGTTTCCTCCACAATTGTAGGCCTTAGAATATTCACTGTATCCCACAAAAGTTCCTTTCTTTCTTGAAGGTTCTGATTTTTTCCTTTTCTCATTGGGCACATGTATGTAGACTGGACAACCAAAGATTTAGAGGTGATCCACTTCAGGTTTTACTCCTATGAAAGCTTCTTCTGGAATCATGTTCTTCACTATTTTATGTGGGCATATGTTCTGTACATATATAGTTGTTCTGGATGCTTCTTCCCATAAGAACATAGGTAGACTCTGGTCATGTATCATGGCTTTGGTTGCCTCCACAATTGTTATGTTCTTTCTTTCAACAACCCCGTTTTACTGGGGGGTTGTAGGGAATTACGAGCTCCCTCTTAATTCTTGCTTTCTTGCAGAAATCATTGAATTTTGTAGAGGTGTATTCTCCACCATTATATGATCTTAGGATATTGATCCTCTTCCTTGAACAATTTTCAACTTGTGCTTAGAATTCTTTGAACTTTTTGAGTACTTATTTAGATTCCTTAGTCTTGAAAAAGTATATCCAAGTCTTACATGAGTAGTCATCGATGAATGTTACAAAGTAATGATATCCTCCCAATGAAGCAACCGTCATTGTGCCGCACAAGTTAGAGTGCACTAGATCCAATATTTCATTGGATCTGCTCTCACTATTTGGAAAGGATTTCTTGGTATTCTTTCCAAGAGAACATCCTCTACATGTTCCATCATGGTCTACCTGTAGCACTGGTTTACCAGTAACTATATTATTTACTACTGGGAGATCTCTATAATTTAAATGAGCTAATCTTCTATGCCATAACTCACCCATACTTGTAGAGTCATGGACTAGGGCTTGGACTAGTAGAGTGTTCAGTCAATACAAGCTCTTTTCTCTCATATCAATTACTTTAATTGTATCTATGCTTGAGTTCTTCTTCCAAGCAAGTACTTTTCCATCTGAAAATGCTACTTTATATCCTTTGTCTTCTAAGGTTGAGATAGAAACAAGATTTCTTTTCATACCAGGTACAAGAGCACATCACTTAAATGTAGAGTACAATTAGACTCTGGCCGAAGGGAGGTAGCCCCAAATACCTTCACAGTGTAGTTAGCATCATCTCCAAGTACAACATGGAGATGAGAATCTTTCTCAACTACTTCTGAGATATTTTCTTTATATCTTGTCATGTGTCTAGATGCACCACTATATATGAACCAAGTATCACTAGTGGTGGGAACAATACTTGATAGAGATGATATGAAGAATAATTATGTATGATCTTCATTCTTTTGTTTCTTGTGATGATTTTCTTCTTCTACATCAGCAGTTGAAGCTTCATGCTTCCTTTTGTGAGAACTTTGATAGCTACCAGCATAATGATCGCATTTCTTGCACCTGTAGCATTGGATCTGAGATAGATCCTTCTTTTGTTTCTTTTGATCCGGGGGAGGAATTGATCTCTTATCTTGGTTCTTGTGGTTGTAGGACTTCCTTCCCCTTCCCTTTCCTTTCTTGGCATGAGATATGAACGCTTGATTTTCCTCAAGTTGAGCGCCATGAAGTCTTTGGCGTGTTGCTATTCTCGTCTCTTCCTAAGTGCATTCTACCCATAAATTATCAAATTTGGGCATCTTGGTTCGACCACTTATAGTATGAATGAAAAACTCCCAGGATGGTGGGAGACCATTTAAGGTGTTCATAATGAGATCCTTTTCTTCAAGATTGTCTCCACTAGACTTTAGCTTGTCTCGGAGCTTGGTGATCCTCATGAAATACGAGGCAACAATTTTGGACTTTGTCATCTTCATATTCGATAGTTTATTCCTCAATGTGAGAGTCACATTGATGCTATTGTGTTCAAATAGATTCTTTAAGGTTTTGAACATCTTCCTCACTATTGTCTTTTCTGAGATTTGAGGTACCAAGTGGTATCTAATTGAATCTACCAAAATCCTTCTTGCTTTGGCATCATTCTTTCTGCAAGGAGGTTTGGCATCATATATATATATATGACAATTTATGTTTTCCAAATTTCATTGTTAACGAATTCCAATGCAATCGTGAACCAGACCCATGTGACTAAGCTCATCACAAAGTGACACTACAACATCATTGCATTTATTGTCACAATAGTAGAATTGTTTTGTGTGGATTGACTGTTGTTCCACTTTCTTAAATGATTCACAACATAGAGAACTGTGAGAAAGCATATCTTCATTTGTGTATTGCATTTTTTACTAAATAGTAATAGGCATATTCCATTAACTGCAATGTTGTGAAGGCATTAATCTTACCTGATCTGAATTTAAGGTCTTATGTAGCACTAAACTCCATGCATCAATCTCCATGTAGAACACTGTATTGATATTTATCTCCATATGTTAGGTTGATGTTATCATTAAAATCAAGGAATAAAGAAGCATGCCTATCATAAAGGAGCATAATGTCTATCATGCAACCAAACTTAGCAATTGAGGGAATAAAGGAGCATGTTAACCATCTGCAAAGTGATCAAATCAAACTTGTAAAAAAACATATCCATCCATGCAATCACAAGAGGGTAGGGGCTCCTAGCATGACAAGAAGAATCTAAGGACTTCCTAACAAGATGGAAGTACCAGATGACGAACACCCCCGAGATTGGCTTATCTCTACCATCAAAGTTTACAGAGCATTCCATCCATTCCTTGATCAGATGGCATTAAAAGGGGAATGGTTTCTTATAATACGCAAGTGCAAAGAAACAAGGAAAACATGGGAATAGGTTTCCCAACCCCTCATACTAGTTCCCATGAAAAAAGAGATATTGCACTATTCATCCCATGTTATAAGTTTCTGACCAATTTCTCAATATTTGGGACTATGATCTATGTTTTTCATCGAGTTCGAGTAACCTTGTGCCTCAGGTGAAGCTTGCAAAGAACCTTATTAAATCTTCATTTGCTGATAAGGTTTTCTTTGCAAATTCTAATACCAAAGCAAATGATTATCTGAATTCCAACTTTCTCTTTAACTCCAACAATTTTCTATGAACTGTTTGTTAGATTTTTAACATTAAGCTAGCATTATATTAGGCTCTTTAACTGAGAGAATAACAAGCACAACAATCAAACATAAGAGACAATGAACACAGTGTTTTTCCTCAAGGAAACCATAAATGGAGAAAACCCCACAACTTCCTCAGATATAGAATCAACACCAAAAAGTAAAACCCCAAAACAGTAAGATGATCTCCCGACCGCAGTAGCCTCTTTCTTCCTAGACCCAGTGTCTTCTTCTTCCTTAGCTATGCGCTACAACTGAGTGTGAGTGAGTGTGTGATAAATAGAGAGACTCACTCTCTATTTATACTAATTCCCGACTTGACAATAACCTAGTAGGGCCGACTTCTCTAGGAGAGTCTAATAACCCTAGTGCCACAAAACTGCAGGGACTTTAACCCTTGACCAATAGGATTGTTACCCACAATGACTTGCCAATGACTTGTTTACATTATAGAACCTCCCGTTAGGAACATCGAGGCATGACATGACTCAAATACATCACAGACATATCCCAGAATAAACATCGGGGTACAATACATAAGAAATATAAGTTAATACATTTCAAAGTTACAATTACATCAACAGTCCCTCTTAACTAGGAAGGTATTCTCTCGACACAATTTATCAGCACAAGTCTTCTTCTCTGTATCATCTGGATCATCATTGAGTCCTCGTTATCTTCAAGTCATCTTCATCTTCAAGTTATCTTCATCTTCAAGTCATCTTCATCATCAGATCTGGATCATCACTCGATCTAGATCATCACTGCTGGATCATCATCACTGGATCATCACGGGTGCTATCTCATGATTCTTCTCGTCATAGGAAGTTCTACAGAGCCAACCGTTTTTCATGCTGGTTGTAGGCCTAGCCTCCATGTAGGTATTCTTTAGCGCTTATATCTGAACCTAAGTCAGAATGGCCCGCCCAACACTTACATCTGACCATGAGAGGAACACATCCAACACCATGTCAAAAAGGCATGCCCAACACTCACATTTGACCATGATAGGAACCAATCCAGTCATGTTAGAAAGGCCCAGCACTTACATTCACCAGCATGATAGGACACACCTACTATCATCTGTGAAAAGGCATAGCACTCACATTCACCAGCATGATAGGAGACA
Source organism: Pseudotsuga menziesii (assembly GCA_001517045.1). Taxonomy (NCBI): domain Eukaryota; kingdom Viridiplantae; phylum Streptophyta; class Pinopsida; order Pinales; family Pinaceae; genus Pseudotsuga; species Pseudotsuga menziesii. The sequence goes on along the minus strand of LPNX011164072.1, from coordinate 146,425 downwards.
CCTACTATCATCTGTGAAACGACTCAGCACTTACAACCACTGGCATGATAGGACACAACTACTATCATCTGTGGAAAGGCACAACACTCACATCCACCAGCATGGTAGGACACACCTACTACCATCTGCGGAAAGGCACATCACTTACAATCACCAGCATGGTAGGACACACCTACTACCATCTGTGAAAAGGCACAACATTCACATCAGAATGGCTCTCAGTCACATACTGAGGATTCCTGGTAACTGACCATGTGCCTCCATTCAAAGAATGGCAACAACCCTTATATCTGATCAAGTGGGAACACATCCCTCAATCACATTAGAATGGCCATGCACTCACATCTGATCATGTAAGACTACATCTCACAGTCATATCAAAATGGCCCTTAGTCCTAGACCAAGTATTCCTGGTAACTGACCAAGAACCTCCATTCAGAGAATGGCAATAGCCCTTATATCTGATCATGTAGGAACCAATCATACAGTCATATCAGAATGGCTCAGCACTCACATCTGACATGGAAGGAACCATTCCTCTCACCATGACAAAATGGCTCAGCCCTTACATCTGACCATGGAAGGAACCAATCCTCTCACCATGTCAGAATGGCTCACGGACTCATCACTTCCCCTTGGAAGTAACCTCGATCTGGAGAACACCAAGCTTCTTCCTGAAGTACTCAAACTTCACTATGGCTAATGGCTTCGTCAACACATCAGCTATATGTTCGTCCGTCGCAACATACTGGAGCTTCACAGCTCCTCTCTGCACCATATCCCTGATATAGTGATACTTGATCTCGATATGCTTCGACTTGTCATGGAACACCAGGTTCTCCGACAAATTCACACAACTCTGGTTGTCGGAATATATACAAGTAGCATCCAACTGGAGATCAAATAAATCAGACAGTAGCTTCCTTATCCATACTGCCTCACAACTAGCTGAAAAAGCTACGACATACTCTGCTTCAGCTGTACTCAGTGCCACACAGGATTGCTTCCTGCTAAACCAAGAGATCACACCTGATCCCATACTGAAGCAACAACCTGAAGTGCTCTTCCTATCAATGGCACTGCCTACCCAATCTGAATGAACATAACCCTCCAATTTAATCTTCTGATTTGCCTCATACTTGCGCCCATAATCAACTGTACCCCTCAGGTACCTCAGAATGTGCTTTGCAGTAATCAAGTGAACATGTCTCGGATCTGTTAAGAATTGGCTCAAGGTGTTCATGGAAAAGCAAATATTTGGTCTCGTGTTCGTCGGGTACATCAAAGACCCAATCATATGACGATAGATCGTAGCATCAACCGCTTCTAATGAAGGATCACTCAATAGATTTACGTTCGATGCCATAGGTGTGGTCATGGCTTTGCAGTCCGTCATCCCAAACCTCTTCAGGATCTCTACTGCATACTTCCCTTGTCCGAGGGAGATTCCATCCGCATTCTGCCACACCTCCATGCCTAGAAAATAATGCGTCATACCCAAGTCCTTCATTTCGAACTTGGCAACAAGCTTCCACTTCGTATCAGCAATCAACCCATCCATACCTGTTACAAACAGATCATCTACATTCAGTAGGAGCATCATTGGGTTTCCATCTTCAACCTTGTAGTAAATGTTGGAATTTGCTTTACTCTTAGTAAAGCCCAAACTGGATAGAAAGCTGCCAATTCTATCGTACCATGTCCTAGGTGCCTGTTTCAAACCATACAGGGCTTTCTTCAATCTACACACATGAGACTCCCTGTCATGTGTCTCAAAACTGAGTGGCTGCTCCACATACACTTCTTCTTCTACTACACCATTCAAGAAAGCAGTCTTGACATCCATTTGGTGTATCTTCCATTTCATCACTGCAGCCAGAGCAAGTACTGATCTAATGGAAGTGTATCTGGCTACAGGTGCAAAAGTTTATTCATAATCTATTCCTTCTTTCTAGGAGAAACCACGAGCAACAAATCTTGCTTTATATTTTTCTACGCTACCTTTTGCAACATGCTTGATCTTGTAGATCCATTTGGAAGTTATAACAGACTTCCCTTCTGGTCTTGGGACAACATCCCAAACATCATTCTTCATGATCGATTAATACTCTTCGATCATAGCATCCTTCCATTCTTTCCGTTCTGCCGCTTCTTCATAATTGGAAGGTTCTTTATCGATGAAATCACATAATAATTCTACATATCCAGAGCAGGACTTGATCCTCTTTCTTTCTCTGTGATTCTCTTATGGATCCCCATATTTTTCCGCACCTTGGATAGCTTCTCATACCCAAGTAGGTTTCCTCTTATGAGGATTCTTCTCTTGAGGTGGATCTACAGGTTCTTGAGGTTCTTCAAATTCTCAATCTTCTTCTTGAGTTTCTTTGTTCATGATTGTGTCATGAATTCTGGGTGCTTCTAATTCTTCAGTTTCTTCAGCAGATCTCTTTCTGGATTTGTTGTAAGCTGAGTCTTCGTCAAATGTCACATCCCTACTAATGCCGATCTTCTTAAATCCTGGGAAGTATATTCTGTAAGCCTTCGAGCTTTCAGAGTATCCCACAAATATACCCTTCTTTTCTAAAGGATCTAATTTTGTCCTCTTCTCTTTTGGAATGTGTATGTACACTGGACAGCTGAATATTCTGAGATGGTTGACTTCTAGTTTCTTGTCGAAAAAGACTTCTTTAGGTGTCTTGTTCTCGAGTACTCTGTGTGGAGTACGGTTCTGTACATACATCGTTGTTCTGGTAGCTTCTGCCCATAGATGCATGGGAAGATCTTGATCATGAAGCATTGCTCTTGCAGCTTCCATGATAGTTCTATTCTTCCTTTCTGCAATCCCATTCTATTGTGGATTATATGGAGTGGACAACTCCCTCTTAATCCTTGAACCTTTGCATAACTCTTTGAATTCATTTGATGTGAATTCTCCGCCATTATATGATCGAAAGGTCTTGATCTTCTTTTCAGTGTGGTTTTCAATCAAGGCTTTGAATTCCTTGAACTTGCTGAATACTTCATCTTTGTTCTTCATGAAGTAAATCCATGTCTTCCTAGAAAATTCATCAATGAAAGAAACATAATATACATACCCACTTAATGAACTCGATGACATTGGACCGCATACATCGGAGTCGATGATTTCCAAGATTCCTTTTGCCTTACTCTCGCTACTTGGAAATGTCTTCTTTGTGTTCTTTCCTTTCGCACATCCTTTGCAGAGTCCATCATGTTTTGCTTGAATTTATGGAAAACCTTCAACAACTTTGCTTGCAAGTGGTAGTGCTCTGTAATGCACATGTGCAAGCCTTCTATGCCAAATTTAATTTGGCTCTACTGTGTCATGGACCAAGGCTTGTTCTAGATGGCCCTTCAATTTGTATAGACCTCCTTCTTGTTCCCCAATCACTACTGCATCATTAATAGTCTTTCCCTTTGGCCACATGATAACTTGGCCATCTATAAATGCAACCCTCATGCCTTTTGCATCTAATGTAGATATGGAGAGGAGGTTCTTCTTTAGTCCTGGTACAAATAATACTTCCTTCATTGTCATAGACTTTCCAGAGTCTAGCTTATAGGAGGATTCCCCACTACCTTTTATTGGATACTGGTAGTCATCTCCAAGTTTCACCTTGTGTGGCGATTCATGTTCTGATAGTTTCACAAAGGATTCCTTGAATCCTGTCATATGTTTGGAAGCCCCATTGTCTATAAGCCAATCATTGCTTCCATGAGTAATGTTTCCCGCGAGAGCGAAAATCAAAACATATTCTTCATCACTTGAAGAGTCTTCACTTTCATATCTAGTTCTCTTTGTGGAAGGTTCATCATCCTCTGCAGCATGAGCACGATGTCTTCTCTTGTTTCCCTTATTCTTGTGAGAGACATTTTTGTTTCTAGGACATTCTCTAGCATAGTGTCCTTTCTCGTCACATGTATAACATCTGATTCTAGACAAATGTTTTCTAGTGTTATCTTTGTGGAACGGCTTACCTCTGGGGTGATGAGAACTTCTTCTAGTTTTCTTGGAGTGTACTGTGAGAGCTTGATCTTCACTTCCCATATTTTCTTCTCGAGCTGCTATTCGAGCTTCTTCTTGAGAGAATTCTTCCCATAGTCTGTTGAACTTGACTAACTTCTTTCTGGCATAGATTCCTTGAATGAAAGAATCCCATGATCTAGGGAGACCATTCAAAGTGGTCATTACAACCTTTGCATTCTCCACTTCTTCATCTACTGCTTCCAGTTGTTCCTTGATATGAGAGACTCTTGTAAAGTAAAACTGGATGGTCTCTGCATTTTGGATCTTTACATTCTTCAGTTGGCTTCTTAGAGTCATCTTCTGGTTTATGTTCTTCCCTTCAAACAATTTGGTTAGGGCATCAAACATAGCTTTAGGTGTCTTTAGGGAGGACACCTGTGGTATGAGGTGATCCTTGATTGAATCAACAATAATCCTCTTTGCCATAACCAACTTCTTCTTGTGTAAGCCTTAGCCTCATCTCCCTCTGGAACTGGAACCTCCTCATTGATATAAGAGTCCAACTCATTTTCTTCCAGGACCAGGGAGTTCCTATACTTCTAGGATCAGAAGTTATCAGCTCCCTCAAGATTTTCATCAAGCTTGGTATGATGAGACATCTTAACTAAGAACCTCAAATGGAAATACAAAAGATTTAGATCTTACTAGGTCAAGATGTTGGATCTGTATTTGGAGCTGAAATTTTGCAGTGCTGGTTCAGGAGCAGATTAGGGTTTGGCTTTTCCAGAGTTCTCTCCAACCAAATGCTTTGATCTTGATCTCTAAACTTTGATTCTAAGGAGGAGATCCATCCAGGCCTGGGATCACTGAAAAATTCCACTTCTGTGAAAAGCCCTAATTTTCGGCAGCAGTGTCGGGTCCAAAACTGAAAAAGCTCAGAATAGGATTCTGCTTCGACAGAAAGATGCGCCCTAGGGAGGAGAGTTAATCCAACCTTCTTTTGTTGAAAATATGTGGAGAGAGATCCAAAAAGTAGGAAGCCCTAGTTCCCGCAGCTGCACAATGTCTTCTTCTCAGGTTAGCTCTAATGCCATGTTAGATTTTTAACATTAAGCTATCATTATATTAGGATCTTTAACTGAGAGAATAACAAGCACAACAATCAAACACAAGAGACAATGAACATAGTGTTTTTCTTCGGGGAAACCATAAATGGAGAAAACCCCGCAAATTCCTCAGAGATAGAATCAACACCAAAAAGTAAAACCCCAAAACAGTAAGATGATCTCCCAACAGCAATAGCCTCTTTCTTCCTAGCCCCAATGTCTTCTTCTTCCTCAGCTATGTGCTACAACTGAGTGTGAGTGAGTGTGTGATAAATAGAGAGACTCACTCTCTATTTATAATAATTCCCGACTTGACAATAACCTACTAGGGCCGACTTCTCTAGGAGAGTCTAATAACCCTAGTGCCCCGGAACTGCGGGGACTTTAACCCTTGACCAATAGGAGGGTTACCCACAATGACTTGACATGAATTGTTTACATTATAGAACCTCCCGATAGGAACATCGGGGCATGACATGACTCAAGTACATTACAGAAACATTCTAGAATAAACATCGGGGTACAATACATAAGAAATACAAGTGAATACATTTCGAAGTTACAATTACATCAACACTGTTCCACATGAATAGTTCAACATGATATGGGGAGTTGTCAGAGTACAAAACTATCATTTCTAATTTTTTTTTGGTTTGTGGTTTATAAAATTGAACTTTTTTGCAACCTAAATCATTCTTTCTCCAAATTCTGCTTAAAATAGACTACAATTTGGTTGTAATTATGACAATCAACACATTGAAGAGGATTTTTGGTTGTAATTCAAAATCGGAAAGTAACTCACGCCACCCATAACAATATTCATATTATCTTAAATTTATTTGCTAATATTCATTTCCCCCAAAATCTTAGGAATTTTCCTAAGAGAGCCCGCATGAAGTCTTAAGTCAACATTTAGGGTTTTCTCCAAGTGATTATCAGTTTCCTTTCATGTTCTATTAGCATAAAAGTTCAATTAGAGAGTAAGGATATTCACTCAAATCGAAATGCCTTAAGAAACCCCTAAACATGAGTTAAAGCATTCATGTGGAACCGTTGGTAATAAATCCACAAAGGAAAATAAAAATTGAGAATTTTTTCACATGACTCCATGCAGAGGGATGCATTTATATGTTTGCAATGTTAATCAGTTGTTTTAGTTTTAATTGCTAGAGAAAACTTTGTTGGCAACAACAATTATGAACAACTTACACATTGAAACTCTCCAATTGTCACTAAGCATATAGCAATTCGTGAGCAATACAAACCAACAATAAATCCACTATCAAGTATCTGCAAGATAATCTATTTTGGTTTTAAGATCATTAAAGGGATTGGATAAATTACATCTATGGACTAGAAATTAACGACTAAAATTAAAAATTCCAAGGATTAAATTTCCCAGTGTGGAAATTTTATGAATTCAAAGGCACTGAAATCATAATCGAGTGTTTTGCTAGCACAACTATTGTCTAAAACAATACAATAGGCTGAACGAATACCTATGATTTTGATCAGTTGGCCAAAATTTTGTCAGTAAACTGCAACGTAAATGAAGACCAGTAATAGCAAGATGATAAAACAAAAGGAAAAAAGTATCAAAGAATGGTTACCTGATAACCAATATTTCCAATGTCTCAGTTTCCCTGTAACCAAGACTGCCCCTCCTTGTCGAGGTTCCTATTGCAAATGCAACTTTAGTAGCTCCATCTGTCCAACCTTGATCTTTGCAACAAACACAGAGGAAATTATTCAACTTCCCCATACTCAAAATCCTCTTTACAAGAGGCTCTGGTATGAAAGATGGCTACATACCACTGTGGAGTTGGTACCCATCTCGCCACAAGGCCTCCGCTTTCATTGCCTGCCCAACCACACAAAACTCAGAAAATATATCATTCAACTCCCATTCCATAAGCCAACTCCTCACCATCTCAAAAAGCAGAGAATGGACCCTTGTCAACAACCTTTGCATGAAATCCTAAACCAATGCATCTCCATGTTGGGCATGTGTATTGTGCCAACCATGGAACCTCCCCTCGAATTCTTGCAGTCATCAACCAAAACAACCATCATTCTTATCCTCATAATCGGCTCTACAAGCCAGACCACCAAACTCGCGACAACAAAATATAATTCCCTTGTCCCTTCCCCTCATCCATGGTCGGTATTGGATTATGTGCATGTCCCTCCAACATTACCTACAACTTATATTAATCTAAAAGCTCTTCCTGCAATGTTGCACAGAAAGCCTACCCCATAGTACCAATTGTCTAAATATGCCCTCACTCCGCACTCTCATAAACATACTCCTTCATCCGAATTCACACAATTTTTAAAGCAAACACCTCGTTGTTCTTGGCACCCTGTAGGACTCTGACACCGCAAAACCATCCAGATCCTTATCAAAATTAACGAACCGTCCATCAATACCCTGACAGGAATACAAAACGACCTTAACCAACGCACTCAGCAGACATCACCACTCTCTATTCAAGGACATAATAATTTACACACAACTAGACAAGCGATGGGAAATGAAAAACCCGTGGCACAAAAGCCTTGACCAAATTGGACTGGTAAAGGTTAATGAAGTCAGTTAAATTGGTAACATTTTGGTTTATCTGGTTGATATCCTCATACAAATTAGTTATCGGAAGGACAGGGTCATGGATTTCTCCATCCGTGTCCATTAAATTGTCTTCTATGGCCTTTTCTAGCACCGATGAGGTCATTGGGCTAGGGCTTGATGCCATTTCGAATTTTAGCTAAAATTGAAAAAAACAGTAGGTAGAATGAATCGTGAGGAAGCTAAGAGGATTACTACTAAGGAAAATCCATATTGAAATGGTCAATTTTGAAGGAGCTTGGGGTTTTAAGGCCGTCGACATGAAAATGCCGAAAATATGAGTTAACATAGGCCAACCACAGTATAAAGCACACCCAGTATTTCAGAGGACACTCGTAGCCTCCATGAGAATCCTAAGCTTTAAACCTAATTAACAAAACCACAACCACAATGTACCAAGACCAAATAAACCTCTGTGAAACCAAATAAACCTCCAGACCAAATATGCATGCGAGGACCAAATAAACCTTCGCAAAACTAGGGCAACAAAACCATGCATCAAAAATCGCGGGACATGTGTCAAAAAAGGCAGGCCAGGCCGACGAGGAATTTATTTCTCCATTGTTTAACGCCTTCAGCATAATTAAATATTAAGTGTAACACCCCGTCTTTGACCCCATTTGCATTAAAAATGTATATGATGTATATATTGTAATTAATCATGGTGTGGAGCTAAAGGAAAATCCCCACCATCGATTTAACATTTTATGTTCTGGCGATTAAAAAAACGTTGTCGATGATATATCGTGCTATCCGACACATTATAATTTTGGCATCATGTAGATAGGCATTTTAATTAAAAATACCCACAACCCGCTATGTCAATGCAACCATAATGAAAATGGCATGATTTCCTAAGGATATGGGGGGGTGTCTAACCCTTGGGAGCCATTGGGGAACAACCAAGTGTCAATTGATAAACCCATTTAGTTTCCACCTATCTTTTGTCTTACTCAGCATTTATCCCTTGTCTCATTCAACAACCTTTTTGTCTTATTCTTGTCTCAACTACCAAATTAAATCCTCTGGAGTTAGTTGGGGGCAGTTATTGCCCTAGGAAAATGTTTTTTTGTATGGGCAGTGGTGTGTGGCAGGACTGTCAATCCTTTCCCACATGCACACTCCACCAAGGAGCACGTTCATCCTCACATGGGCAGGAGGAGAAGAGACCATGACCCCATTCTTCCATTTTCCTCACGCAGCTGAGAAATCATTGCTGGTTCCCCCACGAATTTTGTGTCGCTGTGAGTTTGTTGTTGAGTCGTTTTGGTCATGATAGTGCCATAAACGACTTTAGAGTCGAATTTCTCAGCTTGAGCTCTGTATTAGCCAATTGTCATTCCGGTTTTGTTCTGTGGTGTGTTCCTTTCAATCCCAGAGCTGTTGTTTTGCTGTGTGTGCACAGTGGTTGGTCTTTGGACTGTTTGGGAGTGGAAATGGAGCCTGAGTGTGCTTGATAAACCTAGTATGTGCAGGAGCCTCACAGACAAAACTAAAGGGTTGACTTTCTTCTCTACACCCCCTAAATAGCACTGGAAGGGAAGTCATGGCCCGAGGGATTGTGCAATAGAGAAGGGGATGATTCCTTGTGTTGGGTGTGTGTGGATGTCTTAGAAGTCAGGCTAGCTCTGGTGTAGGTGTCCTTGGCTCTTCAGTGAGCCCACTAGCTTAGCAACTAGTGTTTCCAGCTCCTGATAGCCTGATAAACCCAACCATGTTGGCTTGGCTGAGTTGTGTATCCTTGGCTACGTGCGAGCCTGCTAGTTTCCCCTTATTCCTTGTGGAATCATGTCCAACTTGGGGGTGGCAGTGTTGCTGAGTGACTGATGAGCACACTGGCCTATGGTTGGGAGGAACGTTGCAACGACGTAGTTGGTTGCGGGACAAGCTTCTTATAAGATAAGTATTCTTGTGTTTAATTCCTTGCAACTGTGTTTGTTTTATAATTCCATATGAACGTTTTTTTGTATGGCCAGTGGTGTGTGGCAGGATTGTCAATCCTTGCCCACACGCACACTCCACCAAGGAGCACGTTCATCCTCACGTGAGCAAGAGGAGAAGAGACCACGACCCCATTCTTCCATTTTCCTCACGCAGCTGAGAAATCGTTGCTGGTTTCCCCACGAATTTTGGGTCGCTGTGAGTTTGTTGTTGAGTTGTTTTGGCCATGATAGTGCCATAAACGACTCTAGGGTCGAATTGCTCAGCTTGGGTTGTGTATTACCCAATTGTCGTTCCAATTTTGTTCTATGGTGTTTTGCTTTCAATCCCAGAGCTGTTGTTTTGTTGTGCGTGCACAGTGGTTGGTCTTTGGACTGTTTGGGAGTGGAAATGGAGCATGAGTGTCCTTGATAAACCTAGTATGTGCAGGAGCCTCACAGATAGATCTAGAGGGCTGAATTTCTTCTCTACATCCCCTGAATAGCCCCTGGAAGGGAAGTCATGGCCTGAGGAACTGTGCAACAGAGAAGGGGATGATTCCTTGTGTTGGGTGTGTGTGGATGTCTTAGAAGTCAGGCTAGCTCTGGTGCAGGTGTCCTTAGCTCTTCAGTGATCCCACTAGCTTAGCAACCAGTGTTTTCAGCTCCTGATAGCCTGATAAACCCAACCGTGTTGGCTTGGCTGAGTTGTGTATCCTTGGCTACGTGTGAGCCTATTAGTTTCCCCTTATTCCTTGTGGAATCATGCCCAGCTCGAGGGTGGAGGTGTTGCCGAGTGAGTGATGAGCACTGACCTATGGTTGGGAGGAATGTTGCAGCGACATAGTTGGTTGCAGGACAAACTTCTTATAAGATAAGTATTCTTGTGTTTAATTCCTTGCAACTGTGTTTGTTTTATAAATCCATAAGAACGTGTCAAACGCTATGAATGACTGAAATTGCTTCTGTTGTTTGATAATCATTTATGTATCTGTGTATGTTTAAGTTCAATGCATTTTATTTTATGTTCATGGGGCTAGATTGCCCAAAATGTTAGCATTATAGTCGCGTCCTCTAGCCGGTAGAAGGGTGGGGACGTGACATTCAGTAAACAATTTTTTATAATGTGACTCTAACCAAAAGTTGATGAAACTTGGATAATTTTTTTATGATGAAATGGATACATTTTTCTATGCAGTATGGGAGTTGAACCATCATTAAATCAAGAATTTACATAGGAGGGATTAGCATTCAAAACCAATATAGATTCATCCTAACTCCATGTCTATAAGCATTTTTTAGAGTGCAAACTTTGAAGAAAAGTTCACACCTCAAGGAATTTGACCATTTTCAACCCTTGATAAATTCGGAGTTAAAATGGATCTATACTAGTGAAGTCCCATCGTTCATGAGTTTAGATACTACATGATAACACAAAAAGCCTTTATGTATATACCATTAATTTTATTTCAATTCATGGAATTTCATTTGGTTATTTTTATTTAATTTTATATGATATAAAAATTATAATAAATTTTTTAATAAGATATTTATCTTTTATTTTTTAATTGTATTTATATTAAAAATGTTATTTAATATATGTATTATATTATTATGTTGGATTATTGAAAACAATTATTAATGATTAATTATCTTTTTATTTTTTAAAAAGCATAATTTATAAATTTTAGGTATTAATAAATACATAGATAACAAATTTTTTGTAAATTTTAGGTTTTAATGTTATAATATAACTACAAATGCAGCAAAATCGAGTTAAGAAAAAAGGAAGGATTTTGTCATCAATGTTGAAATTGCCAAACCTGCAATTAAAAAATGCGCGCACCAAAACCGAAGAAAAAACGCGGAAAGGGATTTTTAAATAATAAAAATAAAAAACGCGAAAAGGGATTTTTAAATAATAAAAATTAAAAACGCGGAAAGTGATTTTGGGTGTGCGTGGAAATTATTTAATAAAAAAGGACCAAAATCGAAGAAAAAACGCGGAAAAGGATTTTTAAATAATAAAAATTAAACACGCGTAAAGGAATTTTTAAATAATAAAAATTAAAAACGCGGAAGGAGATCTTTGGGTGTGCGTGGATCGAACAAAACGCGTAATTAAAGTCCCACCCGGCATAATCCGTAAATTGCGGTAAGAGCAAATTTGAAAAGTATCGCACTGTATGAGAATATACAGAGAACGTAGACGACAGGATTCGAACCTGCGAAGAAAGAGGCCCGACATTAACACGTACACATAGCTTAACAATTTCTGCAAACTATAGTATGATGCTAGACTATAATAAAAGTAATTAACATAATAATAATAAAATAATTAAGTTTTTAATAATGGTTGCTTCAACAATCATCAAACTTGCTACAGCTTCAGTAAATGCTTTACAGCATGCTAAATATTGTTTGATGATTTTTTTTATCTAACTTTTATTTTAATTTTTAATTAAATCAATGGAAAACTTGAACATATTCCCACATTTTAGGTTGAGATTGAAAGAACAAACAAGCAAGGCAACATGAAAATACCTATGCGGTTCGGGTCGTGAGGAACTTTTAGAGTCAGTTCAATCAACCTATCTAACGAAGATGAAAATACCATAAGGCTGGACAATGTCAAAACAATAGTTAAATACAAAACTTTCAAAGAATCCATCAGACGTTCACGGTAGGATTCGAACCTGTGCGGGCAGAGCCCGCCTGATGAACAATGTCAAAACAAAAGTTTCAAAGAATCCATGGAACGTGGATGGCAGGATTCGAACCTGCGCGGCCAGAGCCCACATGATTTCTAGTCATGCCCGAATCCCGATAACCACTCCGGCACGTCAACCGCATTTATAATTCTCTGCCAATCAAATTTTTTCGGAAATACTATTAATACCATAGAATGATAAAAATAATACAGAGGATCTGGTGTTGCCGTGTTTAAATTTATTTCAATAAAGTCAATGAAGCGATGAACACATTCTCGCAAGTTCTGCAATGAAATTTGAATGCTTAAAATGCTTTTGCCGCCTCAAACCCAAACAAACAAAGAGACACATACTTTTTTCTCTCAACTTGACCTACTTCTTAACACGTTTTCAGCGTAAATACCGACGTGGTGATAAGGTGGCAGGTGGAAAATGATGCTCTCCCAAACAGGGTTGAAATTTTATGGGCATTTGCCCTTCATAAAGCACTTTAGCCATCAAAATAATGTTAAAATTTTCGGCAAACATGCAAGGGCATTTTTTATGGTTAATTATTTTTCAAATAGTCATTAATGCTTAGAAAATGGATGTTAAAGATGTTTTTTCAAAGAGGAAAGATTTTTAAAAAAAATAAAGAAATATGTTATATTTTATGGAATATTAGTCAAAATAGATTAGGACTTCCAACAAATCAAAGTCAACAATGTGGTAGCACAAAGCATTCTCTTTCATGATATCAAAACTACATGTAAATGAAAAAAAGCAGTGATGTGCACTAGAAGCATTCACATATGGTTTATCTTCCACCTCACAATATAGCACCAGTTATAACAACCCCTATCCTTCCTATGTAAAGGAATTAAAAAAATATACGACTAGTTGTCAAAGATCTTGAGAGTGGATGAAGACATGTGTTACCCATCCATAAATTTTGCAAAAGATAGATGTCCCACAAATGAGTTAAGTGCTTCCTTGGAAAATGTATTCGCCAACATATTATGCTCTCTATAGATATACTGGCTATCAAAGCAAAGAAAGGTGTCTTTAAGAGCCAGCTTGCGAGTACACCAATGGTTAAGATCCATTACCTGTAATTTGTCAACATTACTCACCCAGTTGATGATGGTCTTGGAGTCTCCAAAGACTGCCAGTTGGGGCGGCCCCATGGATGAAGCCGCGAAGAGGAGTCCCCAAAGAGCAAGGAGCTCCAATTGTGTTTAGTACAACTCGCACAACCTAACTTTAAGTGAAAAAAATCGTTCTTGCTGATATATACAACCATACTCGCTCCACCCATACCCTGCTGGGATGCTCCATCGAAAAACCCATTTTCATTGTCACCTCAGGTGCCATGCCAATCTCGCGGACCCTCTTCTTCCTCGCCAGTTCTAGATAGTCTCCATTGAGTTTAAGGACACCCATCTTCACCAACTGTACTTGTTGCTTTAGATCACAAGATATGGTAGCATTCCTGGCTTTCCAAATGCAGAAAAAGGGTAAGTACATAGTCTTACAATCCGCCTTCAACCAAATGTCCAAGCATGCCACCAATGAACAATCCTCCCAAGCAAGTACAATATCAAAATGTGTGGCAATGTCACACCCCGGTTTTGACCCCGTTTGCATGATGTATATATTGTAATTAATCTTGGTGAGGAGATAAAGGCAAAAGCCCCACCATCGATTTGGTTGTGTATGTTTCGGCAATGGGAATAGTTGCCGATGGTATATCGTGCCATTTGGCACATTATAATTCGGCATCATGTAAACACGCACATCAAATAAAACTAAAACCACAACCAGCTATGGCAGTGCAACGTTGAAATGACAAGGGCATGATTCCAAAGGATAAGGGGTGGGGGATGTCAAACCTTGGTCTTTGGGGGGAAAAACCCATGTGTTACGACCTTGTTGATTTTCCATCTTCCCTTGTCAACCTCTTCAATGTCTTGTTTTGGGTAGTTGAGGCAGTTATTGTTTTTGGGAGTGGGGTGGCAGGACTGTTAGTCCCTTTCCCACATGCCCACTCCACCCATGACTGCATTCACTCTTCTCTCCCACGTTTTCCAACCTTCAGGAGGATGGTCTGTTCGTTCTCTCCATGGTCGGTTGTTCCTCACGCAGAGCCGAAGTCCGTTCATCCGCGTGCATAAGGGAGCTGTTCACGCTCACAAAGGGACGCGCAGGCGCAGATTAGATCGTCTTCCTCACGCACCAGTCGCGGGTCTTCTTGGTTGTGCATGCAACGAGCAGGTGAAACGGCCTCAAGGGGCCCGATTTCTGCTGGTATGTGAATGACCGTGGCTTTAATCTACGCTTTCTGCCTTGCTGTTGGTTTAACCCGTGATTCGAGCTTGCTGTTTGTGTAACCCGCGATTTGGGTTGTTGTTGTTCTTCCACGACTGTTGGATGTTGTTGAGAGTCCGATCTCTGTTTCCATTTCAGACTGTGCATGTGTGTTTCTTCCCTTGTTTTGTTGGCTATGGTGTCCAACTGTGTTTTGGGCCGCTATGGATTCTTAGTGAGCCATTGTCTGTCATCAACGATGTCCCTGTTTTGGGACTGTGTATAGTTGCCACCGTTTTTATTGTGAAGTTGGGTTGCTGAAGTACCTTGGTTTGGGTGTGTTGCTGAGTTGTTTTGGCCACGCTAGGGCCAAGAACAACTCCGAGTTGTCTTGTGGCTTGAGCTGTGGTCCATCTATGGTTTGGGACTGTCCCCGGTTGTTTTTCCTTCTTCACAGGGATGTGAAGGGATTGTGTTGCTGCGTGTATGCAGTGGTTGGTCTTCGGACTGTGCTGGCTTGGACGATTGTGTCCCTCGGNCATGCCCAGCTCGGGGGTGGCAGTGTTGCTGAGAGATTGATGAGCACGCTGGCCTATGGTTGGGTGGAACGTTGCAGCGACGTAGCTGGTTGCGGGGTGAGTTCTTCATCAAAAGATAAGTGCTGTTGGTTACTTCATCTCTGCAATTATATTGATGTCAAATGAATAATAATGAACATGTGGGATGCTGGAATTGTAGGAATGTATGTGTGTTGCTTCCGCTGAATGTTTTGAGGAATTATGCATCAGTGTATGCTTGTATGTTTGGCATTCCTGTTATGTATCATGTTAAGTTCTTAATTTCAACATTGTTGCTTGTCCATGTTCATGGGGCTGTTTGCCCGGTTGTTGTATTGGTGTTCGTGTTCACAGACAACCACGTAAAGCGCTTGATCTTCAGCGAAAAATCCCACTTCCAAAATTCCTTATGCCTCTAGCGGTCCACCACATGCAGAGGTTTTTCCACAATAAATTGGTACACCATATATATATATATATATATTAATTTAATATTTTTTTACTTTGCTATTTGGATAAAAAATAAAATAATAGTAAAATTAACAATAATATAATTTTAAAGCTATAGTTATTTTGTGAGAGAAAATATTAATATGTTCTTAATACACTTACCACATATCACTATTGGAGTGAATCTAATAGTTGTAACACGATTGGACTTAATCTAATAGTTAATTGAATAAGTCTAACCCTAACTGTTAAGAACATCTTTCCTCCTTGAAAGTCATAGATTCAAATTAGCAAATATAGAGTATGTCCATCTCTATAAACCATCAATTTCTATGCCTTACCATTTTGCACGTATCCCAACATTGTCCTCGTTACATGTGTATGTGCTCACAATATCTTTTGCACCATTTATGTGGTATATTGTTTTTTGCTAAATTTTTTTGATTTTGCTGTTAAAATGAAATTCATGGCAAACATAAGCATTTAAGAATTTCCAATATATAAAAGCTACATATGTTTACCACATGTTTTCATGAGTTGCATGGTTTTATAATTAGTGTCATTAATCTTCTTTAGCACAACACAAAATCCATGGCAAAAAAAAAACATTTAAGAATGTTGCCTATATAAAAGCATTTTTATACATACACTTACCACGTGTTTTCATGACTTGCATAGTTTTATAATTAGTGTCCTAAATCTTAAGTTAATTGTGTTCTCTATACCTGCCATCTAGCTATGTTTTCCATTCATATTGGTTTTCAAAAGCACCGAAAAAAAGTGTGTGAAATATTGGTTGAATATTGATACCAAACCAAAAATTTGAAAATTATTAAATCACTTTCAAAGCTGCCCAACATTGTATAGATAGACAAGGATCCCCATACGTTATTGAATTAGCTTCAACCATAGGCAAAGATGAAGACAACTTAAAACATAGTAAAGTAATTATTATTTTCATTTTCCAATACATCATTATTAGAATAAAAATGGGAGGAAATTGTTTAAAAGCATGGTTTCCATAATCAAATATATACATTTATACAAATTTAATACGAGTTTTCCACATCCAAAAACAACCTTTCCTTTAAATCGACCAATTATTAGAGATCTCAAAATTGTAGTAAACTCAATAGTAATTCAATGACCATGCTTCTTTGTTTGTGACAAAAGAAACCCATGATTTATTAATCCAAAGTGAATGTACAGGGGGAATTGCTGTATCAAAATTTCAAAGAGCCCCATGACTTATTAATACTTAATTCTCCGATCGAGCCCTACACTGTGGTGAGCGTGGATCGAGCACGCGACCTTCAATTCTTCTCTGCCTCACGCTCCCCCAACTTAGCTATCGCCGCAATCATAATGAAAAACGTTCTCCCAACTTAGCTATCGCCGCAATCATAATGAAAAACGTTCTCCCAACTTAGCTATTCACGCAGTCATGACAACTGTACATGGTATAAATAAGCATGCGATGAAGGAACAAAACAGAACAGTCGTTGAATGCTTTCAATGAGAGTTGAACTCATGACCTCCCGCTTACTAAACGGGTGCTCTAACCAACTGAGCTATGAAAGCAATTGATGCTGTGGGGTTTGGGTCGCGACAAGCTTTCAGAGTCAGTTCAATCAACCTATCTACAGAAGTTGAAAATATCATAAGGCCGGACAATGGACAATGTCAAAACAATAGTTATATACAAAACTTTCAAAGAATCCATCAAACGTGGACGGCAGGATTCAAACCTGTGCGGGCAGAGTACACGTGATGAAAAATGTCAAAACAAAAGTTTCAAAGAATCCATGGAACGTGGACGGCAGGATTCAAGCCGGCGCGGGCAGAGCCCACATGATTTCAAGTCATGCCCATTGCCCGATAACCACTCCGGCACGGCCACTGCGTTTTTATTTTCCGGCCATCAATAATACCATAGAATGATAAAAATAATTAACAAAATAATACAGAGTATCTGGTTTGCCTTGTTTAAATATATTTCACTTAATGTGGAAAATAATGCTCTCCCAAACAAGGGTTGAAATTTGCTCGGCATTTGCCCTTTATAAATCACTTTAGCCATCGGGTTGGTTTTAAACTATGTTAATAAACGATTAACTTAACCGCCCATCAATCTATCAAGTATTGACAATTTATCATCTACCCAATTTTCAAGCATCATTTATGGAATTTCAGACATGTTTCAAAGTGCTCTCCTTTTGCTTCCACCAACTTGTAGCTACTAATTTAGTAACATGTTATTTTCATTTTTTTATTTTATAAATTTGATAATAATCTAAAAATAAATTTTAATGAAATTCTTATGTATTTTTCTTAAACATGAAATTGTTTTTGTTATTTTGATATTGGGTTGAATTAACACTTGTACCATGTAAAGGCACATGGTTTTATCAATTCACAATTTTTGAAAATGATTTATTTAATATATGTTAAAACTTAGTAACATTTTACTATTTTTGTAATCTTAGTAATTGGTTGAAGCAATTACTTTTACTAATGGGAAAAAAAGTTCTAAACAAGTTTGAAGTTGAAAGTTGTTTCATCTTATCCATTTATAGCCAAGGGAAAGTGAATGGCCCAAAGAAAAAAACACTAACCAACCATGAACTGGTTGGTACAAATTTTGACCCTCCCCCACAAAAACTCATTGAGAATTAATTTGAATGGAAAACTGTATCTCAACATTGGCTCTATATTAATAAAACCGGTGTCCTAAAAATAGTTTTTACCATAACATTTTTTCTATATTCAAATTAATATGTCAAATTATATAAGTTTATATTATTCTATTTTTATAATATTAAATTAAAATGAATTACCTACGTTAGAAAACTAAATGTTTTCTCTTATGAATGAAGCAAAACAAAATAAATTTATTTTATTAAATTCTCATCAAAGTGCTATTAATTCAGACACACTTTACACAAACACACAATGAACAACACAATACAAAACACCAGAATTTCATGTGGTAAAACCCCATAGGGGAAACATCCATGCATGCAAAGTATCGAAGCCCATTAATGAAGGACAAATTACATGATGGGTCTGAGCCTCACAGACAACTCACTCCATTACTTATCCCAACCCTGCCCTATATACTTCATGAAAGAAGTTACAGGAATAAACCGTTGCCGATTATGCCCGTTATGAAAAACTTCTTGTAAAGACTGGTAATGAGAAACCTCCCATAAACAACATTAGTTTAGTTGTCATTTAAAAATCTCCACCTTAACAACAAAATTTACAAATACTTTGCTCGAGACTATTTATCACATTTTCTTCAAACCAAGAGAAGCTACACACCAACATAACTTCTCTAACAATACTGGTTTTGTGAACATATCTGCACAATTTTCTGAAGTATGGACCTTTTTCAGATCTACTCCACCTTCACTAATGACTTGTTTTACAAAGTGATATTTTACATCAATATGTTTAGTCTTACTATGATAAACAAGACTTGTAGCCAAATGAATATCACTTTGATTGTCACAGAAGACATGCACACTATTTTGCAACCTTCCAATTTCTCTAAGCAGACCTCTTAGCCAAATTGCCTCTTTGCAAGCATGTGAGGGAGCAATGTATTCAACCTCTGTAGTGGATAAAACAATTGTTTCCTGAAGCTTTGACATCCAACTTATAGCTCCACCTACAAGAGTAATGACATAACCTAAAGTAGGCCTTCTCTTGTCTAAATGATCACCTGGGAAATCTGAATCAACAAAGCCACATATAGAATCATTGTTATTATTAAAGGTGATACAATAGTCATTTGTGCATCTTAGGTACCGAAGCACCCATTTCACTGCATTCCAATGTTCTTTTCCTGGATCTCCCATGTACTTACTAACAACACCTACTGCATGTTAAATATTAGGTCTAGTACACACCATTCCATACATTAAACATCCTACTGTATTGACATATGGTACACAAGACCTATAATCATTTTCTTCAACACTACTAGGACATAAACCCGAAGAAAGTTTAAAATGGAAAACCAAAGGAACATTCACATGCTTTGTCTGATTCATTTCGAATCTTTCAAGTATTTTCTCAACATACTTCTCCTGTGAAAAGCTAAGCTTACCATTTCTTTTGTCTCTGTGTATCTCAATACCCAAGATTTATTTTGTAGCTCCAAGATCCTTCATATCAAAAGTCCTAGCCATCTGAGCCTTTAACATGTTAATCTCATGCATGCTTTTGCTCACAATAATCATATCGCCAACATACAATACTAAGATAATGAATATATCATTCAAATTTTTGAAGTATAAACAATGATCATACTCACTTCTAGTTTAACCTTGGCTCACCAAGAAAGAATCAAACTTCTTGTACCATTTCCTTAGCGACTGTTTCAAGCCATACAATGATTTCTTGAGCTTGCAAACTAATCTACCTTTATGATATTGTACAAAACCATCTGGTTGTTCCATAAAAATCTCCTCATCTAAATCTCCATGTAAGAATTTTTTTTAACATCGACCTACTCTAACTCCAAATCAAGCAATGCAACTAATGATAACACAATATGAATAGATACAAGCTTGACAACTGGTTAAAAATTCCCATGATAGTCTATACCTTCCATCTTAAAGTACCCTTTTGTAACCAATCTAGCTTTGTATCTTTCAACCTTACCATCAACTCCTTTCTTCAATTTGAAGACCCACTTACATCCAATAATTTTTCTATCTTTGGGGATTTCAACCAATTCCCATGTCTTGTTTTTCTTTGAAGAATCCATTTCTTCTTTCATTGCCATCTTCCACTTAGCAATGTCAATACAATCAATGGCTTCCTGAAAACAAGAAGGTTCTACATCACTAGTAAATAAAACAGATGAAACAAAATTAGTATACCTCTTAGGAGGATTTCTCTCCCTTAATGATCTTCTTGGTGTAGGTTGGGGGGTTTCCACAATTTCTTGAATTTCTTCATCTTCTATGACTTCTCTCTCACCAGAAACTTCTTCTTGTTTTTTTGAGTTATGAGAAGATTGGTTCTCCAACTAAATTAGTTGTTTTGATATTACATCTTCGTGTTCCACATCAACTCTTACATTTTCGGATTTAATCAGAGAAGATTCATAAAAAAACTACATCTCTGCTAATGACAATTTTGTGGGCAGCAGGATCCCACAATCTATATCCTTTCGTTACATCATCATAACCAACAAAAATGCACTTCTTTGATCTAGGGTCTAACTTAGAACGCTGACTTTTAGGAGTAAGTACATACGATTCACAACCAAAGATTTTTAAATTCGAATAATCACAGGAGTGACCAGTCCATACCTCTTCCAGAATTTTACAATCTATTTCCATTGATGGTGACCGATTTATTAGATAATAAGCAGTAGAAATTGCTTCTTCCCACAACTCTTTCCCCAAAATTAGCATTACTGAGCATGCTCCTTGCTCTTTTTAGAAGAGTCTTGTTCATGCATTTTGCAACACCATTTTGCCGAGGAGTGTATACATTTGTTTTGTGTCTTACAATCCCTTCATCTTTGCAATATTTTTCTAACTATAAAGAATTAAATTTACCTTCATTATACGTTCTTAGACACGTGATTGTCTTGCTAGTTCTCTTTTCCACCATAACTCTAAATGGTTTAAATGTGTTAAACACATCCGTTTTTCTTTTTAGTACATAGACCCAAACCTTTCTAGAAAAATCATCTAAAAATAATACATCATATTTTTCTCCCCCAAAGGAAATGGTAGAAGACGGACCCCACAAATCAGAATGAATGTAGTCAAGAACACCTTTACTAACATGACTAACTGCTTTGAATTTTTGTCTACGCTGCTTTGAATTTTTGTCTATGGCTATAATGTTTACAAAACATCAAACTCAAAGTTTTCAAATTTGGAAGCAATTTACGATTCATTAATACTTCAAGTTTTTTTTTCACAATTATGACCATAGCTGAGTGGGTCCTGACTCTTCTTCAAATACTAATGCAATACCATTAATTTGTGTCCTTCCAACTAGTTTGTAAAGGTTTCCCGTTCTCTATGCCTTCATGACCATTAAAGAACCCTTGGAAACTTTTAAAGTTCCATCAAAACCTGTAAACTAATGACCACAAGAATCCAATACTCCCAAAGAAATTATTTTTTTCTTTAACTTAGGTACATGTCTAACATCTGTAAGTGTTCTTATAATTGCATCAAACATTTTAATTTTAAATCTTCCAACCCCAACAATTTTACATGAATGATTGTCTCCTAAAAGAACTATTCCATAATTAACTGTTTGATAGGAAGAAAACCAATCTTTACGAGGACAGATATGGTGCAAAGCACCAGAATATAATAGCCATTCCTCATTAGATTCAGAAATATTACAAACATACAAGACCTCATCGATCATACCTGAATCAGAAGACTTAACTGAATTTTTCTTTGACTTGGAGTCATCTTTCTTGGATTCTTGTCTCTTCCAACAGTCCTTCTAGAGATGACCAATTTTGTTACAGTACCAACATTTTAATTTTCTATTTCTACTCTTCGATTTAGACTTGGAAGTACATCTTGAATTTTCTCCTTTATCTTTGGATCAACCTCTAACAACCAAAGCTTCGGGTGAAGATGTTTCAAGACTATATTTCTTCCTTAATTCCTCATACAATAACGCTCCAACCACATTGTCAAATTCTGAAGTATCAGTTGTACTAAGGCTGATGGAAGGAACTACTTGACCCAAAGATTTAGGTAAAGTGCATAAGAGATTGACTACTTTATCTTCGTCATCAATTTTAAAATCCATACTACTCAATTGGAAAATAAGAGTGTTAGAAACATTTAAATGATTTGTTATCATCATACCTTCTTTCATTCTTATACCGTACAACTGTTGCTTCAAGTAAATTCTATTTGTCACTGATTTGGTCATATACTGACTTTTTAACTTGTTCCATAGGCTTGTTGTTGATGTTTCTCCAATAATGTTAAACAACACATCATCCGCAAGACATAATCGAATTGTGCTTAGTGATTTGGCATCTAAATCCTCCTATTCATCATCTATCATGGTGAAAGCTCTCTTTCTATTTTCGTCTAAGGCTCTTTGTAACCCTACTGAATTAATAAATCCCGCAACTTTAGCTTTCATAGTTCAAAATTGTTTTAAACATTAAAATTTTCATTCTCAAACTTTGTGCTAGAGATTATTAAAAATATATATATTTTCCCGAACAAAATATTCCCACACAAAAAGCACTGCAATATACTCCGCGATATAAACAACACTCTATGTTCTCCAGTGCAGTCTTGGATTGACTTTTGAATTTTTTTTTTTAATATATATCCAAAATTTTTAATAACTTAGCACAATTTTTTTTTAAATTTACCACTATGTGGCAACAAGCAGTCACCTTCATGCACAACAACAACCAATAATGGCGGCGTTGGCACCCTCTTCGGAATCCCTTCCACACGATTCTTCCACATGCAGACTGCTTGCAACAGTTCTTCACCGGTTCCTCCACATATTCTTCAAACAACTCGTGGTCTCTTCTAGTGTCCAAACAACGGTCTTCTCCAGCGGCGAGATCCTCCAACAATGAGCTCTCTAGCCTCCTCCAGTAGCGATCTTTCCTACTCGGTGGGCAGAGGTGGGCTGCGATAGACAGAGAAAGGCAGTGAGAGGCCTCATTCACTTCACACGCAGACTTTTCTTTCATCTAGGGGCTCCACGCAGACTGGTCAACGATCCTCCAAGTTGGGTACTTCAACCAATCCTCCACCGTGGGTTCTTTCCTCTCCTCGTCCTCCATGTCATCGATTGGATTTCTTCACACCCAGCAGCGAGCAGGAGCTCA
Source organism: Pseudotsuga menziesii (assembly GCA_001517045.1). NCBI lineage: Eukaryota > Viridiplantae > Streptophyta > Pinopsida > Pinales > Pinaceae > Pseudotsuga > Pseudotsuga menziesii. Next base: position 122,921 of record LPNX011164072.1, on the reverse strand, counting down.
CAAGTAGCGTTGGCTTCTTCTTTACGCAGATGCCTCTCTTTCACGCGCAGGTCAGCTCCAACAATCTAACGATCAGACTTTGATACCACTTGTTATTAATTCAGACACACTTTACACAAACACATAATGAACAAGACCATACAAAACACCACAATTTCATGTGGTAAAACTCCATAAGGGAAACATCCACACAGACAAAGTATTGAAGCTCATTAATGAAGAAGGAGAAATTATATGACGTGTCTAAGCCTCACAGAAAACTCATTGCATTACGTATCCCAACCATCCACTATATACTTGATGAAATAAGTTACATGAGTAAACCGTTTCCGGTTATGCCCGTTATGAGAAACTTCCAATGAGAAACCTCCCATAAACACATTAGTTTAGTTGTCATTTAACACAAAGTGCATTATGGATAACACTTAGAAAACTCCACTTCCGTGTAAGATTTGTTGTAGCTTGGTATGTGCAATTTCATTTTCAATAATGGTTTAGGAGAATCCAAAAGAGTCCATACCTTGGAAAAACATTCTTATTAAACTTCTTTTGACAAAGGAAGGGAAGAACATCATAGTACAATTTCAATTGCAGTTTTTTTTAATGAATCCTCTCTACATATGGAATATTATATTTATCTAGCCTTTTAACTCAAGTGCTTTGGAATAAAATGTCACAATTTCAATTACACTATTGATGCAACATGTTAACCATAAAGAAATTTGTATGGTGCATTACATGTGGCCTAATATTTACCTCTGGAAATGATTTTATGTTCCACCTTTTGTTTGTTTCCTAAGTTTTAACTTAATGAACTTCAGATACATAATGCTGACACATGTTACTATTGAGTTGTGTGTGTCACGGGTAAATGAATCTATTTTAACTGGAAATTATTTTCCTTAATAAAAACATATCTTTTAATTGAAAATTAAAATGTCACAATTTCAGTTACACCATTGATGCAAAATGTTAACCTTGGAAAAACTTTGTATGTTGCATTATATGTGGCATGAAATTAATCTTCAGAAATGATTCTAGGTTCCACGTTTTGTTTGTTTTAAAGTCTATCACTTAATATACTTGAGATGCATAATGTTGGTACATGTTACTTTTGAGTTGTTTAGGTCATTGTTAATAGTTTTTTGTTCTGCCCTCAATTCTCAAAGAACATGATCAACTAAAAACAAAGATAAATGAGTTTAATGTTATCTTTTATTGGAAATTAAACTCCTCAATAAAAACATCTTTTAATTGAAAATTAAATTATTTAATAAAAAAACATTATTATTGAAGGGTACTTTCTTTTAATAAAACTTCATTGTTGAAGGGTTATTCTTTCACTAAAACATTGTCTGACTGGCCAGATCAAAGTTCAAAAAGTTAAGAAAATAGTTAAAAGGTTAGAGATGAAATGAAATTCCAAGACTGCTCCCAAATGATAGCAATTTCTTGCAATACAATTGCTTTTATTATGAGAGTTGGAGTACATGAAAATTGACTTAGAGAGTTCGAGTAAGCGAAAATTGACTTATAATCTCGTTATATGATAAGATAAAAACGTTGGAAGTGGCCTTGGAGGATCTTCGTATCATTTTTCGAAGAAGGATGTTGTCTAAGTGCAAGTTTTATTTATTTTTGCATCTTCACAAGTAAGGTGTTTTCCTGATTTCTTGCCTTTCATAAGAGTAGTTTAGGCATGGGTAGGCATGGTGGTTAAGTCTTATCTTAAGTTCATATTTTAGATTAGGCATGGGTACGTGTGGTGTTTAATTCTTTTCTTAACTTCATTTTTTTAGATTAACATGAATTCCTACCATATAGTTTATTAACTTTGATGAGGTAAATTTAGTAACTTTGATGAGGTCAATTCAGTCGTGGACTTTGGCTAGCTTACTTTCATTAAGTCTTAAATATTCTTATGGATTCTTATTTCTTTTTGTGCCTGTGACCTTGGAGCTTACTTGTTCTTTAATAGTCTCTAGCACTAGGTTTTCCTCAATAGGCTCACCCGAAAATGTTGTCCAAGTATCCTCATTCTTTGCATACTAGTTTGGCCATTTCTTAGGTGTTTCGTGATATTCTATAACCTATGTATTCTATTCTTCTACTTAATCTATTTCTAGTGATCCACATACCCCTTACTTTGAACTTCTTTGTCCATGAAATATTTAGGTTGTTCTTTTTCATCCTTGGTTTGGTGTTCCCCCTTCCTCTCTAGAGGAGAAGAGGTTTCCAATATAAGAGAGGAAATAATGACCAAAAATATGTTTAATTTTTGTTGGGAACCTAATCCTTAAGGTTAGGAATACTATTGTTTGATTTTAATCCTTTTCACGTGAGAAGAAGACAAAGAGTCACAATGAATGGGAAGAATCTTGAAGTAGTTCAAGAGACCACTTGTAATACGAAACCAAGGGTCATCTCTCATGTATTTATATGAACATTTGCTAATGAGAATTTGTGCTTTCACGTCATTTATCTATCTATTTGTGGTAAATCATTGTGTATTTGGCTTTGTGACAACCAATTTACCAATCTTCTTATATGGGTAGCTTAACAGTGGTATCAAAGACACTCTGAGCCTTTGGCCTATGCTAAGAATTATTTCCTCTTCATGAACCCTAATCTTTGTTTGTTGTGTTAAGAAGACTCACCCTTCTGAATGTTTCATATTTGTTTGCTACGTTGAAGACACAAGTTCCATTCTTTTATTGTTGCATTGGAGACATTGCCTGCGAAGGACTAATTGGAACGTTGTTGTGTATCATTTTTTCTGAAGTGTAGTTGCATGTTGGACTAATTTGCACGTCCTTCTTAATGGTGTGAATTATTTATCATCATTGAATACTTTGGAGTGTCCTTGCTGGTGGCGATTGAGAATTGAAGATTTCTTCAATGTATTTCTTGGAACTTCATCCCTTTGGTCCTCAACACCCGATATGGTCCTTGACATGCACGAGGAGGACTATGAAGGGTTAGCCTTTGGTGTAGAATAGAGTGCGGTATTCCACCCTGAGTTTCAGAACCCCTTCATTGTGGCTTACTTTTGTAGAGGGGGGGGGGGGAGATAGACTGGTGGTGACCGTGTCAATAAGTACTAGAGTATTTTGGTACCATAGAAGACAAAAATATGTCTCGGATGTAAGTGAAAAAGGGGTGTTGTAGCATCCCCTCCCATCTACATCATCATATAAGGGAGGGACAGGTCTACAACTGCTCGCTCTGATACCATGATGTCCATGCACCCACGTGCCCATACACCTGACCGATATGAAGAAAAAATTAAAATTTATTATTTCTTTCTTTTTAAGCACAGTCATGGGTCATGTTCATTCTTTAAAATTCATGGTTAAGCATAAAAACCACTATAACAGTCATTCCACAACGGACAAATCCACTATGCAACCAAAAAAATTGTTTCCGTCATCCGATTTCTGACTTCGGGTGGCAGAAATCCTAAAAGGCGGAATGCTCACTTGACATTTTTCTGCTTTCTGACTTTCGACTTTTCGACTTTCAACTTTTCGACTTTTGACTTCCGACTTCGAAAATCTACGAAAAAACTACTTTGTCTTTCGGTTTCCTGCTTTCCAACTTTCGACTTCCGACTTCTGACTTCAGAAATCCACGAAAATAATACTTTGTCTTTCAGTTTCCCACTTTTCGACTTCGGACTTTGGACTTTGAACTTGGGAAATCCACGAAAAGACTACTTTGTCTTTTGGTTTCCCACTTTTCGACTTCTGACTTTCCACTTTCCGCGGGTCAATACTGGGGTGCGAAAAACCAACTTTTGCCTTAACCTTTTTCTGTTCTGCCGATTTTCACCTTTAGATTTCTGTGTTCTGTAGTGGCTCAGGGTGCGGAAATGGAACTTTTTTTTTGCCTTATCTTTTTCCCATTTTCCCTGCTTCCGACTTTTGACTTCCGCCTTCCACAGGCGGATTCCGAAGGGCAGAAAAACACATCTTACCTTAAGATAGACGCATTTTGACCCTTTGTCTAAGTATCCAACCTCCATGATCATAAGCAAATGTAGTGGAAAAAACACAAGGCATATACAAATGCAAAAATCAAGGACATTTAACAACAGTAAAATCTATTTAAATCATTAATAAGCATTCAACATATTCAGTACATTCATAAGCAAATACATTGCAGAAATAAGAATAAACAGAGAATACTTATCTTGAAGATGAAGTTGTCCCACAATGAGCTATGTCACTGCAACGTTCCACCCAACCATAAGCTAGTTGTGTTCATCAATCTCTCAACACAACTACCACCCCCGAGCTAGGCATGATTTCCATAAGGAACTAAGGAACAACAGGTTCACACATAGCCATAATATATACAAACACAGTCAAGCCAAACTACAATTGGGTTTTTTAGACTCTCCAGCCAAGCCAATACACAATTGGGTTTATCAGCCTGCAGGCAACCAAGCCAATACACTACTTGGTTTATCAGGCTACTCAACTAAAGTAGCTAACAGTTGGGTTTATCAGACTGCAGGCAGTCAAGCCAACATTCACATTGAGGACCAGCCAATCCAACTAACAGACGATTTTATCAGGCTACTCAACCAAGCCATCACACTATTGGGTTTATAAGGCTACTCATCCAAGCCAGTTAAAATTTGGGTTTATCAAGTTGTCCAACCAAGGATCACACATGGAGAAATGCACATCAAGACACATCCAAGCCAACACACCGTAGGGTTTATCAGACTGCTTAGCTAAGCCAATATACGATTGGGTTTATCAGGATGCCCAACCAAGCCAATATACCATTGGGTTTATCAGGATTTTAGCCAAGCCAATCTATGTTTGGGTTTATCAAAATGCTAGGGCAGTGGAAAGGTAGAATAGCTAAGCTAGTGGCTCATTCACAGAGCTAGGGACACCTCCACAAGATCTATCTGGCCTGGCATCCACAATACCTACACAACTAACACAAAGAAGTATCCCCTTCTCTGCTACACAGTCCCTCGAGCTATACCTTCCCTTCTAGTGCTCTTCAAGATGTGCATAGAAGATTCACCAGCCACACTTATCTTTTTGTGAGGTTCCTCTCTTCACCAGTTTTATCAAGCCAATTCGACGTCTCTTCCACTCCTAATTATTGCATATAGTTCATACCCAAACCAGGGCACACATAACAACAAACCACAAGGTAACACAACAACAAAGGGCTCCACTTTGTAACACAGATAACCAGGGTTCCATACCACTCTGTAGCTCAGAAGAAAACAAGATTTCAGTCAAGGATCGATGAGGTTAAACACTGCATAAACACATAGCAATACTTTGCTAGCTTTTGCTGCGCGAGAATGAAGAACTCTGCGTGAACCCGATACTCGAATTGAATTCCTACGTGAATGAGGAAAATGCTCTCTGTGTGAATGACGAAAACGATCTCTCTGTGAATGAGGAAACACTCCCATGAATGAGAGCGAATGAAGGAATGCTCGAATCCTGGATTGAAGGGAATGGGGAATGACCAAAATGTTCTGGGCAACTCCAGAAATGACGGAATGGGCACACATTCGCGTGATTTCTTGCTTCATAATCAAGAATGTGTCTTCCCCAAATTGTAAGCTGCGAGTTTGCTCATACTGCAAGCTGGCTCAGTCATGAAACCGACTTCCATGCCTCGGTCTGCCCAAGGCATTAACTGCCTCAACCTCTCTTCAGGAAGAATTGGATGATTGAGTACATACGACAAAAAGCGTAGATGAGAGCTTATGGTTTCTCTCATCGATATCTGGTCTCACCCTATTGGAACAAGGGTTTGGATAATTCCCCTCCCTATTCCTTGTGAAATCATGCCCCCATCTCTTTTGTTGCAGTGCATAGCTAGTTGTGGTATTTTATTAAATTGCATATTTACATGATATCTCAAAAATATACCGTGCCTGACCAACACAAGAACCATCGGCATCAACCCTGATCACCAATACATAAAACACCAAATCAATGGCAGGGACTTGGCCTTGAGATCCTTGCCATGATTTAAATACAATATATATATATCATGTACAATTTTAATACCATGGGGTGAAAACCGAGGTACTACATTCCCCTCCCCCTTACATTAGCACTGCCCTCAATGCTCTGAAAAATTGAACAAAAATGGATGTGTCAATATCATAGCATCCTCCAGCTCCCACGTAGCCTCATCAGGACTGTAGTGCCTCCATTGCACCTTTACCTTTCCAATGGCTCGATTCTGGATGTGACCTTCTTGTCAAGGATACACAATGGCTCAGTTTGGAACTCTCCCTCGGGTTCCACCCGAATCACATCCCAATTAATCACATGGTTAGGATCATGTACATATTTATTAAGCAAAGAAAAATGAAAAACATTATGAGCTCTAGTGCTAGTAGGAAATGCAATTCTATATGCAATTGACCCTATTCTTTCAAGCACTTCAAAAGGCCTGCAATATCTAGGTGACAGCTTGGCACAACTTCCAAGCTTCAAGGAACTCTTCCTTGGCCTCACTCCAAGGTAAACATGATCCCCAACACTGAACTATCTATGTACTCTATGCGTGTATGCATAGCTTTTCTGTCTATCTTGGGTTGCTTTCAGGTTCTGCCTGATCTTTGCAACCTCTTGCTCCATTTCCTTAAGCAATTCTGGACCAAGCATAATCATGTTTACTGGATTATCCCAAGTTACTGGTGTCCTACACCTTCTCCCATACAAAGCTTCGTATGGACTCATTCCCAATTATGCCTGTTTTCCATTATTATATGCAAATTCCACCAAGTGTAAATAATCCTCCCACTTAGATGGTTTATCCATCACATACATGTGAAGCATGTCTTCTAGCACCTGGTTCACCCTCTCTTTCTGTCCATCAGTTTGAGGATGGTAGGAAGTGCTGAAGTTCAACTTTGCACCCAAATATGTAAACATACTTTTCAAAAAATTAGAAGTAAACTTGGTATCCCTATCAGAAATTATTGCCTTAGGCAATAAATGCAATCTGAAAATATCCTTCATGAATATTTTTTCAATGGCATCAGCCTTATATGTTGACTTGATTAGTATAAAATGTGATGCCTTTGTCAGCTTGTCCACCACAACCATGGTGGAATCATGTTGTCTCATAGTCCATGGAAATAACTTCCCATTTCCATTCTGGGACTAGCAAAGGCTGCAATAAACCTGTTGGGTGTTGATTCTCAACCTTCACCTACTGACATTTCATGCACTTAGAAATATATTCAGCAATGTCCTTTTTCATTCCTGGCCAAAAATACTGCTTTCTGCTTGTAGCAATTGTTTTATGATATCTTGGGTGACCAAAATATGTAGCTTGATGGATTTCATCCATAAGAATTCTCCTCAAGTCTGCTACATTTGGAATATAAATTATGTTCTTATAGGTAAGAAGTTCATCTTCTTCCAATTTATATCCTTCATACTTCTTTTCAAGGTTTTGTTGTTGCAACTTGTCCTTTATCTACGCATACATTTCATCCTCAACAGTATGATTAATAATCTATTGTCTCAAATCTAATTGGAAAGTACTAAGATATGCCACATGCATTTCATGCGCCTTCTTGCTGAGTCATCAACCACCTTATTTTATTTTCCTTTTATGTGTTTGATTTCAAAATCAAACTCACACAAAAACTCTAGCCATCTAGCTTTCCTAGCATTTAAAGTTGGTTGATCAAACAAGTATTTCAGACCACACTGGTCTATCCTTGGCTCAAATTTTCTTCCCATTAAGTAATGCTTCCACATCTTGAGAGCATGTACTATGGCTGCAAGTTCTAGATCATGAGTAACATAGTTCTTCTCATGCTACTTCAACTTTATGGGCTCATAACATACCACATGGTTGTCTTGCATAAGAACTCCTCCGAGTCCTTGATTACATGTAGCAAGACACACCACAATGTCTTTTTCTGGGTTTGCAATCTTCAGTATTGGTGCACTTGTAAGAAGATTGTTCTACTGCTGGAAGCTTTCTTCACATCTTGGTGTCCATTCAAACTTTATCCCCTTCTTTTGCAAAGAAGTGATTGAATGTGCAACCTTGGAGAATCCTTCAATGAACCTCGTGTAGTACCCTGCAAGTCCCATAAAAGATCTCATATTTGTCACATTTCTTGGAGTTTTCCAATTCATAATGGCCTCAATCTTTTCAGTGTCCACATATATTCCTTCACTTGAGATAATGTGACCCAAATAATGAATTTTATATTTATAAAAGTCACATTTGCTCAACTTTTCATACAGTTTATGCTCCCTTAGCGATTTCAATGTCAGTCTCAAATGTTCTTCATTCTTGGAATAAATAAGAATGTCGTCTAGGAAGACAATAACAAACTTATCCAAATACTTGCTGAAAACACTATTCATGAGACACATGAATGTAGCTGGTGCATTTGAGAGACCAAATGGTACCACTACAAACTCATAGTGTCCATACCTTATTCTGAAGGTTGTTTTATGAATATATCCATCTTTGATTCTTACCTGATGGTAACCGGACCTCAAGTCAATTTTTGAAAATACCTTTGCTCCTCACATTTGATAAAAAAATGTCATCAATTCGAGGTAAAGGGTATTTATTCTTCACAGTAACCTTGTTCAACTATCTGTAATCAATACATAACCTGAGTGTCCCATCTTTATTTTTCACAAACAAAACTGGTGCTCCCCACAGGGACACACTCGACCTAATATACTTCTTTTCCAGCAATTCCTGCAACTACATCTTCAGCTCTAACAATTTTGGGGTTCTCATCCTGTAGGGTGTCTTGAACACTAGTGCTACTCCGGGAAAAATGTTAATTGTAAAATCAATGTCTCTCTTTGGAGGAAGCCCTAGAATTTCATTAGGAAAAATATCCCTGAATTCTTGCAATACATGAAAGTCCTCCAACCTAGGAGTTTCATTCTCTGCTTATGTTGGAGTCATTTACCCAACATGCACACTTATTTGGTCAATTTTGTCCTATTTACCCACTATCCTAAGTTTAATTGACTTACTTGGCATCATATGAGCACACTATGACATCAACATGAGCACACCCACGCCCTCCTTCAGTCAAGCAGGCCAACTAAGCCTTCTCCTTCATTCGGGGAGGCTAATTGGGCTTCCTCCTTCAAACAGGGAGCATTTGTAGGGTGATCTGAGTGTCATAAATGCACCTTATTGCTAACTGATTGTTACAATCAGTTAAGCTGATTTGTGAAGGTGCCTCCATTCATTATTTGGTTATTTTTTGTCATTATTTATGAATTGGAGCTAACACATGCGCCTACAACCACTTCTGATGACATGTATCACTTCAGTTAACTCCATCGGAGCTACTTGGAGTTATGGATGCGCTACCTCCTTCAGTTGGACATGCAGTTACATGTGATGAGTCAATTTCAGTTAGACTCAATCATCTATTGCACTCCGATTCAGTTAGGACTTAGTGTGAGAGTCAGTTATTGATTAGTTCCGTGGTTAACTAAGTGTGCTGATTGTGGCTGACATTCCGTTAAGCTACACCCATTCATTCAATTCGAATGACCTCCTTGGGAATTAGAATTGTCTTTCCATTCATGCACTCTGCATGACCATTGTATTGTGATATCATTATTTTATTGATTATACAGAGCTGCAACATTCTATTGCAGCACCATTATGCCATTTTCAAGCTTAATTGTCTGAAATCTCTTATGAGACTGTGTTTTAGTCCCTAGATTATTGTGATAGATTAATATGGTATCAGAGCTCACGGCGGGACGAAGCTCATTCTCTTCAAAAACATGGTTTTTGACAGATCTTGCATGAAAAATTGAGCAAAAGCTCAAATTCCAGCACTGCACCAGAAGCCGAAGGTTTACCACTTAATACCCCAAGTAAAGGAATTGTTGATCAAGCTTGCTTGATCAATTATGTTGGGTGTGATGAAAACCTAAAATGTGCAGGTTGTTCGACCTTACGGTGACTTTATTGTTTTGATTTGCAGGTTTTTCAGGCTCACTGCATTCGCTACAACAGTTTGATATGGATTCTTCCGTAGAGCTTTTGACTCCATTTAATTTCCATCAATGGAAAGGAGACATGGAGATCCAGCTACATGCTGGAGGACTCTACCGGGTCACTATGGACACAGAAGAAGAGCCTACTCATGTTATAGACAAGCCTATATTTTTGAATAAGAAAGATGAAGCTTTCGATTTCTTGTGTCTCTCTATCTCCAAGGATATTCTATTCCACCTCTCGGGATTGAAGACTCCGAAAGAGATTTGGGACCAACTTGCCTCCCTGTATGGAAAACATGATGACTTGAGGGTTTATCAGCTTGAAAATGAGTTGATGTCTCTTCAACTTGGCAATTTTGAGACCCTTAATGATTTTTTAACAAAATTCAAGCATATAGTCCTTCTACTGAAGCCGTGTGAGGTGAAGAAGGAGGATGATCAACTCATCCTCGCCATTCTCTCAAAACTTGGATCTGACTATTTGATGTTTGTTTCTAAATTCCATGTGGGGAAGATCACAGCCCCTGGATGGAAGATGCCTTCACTCAATGCCTTCATTGAGTCCCTAACAAGCGAGCATGATAAGCTTGTCTAGATGGGGATCATCAAATCCTCTCATGATCAATCCCTCTTTGCTTCGGGACCCAAGGATCTGAAGGGGAAAGGAAAGTAGCAAAAGAACCCCAAAACCATATTTGAAGCTCCTAAGCCTGAAGTTCAAAACCAATAGCAAGAAGAGCCTTCTGGCTCGAAGAAGAACAAAAAAAAAAGGCCACCATGGGAAGGAAAATGTCAAGTGTTCATACTGCGGGAAGGGATTCCAGCTTGAACATGCCTGCATGAAAAAGAAGCTTGATGAAGCTACTTTTCTCCTTGAGAGAAATAATAAAAATCTTTCGGAAAGCTTTCGGAGGAAAGAAAATCAAGATCGTGAATATCAACATGAAAGAGGTCAGCCCTCATGGAAAGCACTTCGAAGTCCATGGCTCTACTCATAGATTCTGGAGCTTCGAACCACATGATGGCCATCAAATACTCTTTCTCTTCTCTCGACTCCAGCAAGAGCATTCCCATCCACATGGGAGATGGCTCTACCATCATCTCAAAAGGACAAGGTACAGTAAATCTTGAGCACGGTTATTTTTCCAATGTTCAATATGTACCATCTCTTGCATCAAACCTCCTGAGTGTCTATCAAATGACACATACTGGAGTTCCCAAGAGAGTATCCTTCAGCCCAGACGATGTAGAAATTACTGAACTTGCATCTGGGAAACTTTTGGAAAAAGGCTCTGTAAATCATCATGCAAAAGCCTATGAGTTTTTCCATTTTGTGGAGGATGCAAAGCCCACAGCTCTACTGACTCATGGAAATGAGGTTAGTAGGCTCTGGCATGAGAGGTTTGGCCACCTAAAATTCAAATACTTGCAGCAATTACAGAAGAATTCCATGGTTGAAATCCTCCAAGTCATCAAAGCTACCACTGGAATTTGCAAAGGTTGTATTTTGGGCAAGCATCCTGAGCATAAGTTTGATCGAGGGAAGGCAAGCCGAGCATCAGAAAATTTGGGGCTGATTCATTATGATATCAGCGGACCAATGCACATCATATCCTTGAATGGATCTCCGTATGTTCTTACTTTTATAGATGATTTTTCGAGATATACATGGGCCTTCTTCATTAAGAAAAAGTCAGATGTCTTAGAAACATTCATTGAATTAAAAGCACTGATTGAGAATGCATATGGAAAAAAGATCAAAACTTTGAGATTTGATAATGGTGGGGAATATGTCAGTAATGAGTTGCTACAACTATGTTCCAACAGTGGCATTTCGATCCAACATTCAGTTCCCTACACTCCCCAACAAAATGGTGTAGCGGAGAGAAAGAACCAGTCTCTCAAGGAGATGACCACTTGCATGCTGGAAGCCAAGATGTTGGCTGAAAATTTATGAGTTGAGGCCATGAATGATGTTGTATACATTCAAAACATAGTGTCTCACTTATTCGTGAAAGGTAAGACCCCTTTTGATGCCTATTTTGGACACAAGACGGATGTGTCGAATCTCAAGGTGTTTGGGTCCACTGCATGGGCCTGGATTCCGCATGATAAGAGTAAAGATTTGAAACCGCAAAGTACTGAATGTTTGTTTATTGGATATCTTGATGAATCTAAAGGTTTCAAGCTTCTAGATATTAGAACAAAACACATCATCATTGAAAGAAGTGTCCAGTTTGATGAGCCTCTTCAAGAGGTAGAACTGGTGAAGGAGAAAACTACTGGATTTCCTCCCTATTCTACTGAATATTTGGATGATGAAATTGGGGGTGTTGACTCTGATTTGGAACCTATGATATATGATATCAATGACCAGTAAGCATAAAGTTCAAGTTAAGAACCTGAAGTGCAAACAAATCTCCCAAATTGGGCCAGACAGACACTTTCTTCCGTCGGTGACAACATTGGAAATCCTGATGATCCAAGAAGAACCTGGTCCAATTTCCAAAGAGCAGGTATTGCGATCTCTTGTCATGAATATTTGTTGTCTGAAACTTGTTATTTAATGATAAGTTTGGATCCTAATTCTTACTACCATGCTTGGAAAGATCCGAGATAGCAAGCTGCCATGGACGAAGAGATGAATTCTCTTCAAAAGAATGCTACTTGGAAGCTAGTTTCTCTTCCTCCAAGGAGGAAATTAGTTCAATGCGAGTGGGTGTTTTGGACAATGGTTGCTGCTAATGGAAGCACCTGCAAATATAAGGCAATGCTGGTAGCAAAATGGTTCTCCCAGGTCCAAGGATTGGACTACCATGAGACCTTTGCATCGATTGCAAAAATGGACTCCATCAGCCTAGTTTTGGCAATTGTGGCATCCAAGCACTGGGAAGTGCATCATATGGATGTTAAGCCTGCATTTCTACATGGAGATATTCATGAGAAGATATACATGAAGCATCCCTAGGGCTAAATTTCAGATTCATCTTTGGTTTGCAAACTAAAGAAGTCATTATACGGGTTAAAACAGGCCCCAAGAGAGTGGTATTCCAAGATGGATGCCTTCCTTCTCTCACAAAACTTCCAAAGGTGTAAATCAGATATGAATGTGTATCTGCAGCAGTATGATGGTAATTTTCTTATTATTGTTTTATATTTTGATGATCTCTTGATTATTGGTAGCACAGTTGCTTCCATTTTAGTCATAAAAACTGCCCTCCATGATGGATTTGAGATGAGCGATTTGGGGGCTCTTGAAGCAATTTCTGGGGTGTGAAATTGCCCAAAATTTTGATGGGATCATGGTTACTCAATATAAATACATATCATACCTATTATTTAAGTTTAACATGGCTGAATGTAAGTCTGATCCATTCCCTTTCCTTTCAGGGATCAACCTTGAAGAAGGAAACAACACTCCACCCATGGATTGCACAATCTACTGCCAATTGATTGGTAGCTTGCTTTACTTGAATCATTCTCAGCCTGATATATGTTATGCCATGAGTGATGTATCAAGATACATGCAGCAGTCTCATGATATTCATTGGAAGGTAGCCAAGAGGATCCTCCAGTATATTCAAGGCACTAGGACCTACGACATTCACTATGTTGCAGACTCTGAGCTAGAGTTGGTTGGTTACATAGATTCAGATTAGGCGGGAGATTATTTTGATTGGAACTCTACTTCCAGATATGTATTCATGTTTGGTGGTGGCCCTATTTTCTGGTCTAGCAAAAATCAGGCCACCATTGCATTGTCTTCAGTAGAGGCCGGGTACCGAGGAGCGGTGAATGCTTGCATCCAAGCTGTTTGGTTGCAAGGTATTCTTTCAGAGTTTGCTTTTGGTAGTACTTTGTCCACTATCCTCTTTTGTGACAATCAAAGTGCTATTAAGATCTCCACAGATCCAGTTACCAGGCAGAGGACCGAGCATGTAGAGATACACATGCATTATATCAGGGAGTTGGTGCATGAGAGGACCATCATTCTGCAATACTACCCTACTGATGAGCAGATTGCAGACATCTTCACCAAGATATTTTTAGAGAATAAGTTCACTTACCTCCGTTCAATGTTGGGGGTGATTTCATCAAGGTGATCAGATTACTTTCCAATGTTAAGCTTGAGGGGGGGTTTTCCCACTGGGTTTTCCCTCTTTCCTCACTTAGATTTATTTTTGAGCATTGTTTGAGTTACATTATTGTACAGGGTGACCTATGGCCTTTGTTTCCGGGGCCCTATCATTTCATGCATTTTATTTTTACTTCTCTTGAGTATAGCTTAAGGGGGGGTGTTGGAGTCATTTACCCAACATGCACACTTATTTGGTCAATTTTGGCCTATTTGTTATGGAGAGAAATTCCTATGGCTTGGGGTACCACAATAGAAATCTTAACTCTAGAAATCAATCCTTTCCTATATGCAAGAGAAACCAAACAACTAACACTAAAGGATCTCGATTCGTACCTTATTCTGGACGGTTGATGTAGATCCCCATTGAGCTTTCCAACTTCAGCTTGAATTGATAAATTGCTTCCTCAACATTCAATAAACAAGACAAGCATACTATATATAATTGTGTTAGCTCTACTCTAGCATATATAATCAATAACATATAAGCATTTGAAATCATCCATGGATAAAATATTCATTCAAACACACATTATTGGATAGGAAAATATATTTCTATTAATATAAAATCAGAGATTACAATGAATACAACCTCTGTCGGCACGTTTGCGAATTGGAGAAACCGAGTCCCCCACTTGGGTTTCCACCACTTCAATCCTTCATCTCTCGATAGCAAGCTCACAAGCAAAAGGTAAGCTTGGGAAGAACACAAAAGTGCTCTAAGGGACAAAGGGGATGCAGACTCAAGCACAAGTTCTGGCAACAATGGACTATAGTTCTCTTGCTCTCAATTCCTCTTGCCTTCAATGTATCCAAAGGGTTCCTTATATAGCTCTTCAATGGGGTAATGAAAGGTTGAATCCGAGCGATCTCAAGGCATATGGAAGGCTAGGAGACAAGTGAGTCGGATCCACATCAAGGAAAACTCCAAAAGAATTTGGCCTTTTGCACACATCTCGATGTATGCGGTTTTAGGGGTCAAACCCGCGTATATACGCGATAAAGGGTTTAAAAGTCGCGTATGGAAACTTTTACATGTTTTTAGGGATGATCAAGGAAACATCAAAGGAACAAAAATGGTCCATAGGGTCTAAGGAGTCTGCATAGGGACAGGGAAGGCCATAAAAGTGTGACTCACCATGTGTGGTAAAATCAGCTATAACAGATGCCCCCTAAAGTGTGAGGTTAGAGGGGTCATACAATGGTCGAAATACATTATAAGTCCATCCCATAAATGAAGTGATGAAGAACCCAGTGGAAGAACTAGTCATCCAATCAACACTATACAATGATACAACTCTGCATATAATTGCAAATACATATAGCAGTCCTGGATACATAAGAGTACAATGGCCATGAATAGGCATGATACAATATGAAATATGTGGTCATCACCACGTACAATATACACAGATCAGAATCTCCATGATGAGGATATACAAAGGATCATGATCTCCATGAAGACTAAAGATATATAACAGATCAAGATCTCCATAATGGTTGGAAATGTCTGACATATACTGGAATCAAGTCACAAGAGCTGAAATCTCATGAACAATGGCACGATCAAGGAGGTAGCATATATGAGATGCCACCAATTTGGAAGGTCTTCTACACACACCACTATGAGTACATGTCCTACTATGTGAATAGAGGTGTCGAGGTCGAACATAGTAGTCCATCATCTGATTACAGGTCATTGATGTATACCGTTAACAAACATGAGATCACCCACCGATAATGAAAATTGGAATCAAGGTACTAGAGTGCAAACTGACAAGTGTGAATAAATGTGTTGAGGTCGAACACTTGAGAGAATCCATCGATAAGGGGACATTGATGTATTCCCAAAAAACTGTCGATGGCGAGATAACCTGCCACTGATGACTGCAAGTCTCAAGGCACTCAAAGATGACTCTAGATTCCTATCCCAGAATAAATGATCTGAAGTCGATGGGATGAAATCCACTGGAAGGAGGGAATTAAGGCATCCCCCATCATCCAACACGAGGTACTCAGTAAAGTTGTATGATGTGGAAGGACTCGATCATAAGGTGCACGAACCAGTAACTGTACCAGGAATGGTCGACATGCAAAGTCAAGATAACTGAGGAATGGACGACTCAGGTTTCAACTTCCTTTGAATAAGAGAATAATGGCGAATGGTGACTGAATATAGGTAGCATAGACTCGATATGCAAAACTGGGATATCTCTACGACACAGGAGGCATCGATAGAGGCTCCATAGGGACTGGAAGCTTAACCAGTTAGTGGAGATAAATTCAGATAAACGAGTACAGCTCCTAAAGTCAAACTATTAACCCAACCAATGGATATGATATACAGTGCTCTATTCGAAGGCGACACGACTTGACTGCTGCCAAAGATAACATCTTTCCTTATCGGGCCTTTTGGTTTTTTAATTTTTTTTAGGACTTTTTCAAAATATTTTGAAAAGCTTGAAAAAGAATAAAAGTGCTTTATAGTTACAGACTAGGAGGAGACGAGTGTCAATGGGAAAACAAACTAGTTCCAAGCAGTGGAACATACCTATGCTCAATGCAAGGACACATGTGTAGGATAACGACACTCGGGGGAAAGTCCCCTCCTGGTAAAAATAGGGAATCAAGCTGCAAAGGATATATAAAATGGCTCTGCGTGGCTAGACATGAGACAAACTCGGGCTATATGGCTAATACTCAAAGTCAAGGAAGCCGGCATAAGGCTCAATGAGGCAGGAAAAGCTCATGATAATGCAATTACAACTTGACATAAGAGAGTCCCAGGGAAATGGCCAGCATAAATTTCAAGAGGAGTATAAAGCTCTTGCTCAAGGACATGGCGGGACTAAAAGGGACTCCCAGACCTAAGAGAGGACTCACAGCATGGGTACCAAATGAAAAAGAGAGCTAACTAGGACACCCATGTATAGGAAATCTCTACCATTCACATAATATCACTTCTAACAGCAGCATGAAGGTTCCATGATACCATGGAATGGGTTCGCACCTAAGGTTAAGATGGAATGGTCATAAGGCAATGCATAAATGCAAGCGGATGTGATATCCTAACCTATATGCCAGTTCAGACATAATACCCGTGATAGCAACGAATGGGTCGAAACCTCAAAGAGAGTGTACAAAAACTGGACTCTACATGACAACCATATTAGTCCAAAACAATCTGAAATAGTCAATAAAGAATCCAAACTATAGGAAATAGGGAGGAATGATCATGAAAACTACACCCAAAGGAAACAATGCCGTGAACGATGGGACATAAAAAGGAAATTAAGGTGTAGACCCAACGCTCATGCATCCACTACCACCCCCGTGAGGGTGACCACCAGTGTAAAGACCGAGCGAAGGGAGTAAAAATCCTCCACAAATGGAGTAGAGGATGGAATATGACCATTCCCAAATCTATGATCACAGTAAGGGGCTGTGATGCCTCCAAGTCTGACACCAAGGTCCGTACTAGGACCAAGGACGAGCGATAGGATACCAGGCATGATGAAAATAAAAGCACCCAAACTCAAGAGAGCATAAATATACTTAAGTAACCACGATCCCAAAGGCCAACTAGCGCACAAAGAGCACACTCCTAAGAAAATCTACAACCAAAATATAAGCAAACCAAGGGGAGGATATGTGAGCTCCCGAATGCAGCAGGTATGTCTCACCTAGGAGAGGCTCGAAACTCCCATACACTACAAGCAAAGGTATGTAACCAATTATAGTGGCACTAAGCTTCAACGCATAAAGCGACTATGATGTCCGACCTCTACCTGGCCAGGGCACCTGCATAATAACCTCTGCAAATACCCCCTCGATAACATAAGTAAGGAAACTAAGGTCACCTCAATATAATCAATGCTCAGGTGGATAGTCGCAGGTGGGATTGACCGTATGGGCAGGGTAGCAAAGCCTGAAACTCTTGAAATAGCCCCCAGATACGAATACAATCCTGGAAATATCTCCGGTGCTACTCAGTTATGATTAGGGGTCATCCCAATCAATAATTGCTCACACTACCTCGTGCTTAACTCCCTTGTAAGAGGAGGATCCTGAGAAACACTAAGTATACCAAGGAATTTCACACTCTTACCTGGATAGACACATACATGTTGTTGTTTAGTGGTCTTGGATAATTTACTCACAATGAACTATTCCAAGACCCTAAAACCTAATCTTGTTGGTGTACCCTATCAAATAAAATAGTGTAATCCATTTTAATTAAGCGTTGATTCTATTTGGCTGTAATCACTCAAAGGGAAATGGTTGTTCAACTAATGAAGTTATGACTTAGCAGTGAAGTAAATATGCACACCATAACAAACAATGCTAAGTGCAATCTTTGTCAAATGAAAAATAGGTTATGCCACTACATGAGATACATAAATATATATTCCTTTTCGAATGCCAATGCAATCCTTCCTATATGAAAGCCTAAATAAAACTCTCATCCAAGCAATTCAATGCAAGTACCTCCTCAAATCCATATGCAAAAAAAATGCAACTACCTTGTATTTTTCAATATAAAAGAATGAAAAATGCAATAAAAGTCATCTAAAACTCTCAGTCTCTGCAGCAAGTATAAAACAAAATCTCGGCAAGACACCGAGACAAAATAGAGTAATGCCCTAATGGCAAAACAAAAAGGATAAATGACTAAAACTACTTTCAAAGAAAAATCAATGAAAAGGTGGTCTCTGGTCACAAAAGAAGCATCCAACAGACAACATCAGACCCAAGGAAGACCCAACCACACTCACAACCCACCCAACAACTTCCCACAACATCAAACTCACCAAAAGGGAGGATGTACGCGACTTTTGGCCAAAAATCCGCGTATGTACATGACTTTTGGCCAAAAACCTGTGTATACAGAGAAGGAAGTGGTAAAAAGCAGGCCAAGGGTCAAACCAATAAAGGGGAGTGTCAATGGATAAACATACTATAAATGCGACACAGAAACAGGGAGAAATAAAGAGCAAGTCAATAATAACAAGCACATTGTGCTCCCAACCCCAAAGAAAAACTAGGAACATCCCCAGCGGAGTCACCAATTCTGTTACGGAGAGAAATTCTTATGGCTTCGGGTACCACAATAGACAACTTAACTCCAGAAACCAATCCTTTCCTATATGCAAGAGAAACCAAACAACTAACACTAAAGGATCTCGATTCGTACCTTATTTCGGACAATTGATGTACATCACCGTTGAGCTTTCCACCTTCAGCTTGAATTGATAAATTGCTTCCTCAACATTCAATAAACAAGACAAGCATACTATATATAATTGTGTTAGCTCTACTCTAGCATATATAATCAATAACATATAAGCATTTGAAATCATCCATGGATAAAATATTCATTCAAACACACATTATTGGACAGGAAAAGATATTTCTATTAATATAAAATCAGAGATTACAATGAATACAACCTCTGTCGGCATGTCTACGAATCGGAGAAACCGAGTCCCCCACTTGGGTTTCCACCACTTCAATCCCCCATCTCTCGATAGCAAGCTCACAAGCAAAATGTAAGCTTGGGAAGAACACAAAAGTGCTCCAAGGAACAAAGGGGATGCAGACTCAAGCACAAGTTCTGGCAACAATGGACTATAGTTCTCTTGCTCTCAATTCCTCTTGCCTTCAATGTGTCCAAAGGGTTCCTTATATAGCTCTTCAATGGAGTAATGAAAGGTTGAATCCGAGTGATCTCAAGGCATATGGAAGGCCAGGAGATAAGTGAGTCGGATCCACAACAAGGAAAACTCCAAAAGAATTTGGCCTTTTGCACACATCCCGATGTACGCGGTTTTAGGGGTCAAAACTGTGTATATACGCGATAAAGGGTTTAAAAGTCGCGTATGGAAACTTTTACATGTTTTTAGGGATGATCAAGGAAACATCAAAGGAACAAAAATGGTCCATGGGGTCTAAGGAGTCTGCATAGGGACAGGGAAGGCCATAGAAGCGTGATTCACCATGTGTGGTAAAATCAGCTATAACACTATTTACCCATTATCCTAAGTTTAATAGACTTACTTGGCATCATATGAGCACACTATGACATCAGCATGAGTACACCCATGCTCTTCTTCAGTCAAGGAGGCAAGCTAAGCCTTCTCCTTCATTCGAGGAGGATAACTAGGATTCCTCCTTCAAACAGGGAGCATTTCTGGGGTGATTTGAGTGTCATAAATGCACCTAATTTCTAACTGATTGTTAAAACCAGTTAAGTTGAGTTGTGAAGGTGCCTCCATTCATTATTTGATTATTTTTTTCCATTATTTATGAACTAGAGCTAACACATGCGCCTACAACCACTTCTAATGACATGTGTCACTTCAGTTAACTCCATCGGAGCTACTTGGAGTTATGGATGTGCTACCTCCTTCAGTTGGACATGCAGTTACATGTGATGAGTCACTTTGAGTTAGACTCAGTCATCTACTGCACTCCGATTCAGTTAGGACTTAGGGTGAGAGTCAATTATTGATTAGTTATGTGGTTAACTAAGTGTGTCGATTGTGGATGACATTCAATCAAGCTACACCCATTCATTCAATTCGAATGACCTCCTTGGGAATTCAAATTGTCTTGGTATTCATGCACTTTGCATGACCATTGTATTGTACTATCATTATTTTATTGATTATACAGAGCTGCAATATTCTATTGCAGCACCATTATGCCATTTTCATGCTTAATTGTCTGAAATCTCTTGTGAGACTGTGTTTTAGTCCCTAGATTACCATGAAAGATTAATATCTTCCTCCAAAACATGGGCTCCATACAATCCGCAACCTTTCCTACACAACTTATTCAATTGCATTGCTGAAATATTCCTAATGGAAATCACCTTTGGAATGCCTCTTACAACCCTTGGGGGTTCCCTTCTTCATCCATGCATTCAAATGTCTTGTTGTAACAATCAAGCTTAACTCTGTGTGCTTCTAACCAGTTCATTCCAATGAGAATATCATAGAAACCAAGTGGTAAAACATTCAAGTTTGCATAAGTGAATAACCCATCCATGACTAATGGGAATTTCTCTACCATTTCACTAACGTTTCTCTTGGTTCCAGTGGCTAGTTGAACTAACCATGATTTGTTATGCTTTAAATTCTTAAAATAACAAATATCAACAATTCTAGGAGTAATATAGCCGTGAGTAGATCCATGGTCTGTCAAAATAGAAACAGATTGCTCAACAATCTTACCTTCAATTTGAACCACCATTAACGGATGATTTTCTTGACAGTCCTCTAGGGATGCATAAATTTTAGGGACGGTCCTTCTGACTTGACCCACCATTTAAGATCCTTGGATGCTGTGAGCTTGCCTTACATACCCATTCTCATGCGGAAAACTCCTACGCATATGGTTTCCTCAACATCCCCAACATTGGAGTGGTTCTTTGATCTCTTTTGGATATCTTGGCATGTCTCCCATCATTCTGGCTGGATTAGTCACAACTTGCGATGGATTCTTTTGCTGATTTTAGAAGTGAGAGGGTTTGAAACCTTTCTTCCTTTGGTCAAAATTCTCATTCTTCTTGTCCTTCCATGCCTTATGGGAATCAGGTCTGTTCTTGTTTTGATCGTAGCAATACTTGAAATTCCTTATATCCTCTTCTAGAGTTCGAGGTTCATCAAACTCAATCTTGTCTTTATATGGATGAGGTAATCCACTTAGGAAATGATGGATTTTCACTTTATCATCCCTGCTGTATCTGACATAACTCAATAGCTCCAAGAATTTGTTCGCATATTCTTCCATGGTCAGCTGTCCCAATTTAAGCTCATGGAACTCTTTAATCTTGTCATCATAGTACCTATCAGAGAGGTACTGCTGCTTGAAATACTTCTTGAACTGATTACACATGATATTTATGTCATTAATCTTCTTCACTTTCCTGAGGTGCTCCCACCATATATATGCTCTTCCATTCAGATGGAATATGGCTACCCTTGCCTTCACATTTCCCGAGTAGTCTTGGACTTGGAAACACTTTTTTCATCCCAACAAGCCAAGCTTTATCTTCTTGACCAGATTTTACCTCACCATTAAAGGTAGGAGGCCTTGCCTTCTTAAATTCATCACATGAACTGTTCTGGTAACACCTCTTCCTCTTATTCCTGTGAGATGAAGAGCTTGAACCCCCAGTGGATCCTTCAAAGTCAAATGATCCACTAGAATACCTTTTTCTTCTTCTGGCACTGCTCCTACTTCCTTCTGGATTTACTACCCGATGCCCAGAGTTCATCTGCCTTTGGATGTTTGTCAAACTCTACAACATGGCTGCATTCAACTGATTTTGCTCTTCTTGAGCTTTAATCATTATTTCATTGTCTTCTCTGCAACTTTGCAATCACACCCTTAGGCTTCTCATAGTGGTTGCAATATTTGGGGGAGTCTCTTGATATCTTCTCCCATTAGATTTTGTTTCAGCATTTCCAACTCAAATGTTTTCCCTCGTGAAATTTTCCTCGAGCTCATAGGGATCATGTGCATCATTCATGCTTTTGATTCTAATGGCCAAGCCAAAACCAACTTTTTCAAAATGCACTATGAATATGCAAAATGTGTTGATAAACACCATTGTTAGTTGCGTGACAATTTCAGAATTTAAAAACCACTTATCGTTTGTTCAGTGCAATTTTTCTCTCTACAAAAATATTCAACTTAGCCCATTTAGGACCAATGCTGTAACCAATAGATATGAGAACTATTCACGAGCTTACTCACTCATATTACCCTATGCATTAATGAATTTGTGTTTCTTTAGGGTGCCAAGCGGTAAAACTAGTTCCCCCTTTTTATATGTGATAGGTAGCCAATTCCGAACTATTATGAAGCCATACTGACATTCCATTGATGAAAGCATGTCCATGTGAATCGATATCTCAGTAGATTTACATTAGAAATCCAGTGCTTCAGAAAGAGAGTGAGTTGGATTAAACTCTTTTTAGCAAACAGTCTCAGGTTTCACAGACTCATCTAGGCCCAATGTTGTAACCAATAGCTCTGAAACCATTCACTTGGACCATCTAGGTCCATTGCTGTAACCAATAGCCCTGATACCACACTATAGAGCCCCCTCCCCTCCACATCGACACATAAGGGAGGGTCGCGACTTCACTGCTCGCTCTGATACCACGTCGATGTCCATGCACCGACATGCCCATACACCAAACTGATATGCAAAAAAATTTAAATTTATTATTTATTTCTCTTTAAGCATAGTCATGGGTCATGTTCATCCTTTAACATTCATGCTTAAGAATAAACACCACTGTAATAGTCGTTCTACAGTGGAAAAATCCACTCTGCAACCAGAAAAGTTGTTTTTGCACTAAAACTGACTTCCGGCTTCTGACTTTCGACTTTTCGATTTTCGATTTCGGGTAGCGGAAATCCTGAAAGGGGGAATGCTCACTTGAAATTTTTTTGCTTTCTAACTTCCAAGTTCCGAAATCCACAAAAAAACTACTTTGTCTTTCGGTTTCCCACTTTCTGACTTCCAACTTTCCAACTTCAGGCTTCGAAAATCCACGAAAAGACTACTTTGTCTTTCGGTTTCCCGATTTCTGACTTCTGAATTTTCGGATTTCAAATTCGAAAATCCATGAAAAGACTACTTTTCCTTTCGGTTTCCCTCTTTCCAAATTTCCAAATTTAGACTTTGAAAATCCACGAAAAGGCTACTTTGTCTTTCAGTTTCCTGCTTTCCGACTTCTGACTTCGAAAATCCACGAAAATACTACTTTGTCTTTTGGTTTCCCGCTTTCCGACTTCCACTTTTCCACTTTCTGTGGGTCAATAGCGGGGTGAGGAAAACCAACTTTTTCCTTAACCTTTTTCTGTTCTGTCTATTTTCGCCTTCCGCAGCGGCTCAGGGTGTGGAAATCCAACTTCTTTTTTTCCTTATCATTTTTCCCATTTTCCTTGCTTCCAAATTTTGACTTCCGCCTTCCGCGGGAGGATTCCAGAGGGTGGAAAAACACATCTTACCTTAAGATAGCCGCATTTTTACCCTTTGGCTAGGTATCCAACCTCTATTATCATAATCAAATGCAGTGGAAAAAAAACAAGGCATATACAGATGCAAAATACATGAACATTTAGCAACAATAAACTCTACTTAAATCATTAATAAGCATTAAACATATTCAGTACATTCATAAGCAAATACATTGCAGAAATAAGAATAACCAAAGAATACTTATCTTGAAGATGAAGTTTTCTCACAACTAGCTATGTCACTGCAATGTTCCACCCAACCATTGGCTTGTTTTGTTCATCAATCTCTCAACACAATGCCCACCCACGAGCTGAGCATGATTTCCACAAGGAACTAGGGAACAACAGACTGACACATAGCCAGAACATATCAAACACAGTCAAGCCAACCTATAGTTGGGTTTATCACATTGTCTTGCCAAGCAAATACACAATTGGGTTTATCAGGCTGCAGGAAACCAAGACAATACACTATTGGGTTTATCAGGCTACTTAGCTAAGCCTGGTAACAGTTGGATTTATCAGACTGCAGGTAGTCAAGCCAACATTCACTTTGAGGACCAGCTGAGCCAACTAACATATGAGTTTCAATAGGCTACTCAGCCAAGCCATCACACTGTTGGGTTTATCACGCTACTCAACCAAGCCAACTAACAGTTGGGTTTATCAAGATGTCCAGCCAAGGACCACACATGGACAAATGCATATCAAGACACAACCAAGCCAACAAACCGTTGGGTTTATCAGGCTATCGAGCCAAGCCAATATATCATTGGGTTTATCATACTATTAGCCAAGCCAATCTAGGTTTGGGTTTATCAGGCTGCTAAGGAAGTGGAAAGGTAGAATGGCTCAGCTAGTGGCTCATTCACAGAGCTAGGACACCTCCACAAGATCTATCTGGCCTGGCATCCACAATACCTACACACCCAATGTTAGATTTTTAACATTTAAGCTAGCATTATCTTAGGATCTTTAATTGAGAGAATAACAAGCACATCAATCAAACATAAGAGAAAATAGACACAAATATTTTCCTCGGGGAAACCATAAAGGAGAAAACCCCGCAACTTCCTCAGAGATAGAATCAGCACCAAAATTAAAACCCAAAACAATAAGATGATCTCCCGACAACAGTAGTCTCTCACTCTCTTGTCCCAACTTGTTCTTCTCTCTCAGTTATGCTCTACAACTGAGTGTGAGTGAATGTGTGATAAATAGAGAGGCTCAATCTCTATTTATACTAATTCCCGACTTGAGAACAACTCACTAGGGCCTACTTCTCTAGGAGAGTCCAATGACCCTAGGGACCCACAACTATGGGGACTTTACCCCTTGATCAATAAAGAGGGTTACCCACTATGGCTTTACATGACTTTTTTACATTATTGGATCTCCTGATAGGAACATTGGGGAACGACATGACTCAATTACATTACAGATACTTCCTGGAATAAACATCGGGGTACAATACATAAAATATACTAGTGAATACATTTCGAAGTTACAAATACATCAACACTCCCGCTTAACTAGGAAGGTATTCTCTCGACACAATTTATCAGCACAAGTCTTCTTCTCTGTATCATTTGGATCATCATCAAGTTATCTTCATCTTCAAGTCATCTTCATTTCTGGATCCGGATCATCACTGGATCTGGAACATCACTGGATCATCACTGGATCTGGAACATCACTCGATCTGGATCATCTCTAGATCTAGATCATCTCTGTTGGATCATAATCACAGGTGCTATCTCTCAATTCTTCTCGTCATAGGAAGTTCTTTAGAGCCAACCCTTTTTCATGCTGGTTGTAGGCGTAGCCTCCAGGGAGGTCTTCTTCAGTGCTTATACTTGACCCTAAGTCAAAATGGACCGCCCAACACTTACATCTGACAATGCGAGGAACACATCCAACATACATGACAGAAAAGCATGCCCAACACTCACATCTGACCATGAGAGGAACCAATCTAGTCATCTATGTCAGAAAGGCCCAGTACTCACATCTAACCATGAGAGGAACTAAGCCAGTCATCTTTGTCAGAAAGGATCTGCACTTACATTCAACCATGCGAGGAACCAAACCAACATATATGTCAAAAGGGCTCTGCACTTACATCTGACCATGCGAGGACCCAATCCAGCATGCCAGAAGGGCTCTGCACTTACATCTGACCATGCGAGGAGAACCAATCCAACATGTCAAAAGGGCTTTGCACTTACATCTGATCATGTGGGAACACATCCCACAGTCACATCAGAATGGCTCTACACTTACATCTGATCATGTGGGAACACATCCCATAGTCACATCAGAATGGCTCTCAGCTCTAGGCTGAGTATTCTTGGTAACTGACCAGGTGCCTCCATTCTCCCAGGGAATGGCCTTCAGCACTTATATATGATCATGTGGGAACACATCCCTCAATCATATGAGAATGGCTCTGCACTGATCATGTGGTAACACAACCCACAATCATATTAGAATGGCTTTGCACTGATCATGTGGTAACACAACCCA
Source organism: Pseudotsuga menziesii (assembly GCA_001517045.1). NCBI lineage: Eukaryota > Viridiplantae > Streptophyta > Pinopsida > Pinales > Pinaceae > Pseudotsuga > Pseudotsuga menziesii. The sequence continues at coordinate 96,209 of LPNX011164072.1, read as the reverse complement.
CAATCATATCAGAGCATCTCTGCACTTTCATCTGGCCATGGAAGGAACCAATCCTCTCACCATGTCAGAATGGCTCATGGACTCATCACTTCCCCTTGGAAGGAACCTCGATCTGGAGAACACCAAGCTTCTCCCTGAAGTAATCAAACTTCACTCTGGCCAATGGCTTGGTCAACACATTAGTTATTTGCTCGTCCGTTGCAACATACTAGAGCTTTACTGCTCCTCTCTGCACCATATCCTTGATATAGTGATATTTGATCTCGATATGCTTTGACTTATCATGGAACACCAGGATCTTTGACAACTTCACACAACTCTGGTTGTCGCAATATATACAAGTAGCATCCAACTAGAGATTAAACAAATCAGACAGTAGCTTCCTCAACCATACTGCCTCACAACTAGCTGAACAAGCTGCGCACATACTCTGCTTCAGCTGTACTCAGTGCCACGCAAGACTATTTCCTGCTAAACCAAGAGATCACACCTGATCCCACATTGAAGCAACGCCCTGAAGTGCTCTTCCTGTTGATGGCACTGCTTTCCCAATATGAATCAATATAACCCTCCAGGTTAATCTTATGATTCACCTCATACTTGATCCCATAATCAACTGTACCCTTTCGATACCTCAGAATATGCTTTGCAGCAATCAAGTGAACATGTTTAGGATCTATCAGGAACTGGCTCAATGTGTTCACAACAAAGCAAATATCTGGTCTCGTATTCATCAAGTACATCAAGGACCCAATCATCTGACGATACATCGTAGCATCAACCGTCTCTGATGAAGCATCACTTAGAAGCTTCAGGTTTGATGCCATAGGTGTGGTCATGGTCTTGCAGTCCATCATCTCGAAACTCTTCAGGATCTCTACTGCATACTTCCCTTGTCCGAGGGAGATTCCATCCGCATTCTGCCACCTGTCCATGCCTAGAAAATAGTGCATCATACCCAAGTCCTTCATCTTGAACTCGACAGCAAGCTTCCTTTTTGTATCAACAATGAACCCATCTTCACCTGTTACAAACAGGTCATCTACATACAGTAGGAGTATCACTGGGTTCCCTTCTTCAACCTTGTAGTAAAGATTGGAATCTGCTTTACTCTTGGTAAATCCAAAACTAGATAGGAAGCCATCAATTTTGTCGTACCATGTCCTGGGTGCCTGTTTCAAACCATACAGGGCTTTCTTCAATTTACACACATGAGACTCCCTGTTATGTGTATCAAAATCGAGTGGCTGCTCCACATACACTTCCTCTTCTACTACACCATTCAAGAAAGTAGTCTTGACATTCATTTGGTGTATCTTCCATTTCATTACTACAGCCATAGCAAGTACTGATCTGATGGAAGTGTATCTGGCTACAAGTGCAAAAGTCTCTTCATAATCTATCCCTTCTTTATGGGAGAATCCACGAGCCACAAATCTTGCTTTATGTTTCTCTATGCTACCATTTGCAGCATGCTTGATCTTGTAGATCAATTTGGAAGTCATAACTGACTTCCCCTCTGGTCTTGGGATAACATCACATACATCATTCTTCATGATCAACTGGTACTCTTCGATCATAGCATCCTTCCATTCTTTCTTCATTGTCGCTTCTTCATAGTTGGAAGGTTCTTTATCAATGAAGTCACACAATAGTGCTACATAGCCGGAGCAGGACCTGGTTCTTTTCCTCTCTCAGTGTACTTCTTCTGGAGCTCCATATCTTTCTGCACCTTGGATATCCTCTCGTACCCATGTAGGTTTCGTCTTGTTAGGATTCTTCTCTTGGGGTGGATCTACAGGTTCTTGGGGTTCTTCTATTTCTCGATCTTCATCATGATTTGCATCGTTCATAGTTGTATCTTGAATTCTGGGTACTTCTGTTTCTTCAGAGTCTTCAACTGGTCTCTTTCTGGATTTGTTGTAGGATGAATATTCGTCGAATGTTACGTCTTTTCTTATGTCGATCTTCTTGATAACTGGGAAGTATATTCTGTAAGATTTCGAGATTTCAGAGTATCCCACAAATATACCCTTCTTTCTTGAAGGATCTAACTTTGTCCTCTTTTCTTTTGGAATGTGTATGTAGACTAGGTAGCTGAATATTCTGAGATGGCTGACTTCTGTTTTCTTGCCGAAGAATACTTCTTCAGGTGTCTTGTTCTTGAGTACTTTATGCGGAGTATGGTTCTATACATACACAACTGTTCTAGCAGCTTCTTCCCATAGATGCATAGGAAGATATTGATCACGAAGCATTTCCCTTGCAGCTTCCATAATCGTTCTAATCTTTCTTTCTGCAACCCCATTCTGCTGTGGATTATATGGAGTGGTTAAGTCCCTCTTAATCCCCGAATCTCTACATGGTTCTTTGAATTCATTTGATGTGAATTCTCTGCCATTGTCTGATCGAAAGGTCTTGATTTTATTTTCTGTATGATTCTCGATCAAGGCTTTGAACTATTGGAACTTGCTGAATACTTCATCCTTGTTTTTCATGAAATATATCCATGTCTTCCTAGAAAAATCATCAATGAAAGAAACATAGTATACATACCCACTTAATGAGCTAGATGGCATTGGACCGCATACATCAGAGTGAATGATTTCCAAGATTCCTTTTGCTTTGCTTTCACTACTTGGAAATGTCTTCTTTGTATTCTTTCCCTTCGCACATCCTTTGCAAAATCCTTCATGTTTTTCCTGTATTTTTGGAATTCCTTCGACAACTTTGCTTGCAGTGGTAGTGCTCTGTAGTGTACATGTACAAGCCTTCTATGCCAAAGTTCATTTGGCTCTACTGATTCATGAACTAAGGCTTGTTCTGGTTGGCCCTTCAATTTGTATAATCCTCCCTCTTGCTCTCCAATTACTGTTGCATCATCAATAGTCTTTCCTTTTGGCCACATGAGGACTTGGCCATCTACAAATGCAACCCTCATGCCTTTTGCATCCAATGCCGATATGGAGAGAATATTCTTCTTTAGTCCTGGTACAAACAAGACACCCTTCATTTTCATAGACTTTCCAAAGTCTAGCTTGTAGTAGGATTCACCACTAAGTTTTACCTTATGGGAATTATGTTCAGATAGTTTCACAAAGGATTCCTTGAATCCTGTCATGTGCTTGGAAGCCCCACTATCAATAAGCCAATCTTTGCTTCCATCTGTGACAGTTCCCGTGAGGGCAGAGATTAGAACGTATTCTTCATCACTTGAAGAGTCTTCATTTCTTGTTTTACTCTTTTTCTGGGAGGATCATCATCCTCTGCAGTGTGATCATTTCTTCCCACAGTCTACTAAAATTGATTAGCTTCTTTCTAGCACTGATTCCTTGGATGAAAGAATCCCATGACCTAGGGAGGCCATTCAAGGTGGTCATCACAATTGATGCATTATCTACTTCTTCATCCACTGCTTCAAGTTGTTCTTTGATCTGGGAGACCCTTGTAAAGTATGACTGTATGGTCTCCTCATTTTGGATCTTCACATTCTTCAACTAGTTTCTCAAAGTCATCTTCCGGTTTATGTTTTTTCCCTTTATACAGTTTGGTCAGGGCATCAAACATAGCTTTAGGTGTCTTTAAGGAGGAAACTTGTGGTATGAGGTGATTCTTTATTGAATCGGCAATAATCCTCTTATCCATGACCAATTTATTCTTATGTAAGGCTTTAACCTCATCTCCCTCTGGAATTGGAACCTCTTCAGTGATGTAAGAGTCCAACTCATTTTCTTCCAGGACTAGGGAGATCCTATACTTCCAGGCTCGGAAGTTATCATCTCCCTCAAGCTTTTCATCAAGCTTGGTATGATGAGACATCTTAACTGAGAACCTCAAATGGAAATACAAAATATTTAGATCTTACCAGGTCAAAATGTCAGAACTGGATTTGGAGTTGAATTTCTGTAGAGCTGGTTCAGGAGCAGATTAGGGTTTGACTTTCCCATAGTTCTGTCCGACCAAAAACTTTGATCTTGATCTCTAAACTTTTGATTTTGGGGAGGATATCAATCCAGGTCTGGGCTCTCTCAAAAATTCCACTTCTATGGAAAGCCCTAATTTTTGGCAATAGTGTCGGGTCAAAAACTAAAAATGCTCAGAATCAGATTTTGCTTCGACAGAAAGATGCGCCCTAGAGAGGAGAGTCAGCCCAACCTCCTTTTGCTGAAAATATGTGGAGAGAGATCCAAAAAGTAGGAAGCCCTAGTTTTCGCAGCTGCACAGTGTCTTCTTCTCAGGTTAGCTCTGATACCATGTTAGATTTTTAACATTTAAGCTAGCATTATCTTAGGATCTTTAATTGAGAGAATAACAAGCACAACAATCAAACATAAGAGACAATAGACACAAAGATTTTCCTCAGGGAAACCATAAGGGAGAAAACCCCAGAACTTCCTCAGAAATGGAATCAACACCAAAAGTAAAACCCAAAATAGTAAGATGATCTCCCAACAGCAGTAGTCTCTCTCTCTCTTGTCCCAGCTTCTTATTCTTTCTCGGTTATGCGCTACAACTAAGTGTGAGTGAATGTGTGATAAATAGAGAGGCTCACTCTCTATTTATACTAATTCTCGACTTGACAATAACTCACTAGGGCCGACTTCTCTAGGAGAGTCTAATAACCCTAGGGCCCCACAATTGTGGGGACTTTACCCCTTGATCAATAAGGAGGGTTACCCACTATGACTTTACATGACTTGTTTACATTATTGGATCTCCCGATAGGAACATCGGGGCATGACATGACTCAATTACATTACATATACTTCCTGGAATAAGCATCGGGGTACAATACTTAAAATATACTAGTGAATACATTCCAAAGTTACAAATACATCAACACCCAACACAAGGAAGTATCCCATTATCTGCTACACAGTCCCTCAGGCTATACCTTCCCTTCCAGTTCTCTTCAAGATGTGCATAGAATATTCACCAGCCACTCTTATATTTTTGTGAGGTTCCTCTCTTCACTAGGTATTATGTTAATTCAACGTCTCTTCCACTCCTAATTCTTGCATACAGTTCAAACCCAAACCATGGCACACATAACAACATACCACAAAGTAACAAAGCAACATAGGGCTCCACTTTGTAACACAGACAACTAGGGTTCCATACCACTCTATAGTTAAGAAGAAAACATGATTTCAATCAAGGATCGATGAGGTTAAACACTACAGAAACATGTAGCAATACTCTGCTAGCTCATGCTGTGCGAGGAGGAAGAACTCTGCGTGAACTCAATACTCGAATCGAATTCCTGCGTGAATGAGGAAAACACTCTTTGCGTGAACCCGATACTTGAATCGAATTTCTGCTTGAATGAGGAAAACACTCTCTATGTGAATGAGGAAAATGATCTCTTCATGAATGAGGAAACACTCCAGTGAATGAGAGTGAATGAAAAAATGCTCGAATCCTGGATTGAATGAAATGGGATGGAATGGGGAATGACCAAAACATTCTGGGCTACTACGGAAATGAAGGGATGGGCACACATTCACGTGATTTCTTGCTTCAGAAGCAAGAATGTCACTTCTCCAGACTGTAGGCTGCAGGTTTCCTCAGATCGTAGGTTGGCTCAGTCACGAAATTGACTGCCATGCCTTGCTCTTCCCAAGGAATTAACTGCCTCAACTGCTCTTTTGGAAGAATTGAATGATTGAGTACAAAGGAAAAAAGGGTAGATAAGAGCTTATGGTTTCTCTCATTGACATTTGGTCTCACCCTATATTTGGCTCAAGGGTTTGGATAATTCCCCTCCCTATTCCTTGTGAAATCATGCCTCCATATCTTTCGTTACAGTGCATAGCTAGTTGTGGTATTTTATTAAATTGCATATTTACATGATATCTCAAAAATATATTGTGCCTGATAGGCACGAGAACCATCGGCATCAACCCTGATTGTCGATACATAAAACCCCAAATCAATGGCAGGGCCTTGGCCTTGAAATCCTCGCCATGATTTAAATACAATATATACATCATGTACAATTTTAATACCATGGGGTCAAAACCGAGGTATTACAGGTGTTATTTGGATTCCTATCCCTAGTGTCCTAACTTAATTACAATATTGTTTTTGGTCCTCAAATGAGGTTACAATGTTGGTTGAGTTAAGTTAAATTTTAGGCTTAACTTGGGGTCATGAACCAAGTGTTTTACTTTAGGGTGTGAGATGTGTGCACAAGTGGTGTGTAATGTCTAAACCCCAACGATCTCACTGCAAAGACACAAATGCAAAAAATAAAATAATAGTAAATATTTTTCAAAACAACTAATTATTCCATGAAACAAAATGTACACAATTAAATGAGTGCATAAGGCACTCAATAAGATGTAGGAAACACACTGGGGTCTCATATACCAAGCTCGACTAAGGGGGCTCACATACAAGGGAAATAGGACAGCTAATAAACCAAGGGACTGTAAGCAATTAGATCTGAAAGGAAACAGTCGGGGAAGAGGTAGAACAAAGACAAGGGTTTGGAAAAGGGTCTCAACACCGCAAAGGACTGAAAAAACTATAGGTTGCACCTGTTGGAAGATCAGGTTCAGCTGAGGTCATGCAGAACTGTAAACTAATTGCGATTGGGACAAAAAATCAGCAGAAAGACTTAGGTCACACAAAACATGGGTTTTTTGTGTGACAAGTTGCACAAAACTGGGCCACAGTAGTGACCAAGATTGCTTTGGAAGCCTGGACAAGTGTGATCTGGAGTTTTTCTCTAGGTCACACTTATCAGGGAAAAAGGCGTGACCTAGGTTGTGCTTATCGAGAAAAAAGGTGTGACCTAGGTCGTAGATTTTTGTCGGATAGGTGCGATCCGACCGTAACTAAAGGTTTTTTAAGGAAAAACTGTCGACTAGGGCATGGGGGCCAGGAACTGTGACAGGACTGGTTTGGATCTACTGCAGGGAGGTTAGATCTGTGACGGATGAAGGAACCCAAGTAAAACAAACCAGCAAAAGCACCTGCAAAAAAATGATCCAAGGGGATCAATACAATGGAGTCACTAAAACTATAGTGGGTATTTCTCCCCTACTATGTGCAAAATAACCTACCCTAAATCAACCAAATCTAAGGGTAGAGTTCATGGTGCAAGGGATTTCTTAACCTCGACTTACAATAAGCAATGCCAACAATTTAATATTTTTAACTAATTAATACAATAAAATAACATAAAGAAATACCTTTAACTTGGGCCACTGCAACCATTTGAGGAAATGGTCCATAGGCTCCCATGATCCCGGTTTCCGTTTGTCTCCAACAAGGGGTTATCACCAGAAAATGGATTAAGGGTTGCATAGAGAGAACTCGAAGTGCAACTTGGGATAATCGTGTGGCGAAAGTATATGATGGACAAAATGTTCTGGAAAATGTAAGGAATGAAAAAAGTTAGGAATCTAATGTTTGTGGGGAGACCTTCACAATGTATTTATAGGGAGATCCAAGGTTTTCTAACCCATGGTATTTTATTGTGCGTGGTATTTGTCCATGATTTTTGACCCATTCTCATTTTAGGGTTTTTTTGGTCCTTTTTGGAAAGAGTGGGGTTATGTCACAATAAATGCTCAACTTCCCTGTATTTATGGTAGAAGGAATAATAATGTTTTGGACCAATTTTGGTGAAATTTTAGTTGTGAAGGTCAAATGGGGGATATAATGGTGGGAATATGATGTATAATTATGGTTTGGACCATAGAGAGCTATGTGGATATTTTTTAGTGTTAACAACTTTGTTGATGACACCTTTGTCATTTGGCCACATGGCATTCTACCTTAGTCATTCTACACAAGTCATTCTACACAAGTGATTCTCTATTAGCATATGTAGAGAATGCTGCTGCAAATAAATTGGTATGAGCTTCTATGTAAAGTGGTGTAGAGAATGATGCTGAAAATAAATTGGTATGAGCTTCTATGTAAAGTGGTGTGAAATTTTTTTGACTTTGTCCATGGGGTATTTTAAGAAATAAGCTATATTAAGGCATTGATACTCTATGTAGTCTCTATCTAGTTGAAACTATTCCTGGGACCTAAAATCATAAGGGAATTTTCTAACACATAATTGCATACTTTCTTCAGCGAAAGCCCCCTTGAAGCACATGATTCAAATTCTCAATCCGTATATGCATTATGTTCCGTATATGCATTCTGTTGTATAAAACTTTAATTCACCTTCGTTTGGCAGTTTACCATAGCATAGAAGGACCATTCAACCTGCAGTAGATGTTGAAATTAACTTTTCTTTCAAACTAAAATGTTTAAGTTGTCAAAAACATGGTTTGGATCCCGTCCTTCTCAAACCTATTCAAATTATTTACTTATTTACCTAACCAAGGAATCTTATAACCTTTTTTACCAAGTACAACATACCAACAATGTAAATTTCATATAATACAAGAAAAAAAGTGATCATTTTTAGTTAGGCATTTGTAAAATTTAATTTTGTGTATTTAAAAAAAAAATCCATTAGGAAGTATTGGAAAAAAATTAAGATTCCAAAAAGTTTCTTTGAAGAAAGGGGGCATGAACATAAATACATACATTCCTTTAGGCATAGTCACTAGCAAATCAGAGCATATGCACCCTATCAAATAGAAAAGGCAACAAAAACCAAAAGCATACAATAGCACAAAAATTCACATAATAGAAAGACCAACAACCTTAATATATTACTAACCATAAATACTATCCTTTTTTCTCTAAAATGAGATAATTCAAAAGGGTAAGTTTAATGGATACTTGCAGACTTAGACCATGACAGAAACACATGAGGAAGACACTTATGGAAGATTGATCATGTCAAGATAGGTTCAAACTGCATTAAATATTTTGATATGAATTTGTATAATTGTATCAAGGGGTAATACTTTATTTTGCTAATGAAGGTTAGTTGACATGATTGCATTTTTATGTCCCCGACAAGGGGATATATATGAATCGGTCAGGACAATTATTTGGACTAATTTGTAGTGACTTTATCAAAAATATATAATTTTTGCTATAGTTTGTATCAAATTTTTTGGGGGAATTATTTAAATTTTGATTTATCTTACTTCCTATTGGTTTATATAGGTGATGTAGGCCTGGGACTTTGTGCCCCAAGACCCGACGGTGAGCTTGCATAAGCATAAAATGATCATTTTCTCATTTTGTCATTAGCTTATTGGCTAGGGGTAAGCTGTCGTGATGCCTGGAGAGTCGCCTGCAGGCGTTGGTGGCTGTATGAGGTGAGAAACATTAAAGGCTGCATTCAAGAGGTACTTGCTGTGAGTTATAGATTGCAGGTTTGTTTTAATCATTACTGCAATTTGCGCTTTCCAGGTGTGTGGAAAAACACATTCTCCAACAAAAATAATAAATGGCTGGCACTTCTATACCGACGGGTTTAGTCAGATATGATTGAATTATGATAAATTCCATTGGAAATTTTTCTCATCTTGAAGAATTATCATGTCCTGGTAGCCTTGCGCTGTAGCTAGAGTAGCCCCTATACGTGTTTCATATCCTAAAAAATTGGCAAGAAATTGGCATCAGAAATCATTTAAAATAATGGTTTTTCTTTACCATTTTGGCATTTATATTTGATAAACAAGTTTTTCCGTCTGTTTGGCTCACCAGGTAGCAGCAACGCTAACCCACTTCAGATTGATTTAACTTGAGAAACTCAAGCTTGGAAACGACACAGGAGTTAATCAGAAGGCGTTTTTTCAACCATGAAAGAAAAAAGTCGAAATATGTTAAAATATATTTACATTGGAACTTAGTAAAGAGGTACTGTAAAATTCAAATTTCATCAAATATTAGTAAATGATATGCTCAATAGAGACAAAAGACGAGAGCAACAGCCACCGCTCAATCTGGCCTCTGTTGAGAGGCACCTCTCATGCTTTAAACCTAACAAAAGAAGAATCACTAAGCAGTAGCTTCTTCCAGTTGCATGTTAGAAGGAAACACACAAAGGAGAAGGATACCGCCGATAAGGCATTAATGGAACCCAAACGAGATTATTTTCCTCTGGAGTATAGCATTTTCTATATAATATTTTCAGCAGTCACAAATGGAAAACCCATGCGTGATAACTTGGGATTGTGACACCATGATTGTGTTGTGCGCTTCTATTGTGGACACAAACAGTGTCAATTAGTTCTGGGCTTTAGTGGAGAACTAGGACAGAAGTCATTTTCAAAATTTACACATCAAAAAATGTGTACTATGATTGTTGGGGATAAATACCTTAAAAGAAAAGAAAAGGAGCTGATGCTCAGGATTTGTCCCAAGAGCCAAAAGGATGCATGATTCAGCGAAGAATATAGTGGCACATTAAATGAATTGAAGAAAAAATGACATAGATGTGGCACATTAAACGAATTCAAGAAAAATGACATAGATGTGGCACATTAAACAAATTGAAGAAAAATGCAATGTAGAGTTCCCTAATGAACTGGACTTGCTTCAGTCTTTCTTAGCCCTGACTGCTGAACAGAAGTGATATCACCTCTGACGAATTGCGTAGGCACGCACTTCTTCCTTTTGCCTGCGTTATTATCCACGGTATCAAAGCATCGTATATCAATGTTGTTTTGCTTATTTAGATAATGAATTTGGATATTTTGGTGCAGAAGATGCAAGTTCAAGTGGTCAACGTATAGATGGTGATATGGATTGTGCATCCAATTATTTATTATATGAAAATATTACCCCCATTGACCGGACCTCACGGAGCCCTTCCTGATCCGGTCTACATTTAGTGTGTTTATGAGCTTTCTGTTTGATCCTTTGTTCCAATAGTTTTTGTGTGTATATTTGCTGTGGATTTGGTGTCAGGCTTATGATCTTGTCTCAGTTTGGAATGACAGTGAATTCGAATCCTGGACTTCTAAGTTCAGGTGTTTTGCCTATTTGCTTAATATTGAAGCAATTGAAACAAATTTTGTTTTTGGTCGTCAGGTAAAGGTGTTTTAAGTGGCCGAAGGTTAAGATAGGCATATAATTAGCTTCTTTTCACTTTTATTAATGATCATAAAAAAGATGGTGTAGAGAAGGACAATATCTAGATGCATTCCTTATAAATTTGGCAAATGTAGAATCCACTTGGCATTCATGGTGTTTTGGGGTAACCCGGGGCCTCCTGTTCTCCTCCATCGGTCAGCCTTTCGTTTTGGCTAGATTCCTGTGTGTTTTTGCTCAATTTAGAGCCACAGGCCAAAAGGGCGATTTGGGATTCTTTTTAGGGGTGATTGGCCAAGGATTCCAATAACCTAGAGCATTTGGAGGAGGTTTGGTGGAAAAAAACAGGAGCTGTAACTCATGAGGATTTTTATTTTGGTTGTTCATTCAGTCAAATATGGGTGGTCGTAATGGATAGAAGGCCAAGATGGCCCATGAGAAAAAAATAGAGAAAAATAAGGCGCAGAAAGGTATGATTTCTTGTCTGTTTACTTTCCTTAAATTAGGCATTGTTCTTTCTTGCACTGTTTGAAGGATTTTAGAAACGTAGCGTTGTGGCTCTCTTGTTTCCTTGATCAAGCTAGTGAATAATCTTATTGTTTTGTTCAAAATTTGACTTACAAAAACTTGAACCCAGCTGCGAAAAGATGAAGACACACAGCATGGCAACAAACCAGACCAGGTAGATGATTGCCAAAAAAGTGAGGTAAGCAAAGCGTCAAGGTGGTATTAGAATCATGATAGACAAATTAGTACAATTTAATTTAATTTCTTGCCATTGCAAACATACTCTGTAATTAGAATTAGCATTGGTAATGAAGGAGGTCGTGCATAAGCTGCAGTAGGAGGACGAGTAAATGTCCATAGGGGTAGAGCAGGAGAAAGACTGGGTAGGCTGTAAAAAAGTGGCTTCATGCAAGACGCCGATGGTGATCCAGATAACATTAAGTTTTGAACTGCTCTGGTTACTAATGAGAGGTAGTCCGTGCTTATGCTTTTACTTCTCTTATATTTATGTCTATGCATGTTTCTAGTATGAGTTATTGACAGCAACAGAAAGAAATGGCTTCCTCACAATCAAAGGTTTTGCCATTCCCAAATACAGGGTGAAAGTTACCTAGTTGATGTATTAAATAGTTCTCTTTGGTACAAATTTTGAGTAGATATGCAGCAAGATATGGGGTGTTAAATAGTATATATGTCACAATATCTGATGGTGTATACTCCTAGATTGTTGTGGCTTATTGTCTTTCTAATAGGTCTATTGTCTTTATCATACCTTCTAAATTCAAGCTTGTTGAATCACACTGAAATATACTTTATCGATTATTTTTGTGTTTTTTTACAGACAATTATATTATTGATGTAGGCTAGTGATGTAGGCAATCCTTCTGTGCTGCACTTACAGGAAAAAAAATGGTTCCACCTCCTCGCCCAAAGACGAGGTAAGCACGACCCACCTCTTTGGTGCTCTCATAAACGTATGTTATCTACTTATTATTTTGTTTGCAAAAATGAAAGAATCGCCCATGCTTAATTTACAACAATTTAAGTACTACTAGGCCTAGCTTCTAGCTGAAAAGAGTTACTTCTAGTGCATGTGGTTTAAAAGCGTTATACAAACTAGTTCCAAATAGCCTTGGCTTGGCATCATCCCAAAAGAAGTTAATGGTGTAAATAACTCATTATTTTTTATTGTTATTCAATAAGCTTTTCAAATCAACTTGACCCAGAAACCTTACGGAATACACTACAACCCTGCAAGGAAATTGATCGCCAACCTCAGCATTCTCTCCAACTGAAAATGCAAGAAACAATCAGTAGCCAACCAGGCATCTCAATTAATATATACCAGTGACGGGTAAAGGTAGTTACCACGCCATACTCCACTTGCTATCGTCGGTCGTCCATGCGATCTGCCACCTGTTGTGAAGACCCCTGATCAGCTTTTTAGAACAGATAAATTATTATGTAGATGATTTGACTGACGAATGGCTGTATTAAAAAGAAGAGCAAATTGTCTGTCCACGCCTAAAATAGCCAAATTTCGTTTTTAGCTCAAATAATTATGAATAAGACATTTGGCTTTAAGAAGCAAAACGTTGCATTTACAACCATGCCATGCCTCACTGCCCGAGGGGAATGAAAGAAAGAAATGAATTCACACAATTGAATAGTTGGTCAATATGCATCGCTACAAAATATCTTTCGATTCATTGAACAATTCATTTGTTTTGTTCTTTTTGCCTTGAAGGGGACAAGCATATCTACGAGTAGCACAATTAATGCTCTTATTAAGAGACAAAACACAAAATTGATTAATAGTTTTAAATTAATTACTACCTTAAAAAAGGGAATGTAATGATAACCTTCTTGAAAAATCAATTTAAATGTTTGCAATTTGAGTGAAAATGAGTGTTAAAAGGTATTGTGAATGTTAAGGGTGAAGAGATTTTGGGTATCCATTTATAAAGTTAACGAGAGTTATATGTAACATTATAAAAAATAAAAATAAAAAATATTATTTTGATAAGTGAGTTGGAAATTTTAATAAGATTTATTATTGATTCTTTTAAATATATTTATTTCCTTGATTTTATTGGAAATTAAAAAAAAATTATAGATTTATTTTGATGTTAAATTTAATATATTATTTAAATTATCTAAATTTTTATGTACATTAAGTGTGTTTATTTTATTTACTTTTATTTGGGACAATTTAATATCATATATATTTTATTTATAATTTATAGGTGATCCAAAACTCTTAATGAACCTATGGAATGGAAAATGTCATATTTTGAATATGACACTTCTTATAACGAACAAAAAATTTACCTAGAAAGATGGTATATGGAGTTTTTCCCTCACTTTCATTGCCTTTGTTTTGCCTTTCTACCCTTCCTTTAGAGGATAAGTTACTTTTCAATCCCAAATGTGCAACTCCAAGAGAGAGGTGGGTAACCTTTTAAAAGGAGAAGTTGGTTTCCAACTCTGATAATGAAGGAATTAACTTAACCACCCAACAAGCATCATCAATTTATCATCTAGCTAATAAAAAATGGTTCATCCCCACTCTGTATTTAGGCTTGTCTTTATGTCTTTCATGGCCTATTTGAGATGTAGTAGTCGTTCTGGCAAATCTGGTAAAGCTCATCCTCACTTTGAATCCATTGAAATAGAACTTGAGTCTCAGAGTCTTCTAAGTAGTCAAATCTCTACCATCCTCAAAAGGATGCCTAGGTAGGCTATAACAACATTTATTCTATTTTTATTGAGTTTTAAGTAGGCTATAACAAAATTTAATCTAATTTTATTGAGATTTAATTTTTTGCATAAGCAATTACAAACCACTAGCTATTACGGATGAAATGTCGGGGACATTGCCACCTCGTTGCTCTTGTTTCTTACATGATAGATTCAAATTACATTATATATCTTCCTATTAATTTGTATATTTGTGATAAGATGTCTAATGTCTACCTTTATAATTTATATAAGAAAAAATAGTTTAGATGTTGCATGAAATGATTCTTTGAAACACATTATTAATGTGAATAATCAAAATGACAGTACATGTTCATTTCTTTTTAATGTCTAAATTGAAATAGGGTTTTTTGGAACATTTCACCTCTTGATCTATGGTCGACATTTTTATATATTTAAGTAAAGTTAAAATTTATAAGGAGGGGAAACATGACATATTTAAGTGAATTTAAATCATAGTATATAATTTTTTATGGTTTTTTAAGTTTTAACGTGAAAGTTTTTATTTTATTTTAATCCGACTTGTAAATTACTTTGTTTAGCTATGCAGAATGGACACTCTATTCTATATGTTGGTGTATACTCAATGGCTTCTTCTAACAACAAAGACGATTGAATTGGTAAGTAAATCGTCATTTTTTGTTGTTCCTTTTCATGTCAAAATTTCATGGGGGGATATTCCCATGACTACATCGATTGATAAAATTCCCTCACTAGTTAAAGTGTTTCCTCCTAGAGGAAGATAAAGTCTTCAAGAGTTTTTGTTTTCTTGATTTTCCATCTTATATTTAGAAATAGATTAAAAGTTAAAACTAACATGGTTTATCATTTCTAGGCGCAATATGATATTATGACTTCGAACCTTATTTTGAGTCGAATTATGGTGATTTGTCTTTTGTTGTCTACGAAACTTAGAATTGATTTCTAGAGTGATGAATTTGCAAATTTGGGCAGTGATTACTAAACTTAGAATGTTGTTTTGGATTTACTAAACGCCTTGTGACAACTATCTCCCTTATTATTTTCAACATGAAGAGTTTTATATCTTTTCATGATTCTCAATGCTCGGGGACTCAACTTTGCTTGTGATTGGGGTACAATGGCTTCAAGACTTAGTGAATAAGAAAAATATCCTTGATTCAAAGTTTCTATGGATCACAACCACTTAGTGTGATTGGTATTTAATTAAGAGTTTTAGTGGAAGAGTTAACCATCAAACAAGGGGTTGCTCTCATTAGAGCATGCGATGTTTTCAAAGCCAAAATGACCAAGTTTCTAAAGTATGACAAAATAAAAGATCAAAACTATTGAATTCTAGAGATCACACGTATATATCATATAGATACCATTTTTGATAGTGTGTTAAGGTTTGTAATAGTTTATGATATGTTTTATGTTACAATTTTAATTGTAGTGTGTTAATGTTTGTAATATTTTTTGATATATTTTTAGTGTGAACTTTGGTTTTATTTAAGGGTGCTAGCTCAATGGAAGAGCATTTGCCTTACAGGTAGGAGGTTGATGGTTTGATTCCTCTGTGCCTTACCTACATAAATCAATGACTAATTAAATGACCATTTAATAGCAATCAATGGCTAAATAAATAACTAGTTAACATCAATCAATGACTAATAAATGACCAATTAAAAACAATCAATGACTAAATAGATGGCCAGTTAACATCAATCGATGACTAAATAAATGACCAGTTAACAACAATCAATGACTAAATAAATGGTTGGTTAATATCAATCAATGACTAAATAAACGACTAAATGTACTACCAAACAACAATAATTAATGACCATATAGAGACAATTAATGACCAAATAAATGATCAAATAGCGACAATTAATGACCAAATAAATGACTAAATATATGACCAACTCATGAAGCAATTCAAGTAATTTATGACTAGGTGATAAATGACCAAATTGGTTGAGTGATAATTGATTGCTAATTTATGACCAGCGGTCATGCGACTAATTTTAGTCAATTATCTTTGATTTTTAGTCATTTGTTTAGTCACTTATCACCCATTTTGTACTAGTGGAAGTTAGAAATTTTTGAGAAATATGTTTAGAGATAAGGGTATAATTTATGTCAATGCTTGTTATGGTTGATGTGCTTTTCTAACCTCCTTGATTTTCATATATTTTTATGAAAAGTGCTTTAATCAATAGTGATTTTGTTTTCATAGAATCACTAGTACAAAATGAGAAATTAATGACTAAAAAAATGACTAAAATCAGGCTATAAACGACTATTTTTGAGTCGGTGACTAATAGTAGCTAATTTTCACTATCTTATAGCTAGTCGTATTTCACTTAGTCATTAATAGCTTGACTTATTAGTCATTCATAGTCAATGATTTAGTCATTGATTTAATCACCGATTGCAACAATTAATGACCAAATATACGACTAAATAAAGTACTAGATGATAACATATTATTAATGACTAAGCTAAATACGACTAAGATATGGGAAATTAGCTACTAATAGTCGTATATATGCAAATTTAGTTGTTTTTGTAGTCACAAATTTATGATAGGGAACGGAGGAATCAAACCACCAACCTCCTGCCTAATTATAGGCAGATGCTCTACCATTGAGCTAGCACCCTTTAAAAAGTTGTTACTGCTTGACAATGATGATATTCAAACAAATTCATGATATATAGCAATCTACAAACTACATAATTATTACTATTACAAGTTACCAGTAACTAGTATTTATGATAAACTAATTCCTGAGAGCTATGTACAATTTTCCCTATCTGGCATATCCATTCATGTTATCAGCAAGAACGAAATACCTCTGTGATGGATGTGATACCAATTAAGTCAACCAATTTACGAAATATTTCTTGGCGTGCTTGAATATATGAGAAAAATATCATTATATGAAATCAAGCAAAGTAAAAGTCAAATAAGATAAGCAAACCTTGCCATTCATAAAACAATATATCAGTGACAATATAAAAATACATGAAAGCGAAATATTTCAGACTGAGTGTTGCAAAGCATAAGCTACCATATCAGCCAATTCTAGAAAATGAAACATATTTTTATAGAAGTCTGAAGGTTACCAAAATAAGCAAGCAAAAGAAATGCAACACATATTTCAAAAAGATTTGAATGAAATAATAAAAGCATACCCAACATTATAGTTGACACATTTTATATGAAAATCAGTGTGAAACATTTAATCATATGTGTAAGTTTATCTCTGGCCAACCTACCTTAGATATAGCCACAACTAGACTTATACAAATAATTATCAGAACCAAGGGCACTCCAGAAGTGCACCATAGGCAAAGTAATAAAGACAAGAAAAAAATCACCACGACGAAGGTAAGATTTGAGAACAGACAAATGTTGTATGGTGGTTCTACTGTATTTGGACACACAGGTGCTATAAGCAACAACAATTAGAAGATAACCAATTAGATAATTTTCAGTTATCATCCCTTGACGCTTTTACAAGGAAAGTTGAAGAGAATGAGACAAACCTATTCTCCCACAATTTAGTCTCCCTGCTAACACGAACTTCCTCAATCTTCTTGCTGGCCTTCAAAGTATTTTGAACAACATTTCTATCATATCTCTCAGGCCTATTTCTTCTTCTCTCAAACTCAAACGTTGATGTCTAAACATGAAGTTTTAGACAACACAACCCTCATATGCGTTGTTACTCAAATCATGCAAGAATTATGCAAGAATTATGTGGGAATCAGTGCATGTTTTAGACATAATTCTTGAATCAAAACACGTACCAGTTACTCCAAAAAATGTCTGTAGTTCAATTCTAGAGCTATCTTTTAAACCAAATATTCCCACAGCAACACTGACCTGGGAAATTAAGAGCTTTCAGTAAACTCTATCTATACCAGAAATTTCAAAACATAGAGAGATGACTTACATAGTCATGCCATCTAGAAAAGAAAGATATGTTCATTAATCAAGATGCCAATAATTGGTACCTAAAGACAACAAAATGACCAGAATTTTACTCACTTGGGAAAGCCAGAATATCTTTAAGTATTCTATCACAGATAAGCTCCACTGAAAAGTAAGACCCTCGTCAAAAGACAAGTTCTGTTTAGTTGAGGCAACAAGAAAGGGTTAGCTGAGGCACCAAGAAAGTATTCCTTCCATAAAGACCAAATTCTGGAGTAACTGAAATCTCCTCATCTTCGCATTCCTCCTATTAAAAATACACAACTCATACCATGAATTGCCATTTTTAGTGGATATAAACTATAATTAAAAACTTTCCTAACACTGATAAATCCATGTGAATGGGGACGTATCAGATATCAAGAAAACATATAATAAGTTTAACTCATCAATGCATCCTTTATTATAGCAAAAAACCAGGAAAATCGTATTTATAAATGCTTCAAAAATGATATTTTCCTTAGGAGTATGTTTATGATACATGAATTTTACTTGCCATTACATTTCTCACAATTACAGCTCTTCATTTTAAATAACAGAACAAAGCCATCATACAAGTTCAGATTAAATCCACGTAAAACAAATTTAGTTAGGTGTTGAATTATTTAATCTGAGGCTTTAACTGCTCTGTAAAAAGACAGTTGAGTGTTGAATTGTTTAATCTGAGCCGTTAGCTTCTCTGTAAAAATACAATTGTGCATACTGAGCCCAAGCCATTGCATCATTTTCAAAATCAAAGGGCAAGAAAGTTAACCCTCCCAACGTTACCTACTTGTAGTAAATCCACTAAGTAATCAAGTATAAGAAAGGCCCAAAAAATAGAGTAGCCGATTTTCTAACTCTTTCATTGGTTATCACTCTGACATTCCACGAAGTACATGCAATTGAATTCCAAAATGTTTTCATTCAATACCCAAGAGCATACTTCGACCAACTATACAAATTATTAAATAAGTCAACTGCAAGTAGAATCAAGCAAAGCTACCACCTCCAAGGTTAGGTGCTATACAAAATCTACTATAGATCAGGGTCCATCTAACCATATTACAGACCCGAACCGCACACCCCTGACTTCCTTTCAAGACCTGCTATATTTTATCCCCAATGGACATCAATAGTGGCTAGAATTGGTCCCCAGCAGTCATGAATATCCCTGGAAGAAGGATGGATAATTTCAACTTAGATGTGGTAGCTAAGGGAAACTAGGTTTGGTTGGAGCAAGAGGAGTCACTACAAACTGGGAAGGTAGAATTCTAGCACTCTTCTATAAAATAAAATCATCAAGTAAAAAAAAAGGCTAAAATGGGGGCCTTAATATCAGGAATTAAATTAAACCTGAGGACGGGAGTCGGGTGAGGCGACCAGAAACTAGAAGGGACTCAAAACCTCTAAATGACATTTTAAACAACATGAACAACGACCCCTCATTATAATTAGATAGGCAAATCTCATGGGTTAAGCAGGAAATGGGGAACACGAAAACAAACAAACTTCAACATATAAGAAAATCAGCCAACCATGTAACAGACAAGTTGACAAACAAAGTAGTAACTAAAAATGTAGATGGCTAGAAGCTGGCACTCCAATCAATTTTTTTTTAAGAAGATAGATAAAAAGAATATTTAGATTATAGACAATGTTTTCATAATCCTAGATTACATGTGTACCAAAGTTCAAGAAGATGAAGAAAAAAGGAAGACAATCCACTGTCGCCTTTGGACACCTCCATGCGATGATTTGTTAACCTGTCCATCCATGCTATCTCGTTGACATTACATTATGTTGTCTGTCCACAATGAAATTGCACATGCCAAGGGAGCATGACAGTATGTTAGCAACTTAGCACATCCGAATATTGGAAGAATGCACCCATGTCGGGACACTGCAACTATGCAAGTAAAATATTAAAACATCCGCAATACATATCTAAGTCGCCACTTTTATTGGCACTAAAGTTAATCCCTACAATGTGCATCCTACACTCATGATTATGTTTGAATTTGCAACTCTCATACAAAAACCAAAATTGCGCACCCATACTTTGAAAATTTATTAAGGGGAGCCTTTCTTTGGCTCAACTCCTCTGGTCATGGACTTTGTCAATATCTGACTCCTTCCAGGGCCAATCCTATCCACCAGGGCTGCAATTTGGCTTCAGCCTTTCCCATCAAACTAGATTTTACAACGGTCACATGTCATGGGTGCCCTTCACTTTTCCAGTTACTCAACTCATAAGCTAAGAATCCAATAATAGAATGGAATTCAAGACACTATAACATAAAGACAAAAAGGTTGTAGTCACAAAAACATTCCTTTGATTAGAAGAAGAATACTCTTTGACTTCTATTGGAAAATCTGATAAATAAATAAAGGTGATATAGAGATCAATTTACCACTATCCCATCTTAATAGAAACTTGCAACCTAATTTAAACAAATTTCGAATACAACTAGTCATCTGCGATGTCATAATAGCATACCACGTCCGTGGTCCCTTGATATTAATGATATAAACCTATGCTATTTATGTTTCGACGTTAAACTATAGGTATATCTACCAAGATTTCAAAATACAATGGAACACCAATATTTATTAATGAGAGCCAAAATCTAATTAAATTGTGTACTTACATTCATTTCATTAACTTGAACACTGTCAAAAGGGAAACAAAAACGATAGATGAGACATCCAGTGTGACTACTTTCAAAAAAATACCAACAGTACATGAAAAATAAAATATATGTCCTCAAGTTTTATCCTATAGCGGGGAGGGAGGGGGCTATTTGTTTACAATCCTAAGGGACAATGGGAATTGGCATATGCTTGGTGGTTAACAGTGACCACCTATAATAACACAGAAGCATTAGCTTTAAATCAAGTGATAAAAATTCTAAGAGCCAGGCAGATTCAGAAACTTATTGCTAATGGAGACTCGATGATTATCATTTGCAAAATTACAGACTTGACTCCCTCTGCACCGTAATGTCTTGCAAGAATGATCTCTAGACCTATAATTCAAAGAATTGAAATTATTTTGACTTGGGGAATACTATAAAATCCTCTGATGAGTTTGATTATTAAACAAGGACACGAATTCAATGGCAAATAAGGGTATGCTATAGAATCAAGGATTTATGGAACAATATGCGGATCTTATCATTGATTTGCACCCAGGAATATTGACAATATAAACATTAGGATTTGCATGCACCTTGAATTGCAGGACAAGTTGCAAAGTTCACCATGCCACATGAAATGGACTTTAACTTCTCCTTGATGTATTCTTGCTTGCGCAGCGAATTGAATTTATGGGCGATGAGATGGGTTATCGTAGGATAGGTGGGATATATCAGGTTGTCTGGTGTGTTTCTTCATTCCGTCAACACTACTATGCATCCTAGTAGTTGAGTAGAGATATGTATAGCTCTAAATAGCTCAACATCAAGGGGAAGCAGTGGATGTATATGCATACTTGAGGAAATATGTGAGGAGGTTTTGCAGTTTAGACTGGAAGAGAACACCAAAGCTCAGAATAGACTGGCAACAATTTGGGCTCTTCTTCAGTGCAGTGGTCTAGCCTGTTGACCTAAAGCATTTTGGGACATGGGAGAAAGTAATCCAACTTGATTTTCAATTTGTGTTTTTTTAGAAACATTTGAGCACTTGGGTATCCAATATTTTGAGATTGCATTTCCTCACTGCTCTGGGTGGAAACCCTCCTAACTTCACAAATTTGTGAGACTACCTCTACTACAATGGATGGTGATAGGCATTTAAGTCATATTTCATGTAAAATAGAAAAAAATTGCATGGTAATAAGAAGGATGGTGCACAAGACTGAAGCTCTTCAAGTAGCAGTATCCCATTTCAACAATAGATTGTTTTCACAATTACAATTTCAACTGGTTCAAAATCGAGTTTTGGAATTCAAAGTGGAAATACAAGGTGAACAAATTAAGAAAATTGTTGCAGTTTTAGACTTAGCCAAATGTTCAAATTCAAAGACTTCTCCCCATCAAGACTCAGTCAACTCCACAAAGGAAGTGGCCATGGAGGAAGACACAGTCCAACAAAGACATGGAGATATGGAAAATGAAGAAACAACTCTAGTGTTCGAAGTAGAGGATCAATTGGAAGCCCACAGTGGGAAATATTTTCACTAAAAAATTAAGTTTTTATCTATTATTACTCGATAATAGTATTAGGGCAGTTATATTGAAGTAAGGCATTCAGTTTTGTGAAGAAAAAGGTAAGGGTAATGCTCGTTGTAGACAGACATCTGTCAATTTTCATATTTCTCGTGAATACACTCCCTGAATAAATGTAGTAACTAATTTTATAGTGCATTTGCAGCGTTCTTTTAATACAAAATCTATACATTTCAATTAAGAGAAATAGAACATACATCCCACAAGAGTGAAAATTGAAGTCATGCTCCCCACTTCAAAGTTGCTGATTCTAAAAAATTATCCTACTAGTAATGATACATAGCTTGAAAATTCCTAAGATCAATCCCTGTTACATATCAAAATTATTGTAATCACAAATTGGGTAAGGACGAACACTAATCTAATGCCAACCTCAGTTTGTATTTTAAGATCACAAGCACAAACATTGCAAGGTCAATAAGAATGAAAGGTAATATATTCCCTTACCTATTTTTTGTATTCTTGAGTCTAATAATCTTGACAACACAGCTGAGCAGAAATAATCCATTTCAGCTTCTCACCATTGGCCATTTTTTTTCTCTTTGCATCATTTTGGTTGTTTTCTTGAGATTCATCACATCTTTTCTTTATAGGAATGAATTCCCCTAGTATTGGTCTGTTGTATTGCTCTTCCTAAAATTGAAAGATAGCTTGTTGCATCGGTCTGGGTGCTTGCACAGATGGTTGGAACTTGGTAGTGTGCTAACTATTCCTTGGAAGCAACAATTGCTGAAAATCGTTACATGGTGGACTTAGTCATAATTTGAGCATGGCTGAATTTGGTTTGTCAATTCAAAAACGAGGACAAAAAGAAAGAAAATTCCTACCATCATTGAGGATATGCATGCAAAAGGAATTCTCTCTTGAAAGCTTCATTTCCTCCATTCCTCTTCAAATCCCTTCAGATATTAATCAAGCCTCCTCATTCCTTCAAATTGATCGCTCACAAGGCTGATTGCTTTTAACAAAAATGAGTATGAAGTTGAAGAGATCCTGCATTCCAATGTCAAGTCTGGTGATGATCCCATTGTCATACATAGATCTGTTTGTGAAACCTGGGAAGATGAACTCCTCATAAGCTGGCAGAATACATTGTATAGAAATAAACCCACACCATAAATCCTTCATTACAAATTCTTTAAGGAAATGGATTTTTAGAAGACAATCAATGCACATAACCCATTTCATCAAAACTCTAGTGCAACCTCCCTGGAAAAATGGGGCAATCGCATAGAATCAAAACAGTAATGTAGCCTCTCTAGCAATAAAACATTGCATAAAGAGAACCCAAAAGGTTAGAATTTCCTGAATTCCAACTCCATTTACTCTTCTTAGATGCGTCTTCAAGCATCTTCTTAGATTTAGACAGATTACTTCTAAATCCGGTCTGGATTTCAAAAAAAAATCCAATTATTATGGGAATCACTACAAAGAAAAAACTCAGAATGCAAATCATTGTGCCCCTATATATGTAAATCAATGTTTGAAAATCCGTAAGAATATGGAAGACCCATTCAACTCCATTGGAAGCTAAATGTTGGTAGTTGGCTCTTAAAAACTTGTCAGATCACATTTTCAGGGGACATTTAAGAATATTCCAAGCAGATCAAATTTCATCATTTATTTTGATCCCTGAAACATGTTTTTAAAGAACCCTTGCTCCCTTCAATCTCCCCAAGCCAATGCATAAGAGAACTTTCCACTTACAACTCTTTTTACTTTGTTTTATACAACATAAAAATTTGCATTGCTTGCATATTTCAGATCTGTGATTCATAGCTTATCATTCTTTATCTACCCAGGATTGGAGAATCAACGCCATAAATAACTACAAAAAATATATGCCTCAAGAATTTTCTTACAAATTCTCTAAGAAGGTATGTGAAAACGTCATTTTCCTCCAGCAGCTGATGACAAGAACAATTTACAAAATACTGGTTCCCAATGTCAATTGAGATAACATTGCTAAGAATCTTATCTTATAGCCTTCTTCAAACTTGATTAGTTCATTAATTTTGCTACCACTAAGGCCAACAGAGTCTATTCAAGTGAAAACAAAGTCATGTTTCTTATAGTTGCTACAGATTTCTTTTACCATCTATTGGCTACTTCCATTGCATCTGCAAATGGATAGAACTCTCTCAGTGTGGCACAAAGTTAATTTTAGCCCTAACTTGGATTATACTTTAATATATATCAAATAAAGGCTTAACTGGTTTTGGGAAGTGATCCTGGGTCAAAATTTTACAAGTTGTAAGCAATAAGAGCCGGTTGCACTAAAAGCATGTCATTCCATTTCCAATTTTGGGTGCCACACCATCTCCCTATATGACTGAATTCGTAGAATAACAAATGAAATTGCTACATAGCCTATATGAACAACTTACATTAGTGAAATTGGAAAGGTCAAAGAAGATTGTTTCCACCTCCCTCACTTGACAAGAAAGGATCAAATAATGTAACCCACACGATTCCCTAGGCTCACCAACTAACATGAAAGAAGCTGAAATTCTAAAAAGTATAACTCAAAATTACCAAAAGCATCAAGTGAAGCAAGAAGTACTTCTCCTGGCATAAGGCTAAAAAATTTCTTGCCTGGTTTCAAATTCACTATTGACCTTGTTATAAATCCTGCTAGTTTGAAACTTTGACCACTCCAAACAAAATACCCATAGCTACCTTCTTCGACATCCTTGAAACGCTTTTTGCCCTACACCCAATAACCACATGTGAGTTCAATTTGCATGATCACAATAAAAAAGAAATTAACCTACAGAGGAACAACATTACAAATATATTTATAACTCTATCCATTATTGCCTAGGAAACATACTTCAAAAAAAATACCTTATGGATTGAACCTAAAGTATAACCCAAAAATCAAATAAGCTAACATGGACTAAATGCAAGAACAAAAAGAGGGAATACCTTACGCATAGATCCTTCTAAGGAACCAATGAATCACGCACACAGATAATAACTAATGAATCATGCACAAAGATACAGATTGCAAAATTGCTATACCAAGTAAATGCAACGATATGGACTACACGCCCAATCAATGCTAGCTTCAGAAATTATACCCCCATATGTGTTCAATAAAACTAGGCAAAACGCCAAAAAGCTAACAAGCTTTGAGTAAACATTTTCCTGCCTGAGACATCGAATGTCCCATTGCCAAGATCAAACACAAGTATAACCTTCATCACCCAAGGTGACCTGTGTTGAGTATGGGAGAGTGAATCCATGGTATTGTAATATTTGGCAGTCTAAAATGGCAAAGATTGAGAAAATTCATGGGCAAATACAAAGAAAAACTAATTTTGCAAGGCTGGTAAATAAGGAGGAACACCCATTTCTAGTCCAGGCAGGGCACTGCAACAGCTTAAATAAAGCCAAGTCATCGAATTGAAGAAGGATGTGGCGCAGTTTATCATGATACTCAAGAATCCCCACATGGATCTGGGTTTCTTAGGGCATCATCGGTTTTGATAGACAATGAGGATGAAGATGAGGAGGAGGATGAAGCCTGCTGGCCCTCGACTTTGAAGATGATTTTCACCAAACAATTTATGATTTTGCAGGATAGCAATGATAGAAATGAAGCAAAATCAAAGGCCAATTTTTTCATTTAAAGAAATGAAATCATTGAATCTTTGCCACGGGATTTGAAAATGAACTTATTGTTCTTCAAATGAATGCCATGTTGTTAATGAGATCATATCCACTTTGTCTTTCAACACAAATTCAGAAATTGTTGTTTGTAAATCTATATGTGGGACTGCTGCTATGTGAAATAAAACTTCCACAACTTAATAACATGATTGTGTTTATTTGAGAACATAAGGACAATAATCACCTAGGGTTTGGAAAATTTAACAGTAACTTCAATTTAGGGAACAAATCTTTAGCCAACTAAATCGGTGATTGTCTAGTATGTGATCAATTTTGGAATACTATTTTTCTCTTCTCATGTGGAAATATTTTTCATAAAAGTAGTTAAAGCTTTCTAGAGGTCCAACTCAAATCTATACAGATAAGTATAAGCAATTTTACTATAATGCCAAGGTAAAGAGTATCTGCAATCTAGGGAGCAAGTTGTTAACCAATTGGACTAGTGATTGTCTAACTTATGATCAATTTTGGAGCTTTCTTTGAATTTTGTCATATGTCAACATTGTTCATAAGTAGTTGAGTCTAGAATGACCCATTGTCATACCAAGTTTCTATTTTTTTGTAAATGTTGCTTATACGAAATCAAAATAGTTGTCCTTCCACTAAGAGGTTGCACTATGAAGTGAAAGCCTTGGGTAATTTTTATGGCTTAAGGCCAAAGTTTTACTTGTATAATGATTAAATTTTGAACATAATAAAACTATAATCATGTTGTTTCAGGCAAAAAAATGAAATTATTCATCACTTGGATGTAATCGATAGGAATGATTTTAATTTTTAGATAATAAGTCTAAAATACCTCAATTGAGTAGAATATATTTGCCAAATCAATGTTTCTTTTTTCCTGAATGCAAACAAATTAACAAACAAAGGAATTGGTACCAAATTCAAATTAAAAAAGAGAGGAATTGGTACCAAATTCGTTATATTAGAAGTTGCTATACAAAGCTACAAATATAACTATATATGGGTAAATAATAAATAACATTAAAGAAATCATTCAGTACTCTAATCTATTTCATTCAATCAAAGAATACAAATATCACTATATATGGGTAAATAATATAAATAACACTAAATAAATCAGTCAGTACTCTAATATATTTCATTCAATCAAAGAAAACATTGAAAATGCAATTACATAGCAAAACAGTGGATAAATGCTACACAATACTAAGCCACACCTTCCAAGCATTAGCCATATTGCCATAGCACTATGCAAATTTAGAATCAATCGTTAAAGCCTCTTTGTTTTTGACAATGCACATGTCAAAGTCATGTAGCTGCAAGGTAGAGCATGAAGTTGTAAACCATACAAATCAATAAAAAATGAACTTTATCAACAAATTCAACAAATAACATTATTAGATCTCGCAGACCAAGATGGATTGCTTTGTCTCTCTCTTAAAAATGGTAGGAATGATCCTTCGGTTCTCTACTTAGAATTGGAAAATAGATTTGAATTTGTGGGGGAGAATTGTTCCTGGTTAGATCTGAGTTGGAAATCATGCTACTTCAGTGTCTCTAAGGAAGATGTCCTGTACTAGAAGAAAAAAGAAAACATAAAATATTCAATACCCTAGATCAATCCTTAATATCTAATGCCAACATAACTGTTGTCTAAACCATAAATTAAACCCTATCTGAAGTACAAATTGTTGATTGTTGGTATTGAATATGGTAGATCTTGGTCTAGTGTTTTTACAACAAAATTTAGAGAATAGATTAACCTTGGTTAAAATTTGAACCAAACAACAGATTTTGGTATTGTAGTTTAGTCAGTGTCAGCATACCAACAGTCGGGGTCCACAATTATTGGTTTTGTGTTTTAGTTGGTCATGGACAAATAGCCACTGGCCATAAGTGAAAAAGCAATTGTTGTAGATTGTAATGGTAGGTTTACAACCACCAAAGTTGTTCAAGGTGCACCATCATTGGCCTTGGTGTAGAATCATCGGTGGGGGTTCACTATCAACCTTGTGTTCACAAGTTTCATAGTTCATGTTGGAAAAACCAAATTGGTTTTGATAACATTGGTTCATAGGTCTACATAGTCAGTGGCATGGGTTCTCAATTGTAGCTCGTAGAGTTTAGAATTGCAAGCATGCAGGTACAAATCATTCACACACGGATGCAGGTCAAAGTCACCAATTCAGATCACAAATATCATCACGGGTCATAGTTCACGAGCATGTGCATAGAGTCATCGATGCAATTAAAGCTAAAAGGATGTGATTACTATAGCCTGTGTGTGTAGTGCCTAACGTGAGGTGGGTTCACAGTCACTAGTGTGGTGTTCTTAGCCACTAGCATGAGTTCATGATCACTAGCCGATCATCCTTCACCTTGACTTATAAATCTTCGGCCTTCTATGCTATCCTTGATTGGGCTTGTGATTTGTCGACTAATCAGAGATCATCTACAACAAAATTAGGCATATTGGCCATGTTAACATATTCTTATTTTATGGGCACAATTGAACTGCTTGAGACTAAGTTTGTTGGAAAGAAATACATGTTAAGTAGTGTATCCATTTTTTATAATCATATAGGACTCTAAACCTACATTTAAGTACTAAATGTAGGAAAACATGTATCTATTCACAATCACAAAGAACTATAGTGAAATTGAATCATACCATGTTGAACAAGAAGAGATGGTAAAATATAAATATGGTAAAACATAAATATAATATAAATGGGCCATTTAAATTTTGTAATATAGGTAACCATGAACAAAAGTATGATACACTATCATAAAAATTGTCCTTGTAGCATTCATGGCAATAATAGAAATGACATACAATCAAACATTTCCATGCCTACATCTAGGTTTCCAAGTCAGTGGGAAACATTGCAATGCAAGCAATTTATTTGCCTAAAAAAAACTCCATATGCATTGTGCGCAAAAAAAGTACAAAATCACATCAATAAAACAAACTGCAAAATAAAAAAACAAACAGGAAACATTTTTTGCATCATGTGTTCAAAAATATAATTAATTTCACCAAAACTCCAAAACACATCAAGGGGAAAACTACCTTTGATAGCATAACCACAAGGAAAGTATTCTCAGTAACTTTGTTTTCTTCTTTAGTGGTTTCATCCTTCAGCACCTTCCCCTGATATATCAGCAACTGTTGTTCACTTGGGTAAGTTTGTGCTCCTTGAGCCTGCTCAATCTGTTTCTTAACATTTAAAACTTGAAACACAAGAAAAAAAAATTATACAGTTACATAAATTTGAAAAATACTTCAACACAACACTGAATTTCTCACATTGTAAA
Source organism: Pseudotsuga menziesii (assembly GCA_001517045.1). Lineage (NCBI taxonomy): Eukaryota > Viridiplantae > Streptophyta > Pinopsida > Pinales > Pinaceae > Pseudotsuga > Pseudotsuga menziesii. Next base: position 66,851 of record LPNX011164072.1, on the reverse strand, counting down.
TATATTGAAGCCCTAAATTGTAAATAATTGATAGGGTAAAGATCTGGAAATCTACAAAATTAAAAAAGATTATCTGAAAGCAACATGAAATAAAAAATTGCTTTTACTGATCATGATATGGCCTGGATGACATGGAACAATTACCGAGTATGTAAAAGTAAACCAATTCTAACATTGGGGGACATATAGGTTCTAAATTTCTAATATTGGGAGACAAATAGGTTGCAGATTACTTCTTTATTTAGCATGCACACGCAATGGCTCAGACTACAGAAGCCTTAACAAACTCTGCATTATCTCTTACCATGATTTACTGTGTATGTTGCCAAGCAATGTATGTCCACTGGCCTGTAGAATGCTTACCCAATAATGGAACAAATTTCCCATACTTGGGATAGGCACAAAAACAAAACTAGCTGCTAGGGATGTTCCTGAGCAACAATCCCCAATACTAGAGGGGTGTCTGGGGACAACCCACTCAAAGATAATTACACAAAAAAAAACAATTTTTGGAAAAAAAAACACGTGGTTCCAGCAACAACTCCTAGGTTAGCATGTTGGGCCCATAAGTTTGATATAGAATCCAATGAGTTTTATTAATTTTTTTCTTCTAATTTTCACATCATATCAAGCCAATACTCTCACCAATATAAATTCACAAATCTATGATTTTGTTATTTATAACTACTGAAACTTGAATCACAATTTTTATTGAGTCTTTAACAACATTGACCATGAAATCATTGTTTTAAGTTTTATTGTTTCAGATAAACTTCATGTGTGATTTCCTAAATTCATATTCTTTTTTACACATTTAAAACTTCATATGTGATGGACCCCGAAATGACTCCACACCCTGCTTTCCAAAATTGGAAATCTTCTCCTCATCCCCTCCCACAAGCATGAACCCTGCCAACTTAGTTTACCGCCAAACTGAAATCAATTAATCATATCTTAGCATCTGTTCAGTCATTAACTAATCCAGTGTGGATCCTTTCCAAATGTTTAGGCAGTTTTTCAAAAACAAGTTGTGCAACCCATCTGGTAGGCAATAGAAACCCGTGTATCTTTCATATTATGTATTTTTTCTTGTATCAACAAATAGTTTCCTACAAGGAAACAAAACAATATTCGGTGCATATTTTTCGACAAGAAATCCATCTGTGGTGGACAACCACAACATCAAATGACAAAATAACCCCATCCCGCTACTTATTATTCATTTGGGAACATTGACATATAGTTGCAGTTGAAGCAATAGAAAGCAATAAAAAATGCTATCTCCATTGCGCAAATGCCAAATTCAAATATCTAGGTCCAGAATTTCAGATTTTTTAACTTTTCTACTCCAACATTAACATCGTGTCAAACCAAATAGTCACATTGGAATTCATTAATTAATTTTTGTCTAAATCTATACTTTTACATAGACGAGTATGTTTAAAAATTTCCATATACCATTCCATAGACAAGCATATTTAAAAAAAATCATTTCATTAAGTTCAAACATATATGAAAAAACATATACTATCCCACTTGGACCCAACTAATGTTCAAGATCCCTATGTTACATAATACAGACTAAGATTGGCATATCAAGTACTTTGGACATTACCGGTTCTCCTTTCTTGGGCACTTTTTCAACAAAAGCATCATCAGATGCTGATACTACTTATCACATCATTGCCTTTCCATATTGGTTTTTTGCTTGTACCTTAAGACACAACCAACATCAAAAAATAATCCCTAATAACATGTTCACAACAATCCATGAGTATTTAGGTATGTTAGTCCTTTTGTCAGAAACAAGTAATATTGGGTACAATCTCAAAATGATCTCATCCATAATTTAAATGTATACAATGTGGTTCCACTGTGTGTGAAGAAAAAACTGTGATTACCTATTAAGGTGTAATCTGTGATGAAGTACCTTAACATGAGCTGTAAAATTGCTACTTTTCTAGCTAGATGTAAAGTAAAATAGATTATTGCTCGAGTAACATGCATGTGGTATACATCATATGGCGGCAAGATTTGTATACCATTATTTTCTCTAATTAATATAACATGAGTTTGAGAATTTTGAATATGGCGTCTAGCATGGTCCCTCCATCATGTGTGTAACTAATGCTATACCTTCTCATAAATCATGTGGCATACCTTCTCCAATGGTATGCATCATGCATGTGTATACCTGATGCTATATGGTGGCAGGATTTGTGTACCAAATGTTTCTCTATAGCATATAACATAAGGTTTATGTTCTTGAATATGGTATCTATCCTGGTCATTCCATGCGTATACCTGATGCTGTATGTTGCCAAGAGTTGTAGAAGACATAGTTTATTTACTGTATAAAACCTACAATGGGAACTTCATATTGAATTTCAAAGCATATACTCAGCTTGCTTTTAAAAATCATTGTACTTACTATCATAGTTGACATGTTAAAGACAACTAGCAAAAGATTCAACATAACCCTGGATCTATTAAGCATCATGAGGGATCAAAAAATCAAAACATAGACCTCCATGTTTTTGGATCTCTTACAAACTTCTCAGATCCAAGGCTAAGATATATCTATGCTAGTTTAATTATAGATAAGATTTAATTATGTCGATGCTCTCTTAAATTTGGTATTTTGGCATCTATTGTAAATTGTAATCTAATTAGCAAATAAGGAGTTGATTCTTATTTGAATTTTTATTTCCTTAGTGTTACAAGCACACGCATTTGTACATGTGTTGAATATCTCTCCACACCTAGGATGTAGAGCATCTCACTTCTCTGGGTGAAGCAGCAGAGTGATATCTTAATAAGTTGCGCAAAAGTTATATTGCACCATACACACATTTATTCACATCCTTTTATTATGATCCATGTTGACTTCATAAAAATAAATGTTTACACAAATGCCAGTGTTAATTTCAAGACTAACAGTACTCTCACTATCATCCAAGACTATATTTACTGCTTCATTTTATGCCAAAAAAATATTATGGAAGTACCCTGCCACGTGAATCAAAAGAATTCATCGAGTGAATTTCACATGGCCCTACTTTGTTTATCATTACGAGCAACAAACAAAGTAGCTCAGAGCACAAATGCTAAAAATCAATCCCATGAATAGTTGCGAGAAAGAGAATTCTACAGTAATTAGTATTCATACTTTCAAGAGCAGTTACCAGTGCATCTGCAGCTTTCTTTTAATACAAAATCTATACATTTCAATTAAGAGAAATAGAACATACATCCCACAAGAGTGAAAATTTAAGTCATGCTCCCCACTTCAAAGTTGTTGATTCTCAAAAATTATCCTACTAGTAATGATACATAGCTTGAAAATGCCTGAGATCAATCCCTATTACATATCAAAAGCATGGTAATCACAAATTGGGTAAGGACGGACACTAATCTAATTCCAATCTCTATTTGTATTTTAAGATCACAAGCACAAACATTGCAAGGTCAATAAGAATGAAAGGTAATATATTCCCTTACCTATTTTTTGCATTCTTGAGTCTAATAATCTTGACTCCATAGCTGAACAGAAATCATCCATTTCATATTCTCACCATTGGCGAATTTTGTTCTCTTTGCATCATTTTGGTTGTTTTCTTGAGATTCATCACATCTTTTCTTTATAGGGATGAATTCCCCAAGTACTGGTCTTTTGTATTGCTCTCCTAAAATTGAAAGCTAGCTTCTTGCATCGGTATAGGTGCTTGCACAGATGGTTGGAACTTGGGGTTAGAAAAAAAATTTAAGAATTTGAATCAATATCCATATACATAAGAAACATGAATTCAAATTCAAAAAAATAACAGACCTGTTGATTTTGAATGACAAAATATTCCTCTAGTGAAGATCTGAGTAACTCCATCATTGCAGCATCACTAAAGTCATAACATATATGTTCTAAAATGCCTTTGTTGGAAACAAATCCCCAGTGCTCGAAATACAATAATGCCCAAAAACACAATGCCCAACAGAGCAACAACAATCACAATTAAAAATAGTGGTGTATCCCAATGAAGGTGTGTGACGCTTATACCAACCCTCACATCCAAAATATTCATCCCCAAATCCCTCATCCGCCAATCTTCATTCCCAAAACCTTCATTGTCCAAACCCTCGTGCTTCAATTCCATATTTTACTCAACTTCCAAACCACAATTTCCTTCTTCGCAAACGCCTAAATCCATCCATTCATCAAATTCCTTGAATTATCCTCCTTCTCTCTCAGTGATTCGAAATTTGAACCCAATGAACTATCTTCAATGCCATAATGGTTTTGAGATTCAATTGGCATGCCCTAGTTGTGGCTCAACAAGAAAATGAATGTATCATACTCCAAACAATCTAAACCCTAAACACAAACCCCATTCATACCATTTTGAACATATGCTGATGAATTCAAGGATAAATTAACCTTCTCTACATACCCGATAACACCAACAAATCCTCTCGTGTTGCAGTTGTGTGCATATATGGAAAGTCTAGGCATGTGTTCACTATCAAGTAAGCCTCAAACAATGGTGAAAGGGCTTGTTCATGTACCTTTGAACAATAGGAAACATTTAATGGCTGCAAATGACCTTAAACAGTAGTGAAAGGGCTTGTTCATGTGCCTTTGAACAACAAGCAACATTTATCCTCAATTCTGACCTTGTTAAGGTATCCTGGACGAAAATTTCTTCAGCAATTGGCATTCCTGTGCACAAGAAATCGCAGCAAGGAGTCGCTTGGCCAGTGCTCAACCTAATACATGTTTTTAGTTCAAGAAATGGCAGCAAGGAGTCACTTGGCCAGCGCTCAACCCAATACATGTTTTTAGTATGGTATTATGTAAAATTATAATACATGTTTTGTAATGATATAAAAAATTGTATGTTTTTAATATTGTATTATGTAATATTATATGTTTCATATGTTTTTAATATGATATTCTATAATATTATAATATATGTTTTTAATAATATAAAAATTTGTAGGTTTTTAATATTGTATTATATAATATTATAATATATTTTTTTGTAATAATATAAAAATCGTATATTTGTACTCGAGGCTTATCGAGTGTCGTCGAGAGATCCCTTGACGTCATTTGCTCCCTTCTTCAGATACCGACCTTAATTTGGCATACTCTCTTCGTCTACCAGCCCATTTATGGGTCCACTCCGCCGCTTATGCCCTCATGGGAGATCCCTGAATCTGCTTTTGTTAGCATGCAATTAATGCATCGATTTTGAAAATCTTGACCACCCCTTCCCCTCGTGCCTATAACAGAGAACGCCATCTTGCTCCCGACCTACACTAGCACAAAGAAATTTGAGCCATCCTCGATTCCTCACCCTGCATCCCCCTCCTACGAACTCCTGGCTTCTCATCCCCTGCGAACTCCTGGTGTCTCTCGGCCCCTGCGAACTCCTGGTGTCTCTCGGCCCCTGCAAAATCATATGTCCTTGACTACGGTGATCGATCCATCATATAAATATTCACACCTGCATTTCCTCCCCTGCTCCTGCGTCCTCAAACCCTCATCGTTTCAGCAGCAATGACTCAAGGGATCCCGACTCAATAGGTAATCACGGTTCTAAACTTTTGTCAGCTATATACTATTAGAATATGGGTAAACGACCTGAAGTTTAATAGTTAAGAGTATTATGTATATTTGGCGAGAGAGCGGGTGCTTTAAGTTCAATTGATGCATTTTAATTTGTTGAATTCTTGGGAATATTTACCATAATAGGCTTCAGTAGCTCATCCAAGTTGATCCTTTAGTATGTCCAATCCTTGGAGCATATTTATTATTCCAATTCCGTAGAGATGTTATTGCAGAATGTATGGTATTTTTATACTCAACATGACTCCTAGAAAGCAAGAAACCAATCTTCACTCTCTACAAAATCTTAGTGTTTTTTTTGTAATCTACAGTCGTGTTTTAGAAAGAAAAAACCAATCCTCACTGTGAATGAAACTTCAATCCACTTAGCATGAAATTTATTGATTATTTCATCTACTTTTATCAGACACACCCAAACAACCCTATGAGATTCAAGGTTTAGAAAATTTGAAACTTTGTTTTGCAATATTTCCAAGGTTATTCTCTCTCGAGAATTTATCCTATAGTGTATTAAGCATTATACCCATAACAGAGAATTTATCCTACAGTGTATTAAGCATTAATAACCCATAGATTTGTCAAATTAAGGTCAATAACACAGAGTATTAAGCATTATAACTCGTATTAACAAAGAAAGTTTCTCTGCATATTAAATTGTGTATATAGTAACTTCATAATGTTCCATAGATCCCAAGTGGTGGAAAAAAATGAGAAGTCAGTTGGAGTACAAACGTATGGTATTTGCATTGGTTAGGGAATTTGGCGTATGGTTAAAGGTTTGCTTCAATGGTGCAGCAGGGATAAAGATGGTCAAGAGAAAATTTGTGCAATTGCTTTGTTGGATTTCTGAAGATTGAGGTGCATGGAACCAATATTACAGATAGAAGGTAGACAATCTACAAATTTACACTTCATCGTCAAAATTACAATTTTCCATGACACAATTAAAAATGACTAACATAAATGACTAGTTCACATTCTTCTAGCTAGTCATTTTTTATGTTGTGACTAAATTGGTCGGTTATGTTAGTCGTTTTTAACTTTGTCACTTATTATCTAGTCATATTTTTTAACTGGTGAATAAATTAGTCATTTATAGTTGGGTCAATCAAAATTGCTCATATTTAGTAGTAAATCACTTGAAAAACCTGTAGTGACTAGAATTTTTAGTCACATAGTCACTAATTCCTCATTTTGTACTAGTGAATAAATCCATTAATTATAGACTAACTTTGGATTGTTGTAGGCGATTCAGAATGTTGAAGATGGTGTAACTTCAGAAGATATACTTCTTGTATTCTTGATTTGTTATTATTGTACCGCCTTTGGAGGATATTATTATTGTAATTGATCATGTAATGAACCTTGAAAGAATCAATCTAAAACCCTCTTTTGAAAGTCAGCCCAAAAGAATCCAGAAAGAGAATATCATATTGTACCCTAGAGAAGTCATCCTTGTGAAGTTGAGAAAACAAGTATAAATAGAGAGGGAACACATCTCATTTGGATACATCACTCACTTAAGCAAGTTTGCTAGTGAGAGAGAAAAAACAAGTTTGCTTAGGAGAAGAGTAGTTGCATTGAAGACATCTTATTCTTGGGGTTCCTTATCTTATCTATATTCGGGATTGTACTACATTTAAATTGAACTTACTGACAAATCTATACTAAAGAAGTTGCTTGGTTTTCTTCCCTTTAAGGGTTTCCCAAAGGAGAAAATTTTGTGTCTCTTTTATGTTGTGTAAGCTTGTCTTTCTTTCAATGAACCTATTGCTTATTATTGTGATATAGTAGATTTGTTTAAAGATATAATATAACTACTACTCAAGTGTAAAAACTAACATGGTATCAAAGCCACACTGAAAAAATTCATTGAAACATCCATAGTAGCTACCACAACTGTAACTGTTAGAGATTAGGGCTCCATGATTCTAGCCTTTCCATCCACAAATCAAGCTCGACATTTGCTTCATTGAACTCACCCTAGGAGGACACATCTTTCTATAGAGAAAAAATCGAGTTTTGTGCAGTTGCATTTTTTACCTAACAATTGTCAGGGTCAAGAACTAAGGCTCCATGTTTTAGGACTTATTGTCCACCAATTGGGTTCAACCCAAGCATTCTCCAAATGACCCTAGGAGGGTGCATCTTCCTGTGGAGGAGGATTCCATATTTAAAGATTTTCAATTTTAGCCCTATCACTACTGCTCGGGAAAACTAAGGCATCATATTTTTTCTAGTTCTATCCATAGATCCGGAAGAAAAGAATCATTTTTCAACTCTCCTTAGGGAAGCACATCTCTCTCTCAGTTTAGATTTTCAAGATTCCACGTTTGGAAATTAGAGTTTCTTTGACAAACCCTGGAATCAACTAGAAAGCAGATTTCAGAAGGCATTGGAGCTAGCATTTGGTTGGAGCATCTCTATTGGTAAGAACTATTATCTTTATTTATGTTCGAGGTTCTCATATCATCAAGATTTTCAAGATGCCAAACAGTATCAAGCTTGAAGACAAGCTTGAAGGGGATGATAACTTTCAAGCATGGAAGTACAAGGCGCTGCTCATTCTGGAAGAGAATGACTTGGAGAGTTATGTTAAGGAAGTTATTACATAGCTAGAGGGAGAAGACGACAAAGCAATACATAAGAAGAACATGGTTAGGGATAAGAGGATCATTGTTATTTCCATCAAGGATCACTTGGTTCCTCGTGTTTCTTCCTTGAAGACTCCCAAGGAAATGTTCGATGCATTAACCAAGTTATTTGAAGGAAATAACATAAACTAGAAGATGACCTTGAAAGCTCAACTCAAGAATGTGAAAATGTGAATTCAAAGACCATCCAATCCCACTTTACAAGGGTCTCCCAGATCAAAGAACAACTCGAAGCTATTGGAAATCAAATTGAAGAAGCTAGTTTGGAAAAGTTGGGTGAAGATGATAATCAAGCATTAGCAGAACATACAAAGAAACATAAAGTCAAGAAGGAAGATCATTCTCACAAGAAACCCAAGAAGTATCATAAGGCTCACATGTCAAAGAAATATTGTTCAACATTTAGATGTTACTCTTGTGAGCAATTGGGACACATTGCAAGGAATTGTCCCCATGCAAAAATTCAAATCAAGAAAGGGAATAATAAGAGGTATCATGCCCATACCACATAAGACGATGAACTTCTTCAGAAGAAGGCAATAGAAGATTGTTCAAGAGAAGAATAGTATGTATTGTCTCATAAGTTTGAAGGATTCACCTCATAAGGTGAAGGTTGGGATAATTATCAATATTCTATAAAATGAGTAGGAGAAGCCTCCTACAAAATTGAATTCCAAAAAACCTACGAAGATGAAATATTTGTTGTAGAAGAACCTCCTCTTCATATCAACACTAGAATAACATGGATATAGAGTTTCTTTTGTTGATGGTGAAGCTCTTATGTGGAAAAAAGGAAAGACTATTGAAGATGCAATTGTAATTAGTGCCTATACAAGTAGAAGAAAGAATTAGATAAAGAGCATGTAGATGTGCACTTGGTAAAGAATACCAATAGATATTTTCCAAACTATAAGGATAGATCCAAGAGGATATAGTGCATCCAGAGGACATAAGGACCAAGGATGAAGTATCTACAAGTTTCAGAAGTTCAGAACTTAATCAAGCCTCAGAAATTGCAAGGAAGCATATATCAAGAGGGAGTCAACAAAATATGCAAAGACAAGTGTTCATTGTTTTATGAAACAAATGTTACTTAAATTGTTATCGTATAACACATATATTTCTTATTGATGAATAATATAATTGTTTAAATTAGTATTGGTTAACCCATGTGGAAATTTTTGCCAGGTCTAATCTGAAGGATGTGAAATCAATGATCCATGATCAAGATTTACCCATGTCTTGTGGGAAAAAAATATCCAGTACGATAGTTATGCTTAGAATGAGTGTTCTCACCAGACAATGAAGGAAAATAAAATTGAATGTAGTTCTCTACAGTTGACCAGAGTTGACAGCCTGTCCAACTTGCCATAAGAGGAGTGGGACAAGTATCAACCACACAATCAAAGATAAGTATTTGAATTATTTCTTGAATCTCTAAGTGTTTAAATGATATTATTCATAACAATTGTATACATATTTATGTTTCTATAATCATGGAGTGTGTTATACATGTTAGAGTGAATGCATATTAATATTGCACATTGATCTAGGGACTAAACATCAATCTCATCAAAGATTAATCAACAAATAACTCATGAAATGGTGTAATCGGACTACAGAATGGGTAGCCGCTCTGTATATTCACACAAGGAATGAGAAATTACAGTACAATGTTNAATTCGAATTCCTAAGGAGGTCATTCGAATTGAATGAGTGAGTCTAGCTTAACTGAATGTAAGCCACAGTCAACACTCAAGTTAACCACTGATCAAAACCTTAATTGACTCAAATGAGCCCTAACTAAAGTCGGAGTGCAATAAATGGCTGAGTCTTAACTGAAAGAGATCAGACACATGTCATAGCAAGCCAACCATCAAGTGCTAGCGCTTTGATGAATCCAATGAACCCCAATGAGGTTAACTGAAGTGTAACTGAACATCAGAAGTGGTTGGAGGCGCCCTTGTTGACTCCAGTTCATTAAATAATCATTAAATAATCAATTTAATGAAGGAAGGCGCCTTCACTACCATGTTTAACTGATTGTAACCATCAGTTAGCAATTAGGTGCATTAATATCACTCAGATCACCCCTGAAGTGCTCCAGTTAGCCTCCTCGGATGTAGGAGAAGGCTAAGTTAGCCTCCTTGACTGAAGGTAGGCGTGGATGTGATCTAAATGATGACATTTAATGCTCCACTGATGTTAATTAAGCCAATAATACTTAGGATAGTGGTGTAACTAGGCCAAATTGACCAAAATGAGTGTGTGAGGTGGTAAATGTCTCCAACAATGCATTGATATGGCTAGGATTGATGAACATTATACTCTTAATATGCATGTGTTGGGTAAGTAGCCTATAATGTTGCAGAACATTCCATGATCCATTCTTGCTTGTCTAGAATGAAACCTCTTTGATGACATGTTGGGAGCAGTGCACGCTCTTGATAATATGTTCTGGTAGAGATGGAAGGCCTATAGAAAATTACCGTGTGTATACGAAATATAGATTAGAGGAAATTTGGGGTCTAAAAATGGGCCTTATAAAAAAATGTGCCATGGATGAGTTGGATAGAGTTGGATTTTTTAAGCGAATATAATTTCAATATCTTTGGTCAATCATTATGGTTGAGTTGGACATATAATGTTTATGTGTCATAATTTTATTTGAAAATAGCTAACTCCATATCAACCTCACCTTGATTAAGATTGTAAAACGATCGTCTAGAAATACGATATATATACTTGAAATAATAAATATATAATATTTTATTTGATCACAACTTCCAACTCATTTAAAAAATAATTCTCGCATTAATTAAAATTATAATGGAGACATTTTGAAATACTAAAAGCATTTACTAATCAATATTTAAAAAACAAAACTAAATAGTATTTAATTTTAATAGGACTTATCTTGAAATACTAAACAAAAATATTTAATATTTTTAATATTACTCTCTATTTTGGGGGATAAACCATAGTTCATGCGCCTTTGTTTATAGTAAAAGTTTAATAATATATTATTACATTTACATTTCCCTTTGGTAAAAGTATAAGAAAAAAATTATATCAATATTACATTTACACTAAAATTTGCAATATTACATTTACATTAGAAATTTGCTATGCCGTCTAACAATGTAATATTTAGAAACTTGCAATATTACATTTACACTAGAAATTTTCTATGTCGTCTAACAATGTTTTTTCGATATTTTTTAATAATAAAAAAACATTACAAATGTTTATAAAAATATAATGTTTTTTATAAAAAAATTATTAATGGTTATATAAATGGAAATATTGAATATTTTTTCAATATTTTTATATATTTTAAATCTTTTAGATTTGTATTATAAATGTTTTTTTTTTAAATTAACAGGATAATAAAAATATTATATTTTTATATTTTATAATTTTACTATAAATATTATATATAAATTTTAAAAAATCAACGTGATATTAAAAAAATTATATAAAAATATACATGGTTTATTAGATTATATAAATTATAAGAACATATATTGTTTATTGTTTTTATTTTATGTAATGTAATATTTTTTATATGAAATAATGTAAAATTTATATTAAAAATAATAGTGATTTTTTTATTTTTTAATACTATTGTAATTATATTTTCCATTATAATTTAAATATGAATATATTTGAGTTTTGCATTTTATTAAATATATAAAAGTAGTGGTGCTTTTATTTAAAAAAAATATAATATAAAATTAAAAAAATTCCACTATATCATTTATTATGTGTGCACGAGAACCTAAATATTTCATTAATATTTTAAACCAATATCTCCTTACTCTACATTAACTCAACACACTTGTCAACTACCATTAATGAGGCAATTTAAGTTGACTTTCATTAGATTTAATGTGACATGGCATATTTGTAGTGTGATGTGGCTTTTTTATATATTTTCCTTATGAGGCCCATTTTAGACCCCAAATTTCTTCTAATAAGTTGTTTTGAATCATTGCCTAAGATAGTTACTGTGTGACCTATGTCATTATACATAAGAATTTTCCAATATTAATGTGTTGAAAATTATGAAATGTTTCTAATCATGCAACTGAATTTCACTAGTAGGAAATATCGTGTACAATCACCTACAAGAGAGGAATGATGAGACTTCTTCCAAAGAACAAGTGATGACTCTTCATCTATGACATTTAAGAATATTTACTAAATCAAGCATACTACAGAGGTATAAGTCAAGATTTGCGGCGCATGGCTTCTCCTAGAAAGAAGGAATTGACTATGAGGAGACATTTGCACATGTAGCAAGATACACTTCAATTAGAGCTATACTTGTGATAACTGCAATGATGAAGTGGAAGGTACACCAGATGGACACGAAGAGAACCTTCTTAAATGGTGTAGTAGAAGAGGGAGATGGACACGAAGAGAACCTTCTTAAATGGTGTAGTAGAAGAGGGAGTGTATGTGGAGAATCCACTGGGATTTGAGACACGTGTGCAAGTTGAAAGAAAGGCCTTGTACGAATTGAAGAAGACACCCAGGACGTGGTACAACATGATCGATAGTTTACTTGCGAGCACAACATTGCAAAAATATTCATAATCCACTACTAATTTTGTACAATAATGCAAATAACGCAGGAGAAACACAGTTCAAAAACTGCAAACAGATAAAGGTTGATAAGAACAGAGAATGAATGCTTTCCCAATCAAGGCTGAACAATGTCAAAACCAAAGTAATTTATAAAAAGGTTAAAAGAAATTCATTAAACGTGGACGGCAAGATTCGAACCTGCGCGGGCAAAGCCCTCATGATTTTTAGTCATGCCAATAACCACTCCGGCACGTCCACCTCATTTATTAAAAGACATTAATTACGTTTTACCAGTATTACTATCAAAACCAGTATTATTTATAAAAAATAAAATAAAGGAGCCTGCTCAGTGGAACCAGTATTATTTATAAAAAATAAAATAAAGGGGCCTGCTCAGTGGACAGAGCATCTGGATTGATGCTGAGTTTCAGTTTATTTCAATCAGAGTCAACGAAGAAGAAGATGTCAATAACGATATATATGGAAAATGTGGAAAATTATGCTCTCCATAATGATATTAACTTCTTGCAATTAAATTCCTTTTATTAAGAGAGTTGGAGTACATGAAACTTGACTTATAATCTCATTATAGGATGGTGAGATGAAAATGTTAGTAGTGGCTTTGGAGGATCTTCAAATCATTTTGGAAGAGGGATATGCTTTAAGTGCAAGTTTTATTTCTTTTCGTTTCTTCATCGGAAATGTCTTTTCTTCCCTGTCATCAGAGGAGTTCGAGGCATGTTGGATCGTTTCTAGCACTAGGTTTTTCTCTATAGGTTCCTGTGAAAAAGTTGTTCAAGTATCTTCATTCCTTAGGCAAGTAGTTTGGCTCATCCTTATGAATCTATGCATATTCTCTTCTTCTATTTGAGTTTCATTCAAAGGGTGCTTCACATATCTTTGACTTTGCACTTTTTTGTCTCTTAAGTTCTTTTTCATTGTTAATTTGGGGTTTTTCCTTCTTATCTAGAGGGTGTGGAGTTTCTAAGTCAAGAGCAGAAATAATAACTAAAAATATGTTTTGTTTTGGAGAAGACTTAGATTATATGTTTTGTTTTGGAGAAGACTTAGATTCCTTTTCAAGAAAGGAGGAGTCCTGAGATCACTTTTGTTTCCCATTTGAGATTTTTCCTTTCCATTTTGGGTCTCTTATGTATTCTCCAAAGTTAAAAGAGAGAGATTTCTAGGATATATTTTGCTAAAATGACCATGTATTCATGGAAACTATTACATTTGTTTTGGAATTGTTTGTAATAATTGTTTCACTTAACCCAAATTTACATTTGATATTCCATTGCTTCTAGGAGGTGAGCTTCCATGTAACCCCTAAAGAAACCAATACACATGAAAACATACTTGTATTTGGTTCAACTTCATCCAAAAACTACACATGACGTGCTTGAGAGGCATTGCATCATCCAAAACCTAGTTGTATATAGAATTGCATTGCCTACTAACACTGGAGCTCATAATGTTTTTCGTGTTTCTTCGCTTGAAAAACATGTGCATGATCATAACCATGTGATTGATTATGATGTGATCTGGGTAGAACATGAGGGAGAGTTTCAAATAGAACCAACATGCTTCCTCGACAAGAAAGTAACATTTCTTTGTAACTAGACCATTGAATAGGCAAAGGTGCAGTGGACATGCTCCTTGTGTCGATGAGGCTACATTGGCGCTGGAGTATGCCATGAGAAAGGCACGTCAATTTTTGTTTTGATTTTGATGAAACACCAATGACATTGTTATTCCAAGGGGGAGGGGACAGTAGTAACCCCAATTTTGACTCTTGGAATGTATTCAATTAAATCATGTAAATGATGTAAATGTGCTAGTATGGACTCCTAGTGTGGATCTCAGAACCAAGGCTTGACTAGTAAATGGATAGGCATGTATAATGCAAATATTTCCATATGGGCCATCTAGTTGGCTTGTCATGTTGACTCAAAAGCTATATTAATATTATGTTTAAAAATAATAAAATGGTCCAAGATGGTTGTGTAAAGAGCACTAAAGGGGCTATGATTTCACCAGAGGGAAGGAGGAAAGGGATATAAAATCCTTTGTTGCTGAGTGTCAACCTTAGAACTCATCCATTTTATGCCATGTGCCTTGAAGGAGCTAAGATAAATTCCTTTTTACTTATTATATGTAATCATTAAATGCATGTTTGAGGTTGGCGAGAAAATTCTCCTCATGTAGTTATGGAATCTTGGGATGGACATACTTCTATGATAGTTGTAAGAGTTCTTCCTTCTA
This sequence comes from Pseudotsuga menziesii, assembly GCA_001517045.1. Taxonomy (NCBI): domain Eukaryota; kingdom Viridiplantae; phylum Streptophyta; class Pinopsida; order Pinales; family Pinaceae; genus Pseudotsuga; species Pseudotsuga menziesii. The sequence continues at coordinate 51,716 of LPNX011164072.1, read as the reverse complement.
TGGTCAGAAGTTATTTCAATTTTCTTTTCACCGTCATCTCAATTCCTTTGGGATATATCACCCATTTTCCATACATATATGTTTACAATACATAGCGCTTTTCATGTTGATTTCTCCATTAACATTTACCAAATTGTGAAAATAACCAGAAAATTTGAATTTTTGCAGAGAAAATTGCATATAATAGAGAAAATATGATGTTTGTAGGTGAGCATATAGGTTAGGAAAGATATGAACCTTTACCAATTGTGTATTTTCTACTCCTAAATGATTAAGAATCCATGAATTGATGTTACAAGAGGTTCTCCAATAACATACAATAGGTTAGACTCCTTCTGCACACACTGGTAATCATTGTTAGGGTTGGATTTCCTCAGGGAACTATGAAGTAGTGAAGGGAAATTAATGCCATGTGTTGTGTGAGGTAGTATAAGAGACTGTCATCACTAGGATGACCAAGTGAGATTCTTGTAATTGCTTAGTGATGAGTAGTTTGGCTATGCATGAGAGAAAATTGGTTTTGAGTTGAGAGAGAGAAGTTTGTAGGAGATTTTTTCACCTTGGTGGCCTCATATCCTAGTTTGGAGGTGTTATCTACAATTGATACCTATTGTTGACTGGAAAATCACTCTTACACAACTTGTTGCTTAGATCTTCTTTGTTAAAAGATATGTATTCTCTTTGTGTATGAATGTGAAATGATTTTGTTTACTTCCTCTTATGATTGCATTTGATATATGCATGTTATGTGTGTGAATATTGATTTCATTTCCATTGAGATTTATATTTCATGGACCTATGCAAGTATTTCTTAGTTTATGTTTCCCATAGAGAAAAATTTGAGAATATGAATCCAAAATTACCACCTCCTATGGTCGGTGTTGGAGACATCTACCATCATACACACTCTTTCGGTCAAATTGGCCTAGTTAAACCACTATCCTAAGTTTAATTGACATCAGTGGAGCATTAATTACCATCATCCCAATCACTCCCACGCCTACCTACAGTCAAGGAGGCTAACTTAGCCTTCTCCTACAGTCAAGGAGGCTAACTGGAGCACTCTAGGGGTGATCTGTGTGACATTAATGCACCTAACTGCTAACTGGTGGTTACAATCAATTCAACCAATCAGTTACAGTCAGTTAAGGCGCCTCCATTGATTAAATATATTATTTAATGATTATTTTATTATTATTTAATGAACTGGAGTCAACAAGGCGCCTCCACCAACTTCTGATGGTCAGTTCAGCTTCAGTTAACCTCATCAAGGTTCATTGGAGTCATGCAGGACTAGCACTTGATGGTTGGATTGCTATGACATGTGTTTGATCTCCTTCAGTTGAGATTTAGTCATTTATTGCACTCCAACTTGAGTTAGGGTTTGATGAGTCAATTAGGGTTTTGGTCAAGTGGTTAACTGAGTGAGATTGCATGGCAAAGAGTCAGTTAAGCTAGACTCACTCACTGAATTCGAATTGTCCCTAAGGTATTCGAATTCTTCATGGAGTTAAGCCATTGCTATGCATGGAAATTGTAATCCTTTATTGTTTATAAAATATACAGAGAGGATACCTATTTTGTATCCAGTTATTTTCCAATTCATGAGTATTTGTTAATTATTCTTTGATGATTTTGATTCCTAGTTCCTAGATCATGTGCAAGAATTAATATGGTATCAGAGCATGCGGCGGGACGAAGATCAATCTCTCAAAAACAAGATTTTTGAAAGATTTCTCCATGAAATTTTAGCAATAGCTCAAAAATCCAGCACTGCACCAGAAGCCAAGGCTTACCATTCAATATCCCAAGTAAAGAACTTGTTGATCAAGCTTGCTTGATTGACTATGCTAGGTGTGATGAAAGCCTAAAATGTGCAGGTTGTCCGACCTTACGGTGCCCCTTTTGTTTTGATTTGCAGGTCTTAATAGGTACAACTTCGAATGGACTCATCAATCCCTCTTCTCACCCCATTCACAAGCTATTCGGAATGGAAGTTGAAGATGATTGCATCTCTGAAGAGACGAGGTCTTTATGATGTGTCTATTGGACTTGGAAGAGAGTCTTTTGAGAATGAGAATGATTGGCTAAATGAAAATGATAGAGCTGTTGGAACAATATGTCTGGCCCTTGATGATAGCTTGTACTACCTTAATCTTGGTTCTACTGAATACCCAAAGGATCTCTGGACAAAATTGGATAGAACCTTTGGCAAGCACAATGAGGATTATAATAGTACTTTGGAAATCACAGCCAGCACCACAAGAGTTCTTTACTCAAAAGTCTCAGCCTCTACTCTCTCTGATGAATTTGTTCAAGATGAAGATGAAGCAGAATCTTCTACACATTCAATTCGAATTGAAGAAAGTCTCCATGAAGTGACTCCTTCTCTTGATGCTCTGGAAGTTCATGAGATCTCTAATATCTCATCTTCTCATATTGCTGAAACAGAAGAAGACATTCAAATCTCTGATATTGAAGAAAAATACTGCTGCACTTCCATGCAAACATTCACTGGTGATTTTCCTTTGAATTCTGTGCAAAATTTACTAGTAATTGCTTCCGAAAGTGAGGAGAAATTTGAATTTTCTTCCTCTAATGTTGCTGCTGGTGTGCAACTATGTAAAAACTTGGATATTTTGGAAGAAATATTAGATTATAAGAGTGAAACATTCTCTCCCCATGATCTAGATCTTCCAGCAAATTCCTGCAGGATTGCATGCACCAAAATTCAGAATTTTGAAGAAGAAGAAAACTGTGCATTTACCGTCTCGGTTGACCATAATTTTGGATCTGATATGAACCTTATTGGATCTGATATGATATTATTTGGATCTGATCTGATATTGATTGGTTCAAAATTTTAGGTTCATAAACCTTTAGTACTGCTTGTAGCTGTTCTCATCAACGGTGTGAAGAAACAAGTACCACAAGTCTCCTTCGAAACTGCTGCTGGGGATTTGATTTCATTTCACAGTTTTGGATCTGTTGTGAACTTATTTAGATCTGATTTACATTTTGATCTGATATTATTTTGTTCATATTTTAAAATTCAAGAGCTTTCAGCCATGCTTGTAGCTGCTCTCACCAATTCCGGTGTGAAAAATCAAGTACCGCAGTTCTTCTTCAATTTTGCTGTTGGGGATTTGGTGTTAGTTTCCTCTTATGAGGTTACTGATATTTTATTTTGTGATTCATTAGCTATTTTAGAATCTATATCATATTATGGAGCTCAAGAACTCACTCTCCAGAGTCCCAGGGATTCTCTACCTTTGGTCACAAGCTCATCTCCTCATAGAACTAGTAAAGAGGAAGACATTCTGCATCCGCATGGACACTTGCTCCTAATATTTGGGGCTGATTTTACCACTCATGGTTTGCTGTTCAAGGCTGCAACATATCAGTTCCTTTAGTGTTCCACACATGGTTCGAATCCTCAAGAACCTTTGCTCTCTCTTCAGATGATTTCAGCTACTCTACATGGGTCCAGTTTTCACCATGCAGCTGTTTATATTTCTGATTCAGTTGAGTGCATTGTTCTTCTTCCAAAGTGGAAGATTCCTCCAGACATATTCATTTAGTTTGGATTCAGAGGTTCACATGCACAGTCTTAGGATGCTGCTGCATAGAAAAACCAAATTCTTGATTTACTGCTTAGTTTGAGGGGGGGTATTTTTCCCATGAGGTTTTCCCCGTTTCCTTGCTTATATTAAGCAGTTACTTTATTGTACAGGGTGACCTATGGCCTTAGTTTCCAGGGCCCTAGCATTTTATGCATCTATGTTTTCTAACTCTTCCTGAGTATAGCTTAAGGGGGGGTGTTGGAGACATCTACCATCATACACACTCTTTCGGTCAAATTGGCCTAGTTAAACCACTAAGGCTAAGTTTAATTGACATCAGTGGAGCATTAATTACCATCATCCCAGTCACTCCCACGCCTACCTACAGTCAAGGAGGCTAAATTAGCCTTCTCCTACAGTCAAGGAGGCTAACTGGAGCACTCTAGGGGTGATCTATGTGACATTAATGCACCTAACTGCTAACTGGTGGTTACAATCAGTTCAACCAATCAGTTACAGTCAGTTAAGGCACCTCCATTCATTAAATATATTATTTAATGATTATTTTATTATTATTTAATGAACTGGAGTCAACAAGGCGCCTCCACCAACTTCTGATGGTCAGTTCAGCTTCAGTTAACCTCATCAAGGTTCATTGGAGTCATGTAGGACTAGCACTTGATGGTTGGATTGCTATGACATGTGTTTGATCTCCTTCAGTTGAGATTTAGTCATTTATTGCACTCCAACTTCAGTTAGGGTTTGGTGAGTCAATTAGGGTTTTGGTCAAGTGGTTAACTGAGTGAGATTGCATGGCAAAGAGTCAGTTAAGCTAGACTCACTCACTGAATTCAAATTGTCCCTTAGGTATTCGAATTCTTCATGGAGTTAATCCATTTCTATGCATGGAAATTGTAATCCTTTATTGTTTATAAAATATACAGAGAGGATACCTATTTTCTATCCAGTTATTTTCCAATTCATGAGTATTTGTTAATTATTCTTTGATGATTTTGATTCCTAGTTCCTAGATTATGTGTAAGAATTAATAGTTGGAATGATGGATGGGGATGATACATCTAAAACAATGTACTTTTGATGTATCGATTTTACCCATGGGCCCTTTCCTTGGATTAGTCTCTAGACGTGTTTGGAAGTACGAGGTCTTCACTTAGTGAAACCATGCCATAGCACGTTCATTCGTGGCATATGAAATAATACCCCCAATTTCAATAAATATTGGAAAATAGCTCCCAAAATCACTTTTTTTACCCCCTCCCAATATGCCTTCCCAATTTAAAAAAACCCCTATTTTCACTATATATTGCACGTATCCATTTTTTCATTTACATTTTTTATATCCCTTTATATTTATACCTAGTATATTGACATGATACCCCACATGCAATCTACAATGCACCTTGCTTCTTTCGATGTATATTGTGGATGCACATTACTTCACCCACAATGATCAACAAAACCACATAGATCACATTCTTTCATAATAACTAAATAGTCATTCTTTCAGAGGTCTACAAAGTTTAAACATCAACTCAAAGGTTGCATGGATCTGTGACTACAGGGATATGTTTAGTAAGAGTGCAGTGAGTACGCAACATGATCCCCAAAAATGGGGGATGCAAGTACAAGAGTATAGCTATAACCTAATACCACATATAAATAAATGTATAAAACAAGATAGACATGGATTGCATAAAGGGGAATTTCAAGTTTTAAATAAGACTCTAAAGTTTTGACTTCAAATTTTAATATTAAAAAAATAAAATAGTAGTAGTTGCTCAATTACAATTTACTATTTATTACAATTACTAATATTACAAATTAACATTTAACAATACATAAAAGTCTATGAAATAGATCTAACCTTGTAAAAACATATCATTCTCAAACTTTTAATCACTCCAATACAATATAAATATGGGTTTAAAAGATAGAGACTTACCAAATGTCACGATGGGAATGAACAGTTGCAAAATCAATTCATTTTATTTGGTTATTGGTGATGAAAATTTTCCCCACAGAGAATTTTGGATTGATCTCAGTTATTTATTCTCCATAAAATCCTTCCAAACCAGCCTCCAGAAGATGGTTTCCATCAATGGATTTCACATGGCTAGTCATCTCCTCAATCCACCCCCGTTTGATCATCACAGCCAAAGAACTACCATGTTTACTCATAATGTTCACACACAATCATTACCAAAAATAATTAAGAACTAGAAAGCATAATTATAAAGAGAACCCCTAAACCCTAGCAAACTATCAATATACAAGATCTGAAACTGTGTTGTTCAACAATAGAAACAAGACCTTAAACACAACATCCTTGTTTGAATCTCTGGTTACAATTGTTTTCCATTTTTCAGTTATGATTCAAAGATGCGTGGTGTTAGCTAACCTGGATGGTCCTCCCAAAAGGATCACTTTGACAAGGGCTCATTCTTGAGCTCCCATGCAAAGAGTTTAGGGTCATCCATGTAGGCTATTCCAGTGATGTTGTTCACTCTAGTCAATAAAGTCTACTAGAAAATGCATTGCCCAATGCAGATTTGAATAGCTTCTGTATGTATATGTATTGCATGCAAATTGTTTTATGTATGTTTATATACATAATGAAAGAAACTTAAGCATATAATGAAACAAAAACATACATTTATAGAGTCAGTTACTTTCACATGATTCTTATAGTATCTTTTTACAGTGGGATTGGTAAAGAAATCATCAACAGTGTTGAGATTCTGTCCAGCATTGCGGGCCCATCTCAAAACCTACATAACTGCCATATGTAAACAAGAAATATATCACATACAAGGAAAAATAACACTAATTCATAGATCAGAGACATGAGAATTAGATGTGTCATTAAAGGCAAAGAGAAAATTATAAAGTAAGCTTCCTATACGTTTCAAGAAAATAAAACAAGGATAAAAAGGAAATCCAAATAACAAAAATCGTAAAAACCAAGCATGGAATATGCCATGTACATGTCTCCAAAGTACTTGATGTTGAAGTTTAAGGGTGGAGTTTTTAATTTAAGAAGTAAACTTTAATCCAACAACATATAAAATCTGATTCAGAGCATTACTTCTCCACTAAAATTTGAACTATAATAAACAAACATAATTTTCATCTCTTTCAACTTAACGCTCCATTAGTCACTGGAACATTGTGTTAAAGTTGGTCCTCGAAAATCATCAAATTCCATGTACATTAACAACAAGATAAAATAATGTACAATATATATCAACAATAAAGAATCATAACCAATATTTGAATCAACCATATACTCAGATATTTCATATTTGATCTTGTCACCGAAGGGACACATCAATATAGAAAAACAATTTGCGTACCTTGAGAGAGAGCCTAAGAGAGTTAACGCAGAAGCATACTAGCCCATAATTCTTAGTAAAAAAGTACAGTCATACCCAGTACAGTCATGTTGACAAAGGACACAGAGTCATGCTGGGTTAGGATGCAGTCACATAGTGCAGAGGCACATAAGCATACTTTGCACAATAATGCTTGAAAAACCACAGTCCACCCATAAAGTAAAACTCATTGTCACGTTGGCGAAGAACCCATCTTCCACAAAAGAAAACAGGCTCATGGTTACACTGAGTAAGGACCCACAGTCCACTCAAGAAAATAGATCATGGTTATGCTAGAGAAGGACCCACATTCCACCAAGAAAACAGATCATGATCACATTGGGTAAGGACCCACAGTCCACTCAAGAAAATAGATCATGGTCATGTTGGTGAAAGACCCACAGTCCACCAATAAAGTGCCAAGAAATAGATCACAGTCATGCTGGTGAAGGACCCACATTCTACCAAGAAACATACTCATAGTTAAGTTGTGGAAGAACACACACTCCACCCAAGAAACAAACCACGGTCACATTGGGGAAGGACCCACAATCCAACAGATTCATGGTCACGATGGTGCAAAGTGACCACGTGGAAGGTGTAACAAGGAAATACCAGTCACACAGGAAAAGTAAACCACGTTGGTGGGGCAAGAAGAGATCACATGGAGCAACAAAAAAGATCACGCAGAGGGAGAGAGCTCAATCACACTAGAGCAACAGACCATGAGCTGGATCCATCTCTCATGTTAAATTAAAACTTTAATTTATAATCTATATACTCCTTAAGATAGGGTATCAAAACATTAATAAGCATAACCTATTGACCAAGAAATATAAAGGATCATGAGTCAACCAAGGGGGTCACAACAAAACAAACCACAAACCCACAAGGTCAAGGTGAGCTATATAAGGTGGACACGCAACTCCTTTATAGGACCAACACGCCCAATAATCTTTTCTCTCTCTTAGGGTACATTGTTTTATATATTTTTTTCATCATTGTATAAGAGTCATTAGTTATAGAAAGTAGAACCATTTAAACAACTTATACAAGGAAGATAAATGAAATCCATAAAAAGTAGTTAGCTTGGCAACTGCAACTACAACTAAAATCTATAAATATGCATCAATGCAACTGCACCTTTTGGAAACTGGCAACCAAACTTTGATATTTAAACATAGAAGTAGATATCTGATAAGAAAAAGGACATAAACCATGGCAAACCATCTCAAACAGACATAAACCATGACAAACGATGACAAAACAGTACTAGAAACAAAATAGTATCGTTGTAACTAGACAAGGTAAGTTTAAAACATAATTTTCATCTCTTTCAACTTTAACACTCCCAAAGTCCCTGTGTTAAATATGAAAAGCATACAAAGACAATAAATAACATCGGTAGTAAATCTAACTCAATGTACAAAGAAAGATAATAATATAACCCACTAGGAGAGTTGAAACCTTTCTTATACTCAACTTAGCACACCCAAACAGTGCAACGAAGATATTAGTCCACACAATTCTAACGCATAATTTTCATCCCTCAACTTTAACAGTACCGAAGGTCCACATTCGGGAGTGTAAAAGTTGAAAGAGATGAAAGTTATGCTTTAAGCTTATCTTTTCTGTGTCTTGTCTCACTCTTGTGTAGTTACAACTGAAAACCATACAAAGACAATAAATAACATCAATAGTAAATCTAACTTGTGTCTAACTCAAAGTACAAAGAAAACAAATAAGATAACCCACTAGTAAACTGCCAACCATATTCTGATATTTAAATTTAGCAGCAGATAGCTTATAATAAAAAAATACATAAACCATGACAAACCATCTCAAACAGACAAACCATGACAAAACATTACAAAATAGTACTGGAAACAAAATAGTATCGCTGTAACTAGACATGATAATTTTAACGCATAATTTTCATCTCTTTCAAGTTTAGCACTCCCGAAGGTCCACATTCGGGAGTGTAAAAGTTGAAAGAGATGAAAATTATGCTTTAAAATTATTATACAAAGAGAAAGATAATAAATAAATAACATCAATATTAAATTATCTAGTTACAACTGAAAAGCATAAAAAGACAATAAAAATCAGCAGGAGTACATCTAACTCAAAGTACAGAGAGAACAAATAAGATAACCCACTAGGAGAGTTGAAACCTTCCTTATACTCGGCGATAATTTTTTAGATCAAATATTGTCTATTAATAGACAAGTCACTACAGTAACAAAGCACATACCTGAGAGATAATAAATTCAGTTACTATAGTTTTATTCAACTATAGTAGCAGGTGAGTAGTAGTCAAGGTAACCCAGTCGACAAGCAAGGAATCCCCAATTACTGGAGCAACAATCCAAGAAACAACAGTCCATAAAATCTCAGGTAATGATGACATTCCACACACAAACTAGAGCTCAGTTTGTATCCCATACAAATCCCATGGCTTTCTTGAGCAGGATGTGAGTTGTTTGGGGCTTCTAAAAGAATCCATAACTCTGTTTGAGTGGACTAAGATCTCTGTTGCATTGTTTGAGTATTTGGGTCTGCTTGAAGTGAACCGTAAGGAAACCCCAATTACTGGAGCACCAGACTCAGAAACAACAGTCCATTAAATATCAGGTAATGATGACATTCCACACACAAACCAGAGCTCATTTTGTAGCCCATACAAATCCCATGGATTTCTTACAACTTAGTACACTCAAACAGTGGAGCAGAGATATTAGTCCATGAGGGTATCGCTTACAGATCAATACCATATCACGTACGTTCATATTAGGGGATTAATAATTATAAAAACAACATTATATTGAGGTCATATTTAGGGTTGAGGGGATTATATGTAATCAAGGCGTGTAAATCAAAGTGGGAGAATAACTCTTTTACCCATAGGACCAAGGTGTACCATCAAGGTGGGGACACAATCCTTTTACCCATAAGACAAAGGCATCAAACTGTTATATTCTCTCTCAAGGTATGTAGTCCATAAGTGTTCCAAACCCACTCCAAACCATAGCAGTACATTTCATCACCACTGTATAAGGAAGGTTCGTGGAAGGTCCATACCACAACAGTGAGTTTTATAACAAGAGATTTCCACACCCTATCCATATTTCGAATCAACAACAGTCACAATTTCGTAATGAGTTAATATGCACTACACACAAACATGACGAAATTAAAAAACACTTCCACTGGAAAATTTTAAGATCTGAAACCATAAACATCGAATGGAGTATCAAGATTTAAACCTTAAAATTTCTCTGATTTCTCAACTTTGTTCCCAACTGCTGAACTATTACCATCAGCATTATTTCTCTGATTTCTCAACTTTGTTCCCAACTGCTGAACTATTACCATCAGCATTGTTGCCAATAATATCTGAAAAATCATTTTTGCCAATTTATATACAGCATGAGACTGAAAAAAGATATACCTTTTATTTTAGTAATCATACAAAACTTGGATTGTGCTATGCAGCTTCCATGAGCTAATAACACATAGTCAACTAATATGCTTTAAAAGCATAAGAAAAATGCAATGTTAGATAGAAAATAATGAGTATCCGATTGCATGCATTTGGAGCATCATAGATGAATTCCAAATCCGTTTTTCTCAACCAAATACTTAAGAGGAAAACACATAATGGAACAAATGTAAATATTTACACATACACATAGAGGAGATCACAAACTTAAAACCATTACCACAAGAATTTATGTCTAAAAAAATAGTTCTTTTTTCTATTCTCTACAAAATTGTATTCAGAAAATATTGTCCATGAACAATCTACTTATTTTTTTTGGGATCCAACCTCCAAACATCATAAAATGAAAATTATATGCAAAATAGCTCCTCGAGCAAATGTTTAACAAACCTCTTGTAAATCAATGTTCTTTTAACTAAATCCCTAACTCCTAGGAATCTAGTAACTGGATTTTTTTAATAAAAAAAAATTCGTAGGAAATCCATGTGGTAGGACAAAGAGATATCTGAACTGCTCCCTTGCATTATGACACCTATTCATCATTGATGTAGTCTATATTTGGTTTTCCCAATTTTTTTCACATCCTTCCATTGTTCATGATTCAGGATGTCACAATCCATCATTTCTTTACTCACCACCTCTAACTCCATGTATTGGGTCTAAGAAATAGGTGGTAGACTTCTATGAGTGATCAGGAACCGTTCAAATATCTCAAAGTCATCAGTTAATGTCTCTATAATTACTTTTCATGTTAGGGCATTTGACAATTCTTCAAATTTGGAGTGGTCCATGCGTTCATTCACTAGCAATTTATGATAATTTTCTTGAGAAAATAACTTTCCCTTATCATCCCATAATGGAGGAAGTCCTTCATCGAACTGTTCTTGAAACATTTTCTTGAAATCCTTAACCTCCAGAAGTGTCTAATTCACTTTATCTTGTACAACTTTGACCAAACTATGTTTATGAATAAACTTTCTAGCCCATAGAATGATGGCTAGCCTATCCCTGATTGACATCTCTTGCATTTCTTCATATGTCAAAGTTTTCAAAAATTTAATAGCATTTTGGGTAGTCTCCAGTGGCTTTTTGTCTAGATTTTCATTTACCAACTTACATATTTGAATATATAAATCCACTATTGCATTCTTATCGTTCACAAAATTTAAATAGGATCTAAACTTAGTGATTTATATAGTCAAAGTATCCCAAATAATATGTTTAGCTCCTTGCAGGGGTAGTTTGCCTATCATCTTCTCATTCAATTCATTGATCCTCTTCTGAAGTTGTTTATTTTCACCTAAAAGTTTGTTTGTTTCTTCAATAATTTTATCCAATTAATGCTTCAATTGGACATCACCTTCTTTCAACTCTTTGATTTCTCCCTCTCTCAAATTTCTCTGTGACATGGAAATGGATAAGTCATCAGCGGGATATTCGTTTACTTCATATTCAGTCTGAATCAAGGGTTGGCTCATCAACTCCTCCAACACTTCCTCTTCTTCTTTTCGATTGGCATTGAAAGTTGAAATCTGGGACAGAAATCCAGATCCTTCAATTTCGTAGGCCTCTTTATCCTTATGTAGCTTTAACATTTTCCCCTTAAAGTCCATCAATTCTTGGTAAATTTTATCCTTCTCTTGTTGCAACATTGTCAACTCAGATGGTTGAACGTGCTGTGTACCTGGAACATTTAGTTCTTTCTTAAGGACTTGGAAAGTTTTTTCTTTTTCTTTTAGCAATTTTTTACTTGCTTGAACATTAGTCGGTTCAGTCCCTAAAGTTAAAATGTCTGTCTATAATTTTTTAATCTGAACTGAATTGGATTTGTTCTCCACTTTATCATGTTGAAGTTGGTTCTCCAACTTATCAATAACTGACTACAACCTTGTAATATTCAATGTGGCCTTTAGTAAATCGGAATATAAATATCACCAGTTTGTCGACATAGTTGGATTTTATCAGGCACGCTGATTTTCTCCAAACATAACTCGACTTTAGAAACTTTCTCATCGTCTATTATTGAAAATTTAAGTGTGTTCCTCTCTAAATTCTTGGTGGAAATTAGTGACAATCGTTGATCTGCTAACTTTCTCACCTCGGGAAAAATATTTTTTGTCTCGCTTAAAGATTGCTTCCTTTGTTCTACGTAGCTAGAAACAAAGTCAAACTTATATCTATATCTAGAGTCAAATCCTACACTACCTTCTTCATGCAAATAATATTCTCTTATGTGTACATGATGTTGCTGTGAAATAAGACCTTTTTTTTCATCATCTGCACTCTGTTCATCCCGCATCGTTATTTCCCTTTCAAGTTGTCTTTAGTATTTTGTTTGAGTTTTCTTCATTGACATCCATTATGTCGATTTCTGAAAGGTTCCTTTTAATTAAGGAAGTATTTTAGATGTTGGGTGTACAATTATATCCAAGTCATTTCCTTTCTCTTCACCTGCATCTATTATTTCTTCTTTGACTCCTTCACAATCCTCCTCAAATTGCAAGAAATTAACTATTTTATCTATGCCTTCGACTTATTGATGTTCGAATGGCTTGTTTTTATTTTTCCATCTTCTTTGTGATATGATTTTCCTTGGATCATAGTTTAGCCTCTCCATTTTCTCGAATTCCATAGCCTCTAATAATTTTTCAACAATATTGAAAGTAGCCTTGGTTTTGAAAATGAAAGGGTCGATCTTGAATGGGAACTTTACATCAGAAGACTTCTTAAAACTACCATAGTGTTCTTCTTCTGAACACAACCTCTTCCTGATAAATTCTAACGCAAAAATTCTAGGAGTCAAAAAGGCAGGCAATTTGTAAGGTGGTCATGTGTAACCATAAACACAAACAACAATGAATTCCTTATATAAAAACTAGTCTCCTATACAACTTTCCGCCTAGGGTTGCAAAGTACTTTTCATTTCATCTAACACTCTGGGAAACTTTTCATCAAAACGTATTATGTATACTTCCGCCATGATTTTATTCACAAACTCAAACATATTTATCTGCCGAGGTAGACCAGGAGAAAAAACTGTATTGATGAAATGCAACTCAGAGACATTTGAGCATAGAAATATGTTCAGTAAGTATGACTGATACTTGGAATGTCTAAGCTTGGGAAAATCTGCTAGTTGAAAATGAATTGCGATGGCTGAGAATTTATTGAAAGCAAAACAATAGACTTGGTTTGTCTCTGGTTCTGGTAAACTTGTCTTCAACATAAAACCAATCATAACTTCAGTCACTAACTTGTCATCATCATATCCCAATATTTGACTCAATATTGATAACACCAGTTTGAGCTCTTCTCAAAAAAGATGAACATCCATGGGAAAGGAAAGACTCTCTACCACATTACCAAATTTTAGAATTCCTGTCAAAAAGGAATTTTTAATCTCAAACTTAAATTCCCTATACACTTGGACCAGGGTTTCTTCTATAAGGGCTTAAGTATTTTCAAGAAAAATCTTAGGCACATTCAAAACCTTATAGATGGCATTTGCATTAACCTGACAAAGGATCCTTGTAGATTTTTTGTTCATAATTACTCTCTTAGTGGGAGAATAATTATTTACACACCACTCTACAAATTTAGGGTAATACAGGGTTTGCTTGATAGAGAAATAATACATAAAAGAATTCCACACATTCGAAACATCTCTTCCTTGTGATTTAAAACTCCATAACTGTTCTTTTGACTGAGAAATCCTGCACACAGAGAAAATTGGGTCGAATACATTTCCATCTCTATCAACTATAACCTCCTCTTTCCTATCGAAGAACTTGCAGAGGGAAAATGAACTTGAAGCTTCTTCCATAACATAAATTCAATAAAAATAACATGGAAATAACATGTTAGAACTACGTGGGAGGTGGTCAAAACACCATGGTTGACCTTTAGACAACAACCCGAACTGCAGACCCGTGCATTGTCAACGTCTTCACTATTTCCTCAATGCCGTAACAAAATAAACCTTTTCACAATGACCAATGATTTTTATATTAGGTAAGGGGACCGGTTTCGGAAGCTACAGACAGTGGTTTTCCCTTTACCATTTTCCCCAACAGATCTCACTGTTTGTGCCAGAAATTGTTTCCAAGGCCAAAGAAACAAGCCAACACAATCTCAAACAAAACTTAATAAAGTGAAATAGGTTTAGGGTTTCTGATATGTTTTCTTGGTTGTAAATTTTGGGGAAGGACAGGGAATACACTCATGAGCAAAGTAATAACTGAATCATAAACAAAAGAAGACAAAGATGCATAATACATTCAACAAGATCCAACAGAACACAATATTGAAGTTCATTCATAAAAGACAAGCATCACCAGCATATAAACATAAACCAGTAATGAGTATATCAATTAAGAAACTAGACAAGCTGAACAATGAATCCAACACAGAAACTGAAGGGTAAAAGTGTCATATATCTCATAATTTCATCATCAAATGCATACAAGAGTTTTGATACTTAACTCATGAACAAGTCTGCAGACCTCCTGAAGCTATCCCAAAAATCGAACCCTTCTTCAGTCCCTTTGTCCATCTTTTATAATTACAAAGAAGTAGTTCTATCTCCCCTTCATTAGGTCGAAATTGAAACTACCCAGCAGTTACATTAACTAACTAACTCAACTAATTGACTAAAAATAACAAATCGGATTCCTGGCAAATATGGCGAATTTCTGGAAAATAGGTGTCAAAGAAGCTTCCATATTTCTCAATTGGTGACACCTGTGTAAAAAATGAGAGAGGTTTTTGTAAATGGGTCCGTGATGGACAAAAAAATCTCTTGGTTTTTAAAAATTCATCTCCAGTCAATCAGAATCTGCCCCGCAAACTGAACACTAAAACAGGAAAATATTAAATATTTAAAATCCCTGAAAAATAGGCTTCAAAGATTAAACTAAATATTTCAAACCTTGATATCTGTTGCAAAACTGAGAGAGGTTTTTGTATATGGGTATATTATAAACAAAAAACTCCTTTTGTTTTCAAAAATTCCTCTTCATTAGCTCGTGGTCGGCATTTTACTTAAATAACCCAAAACAGGAAAAACTGAGTAGAATTCTCAGTGATCTGTGCATTTCACTGTAAACTGGATGCTGCTTTACTGTTATATATCTCCATAAGTGTTTACCAATAGAAAAAATAACTTCCAACATGCTCTGCAAAATATAATTCGTGTGTTTCCAAGCCTGCATGATTATGAATATTCAATTTGAGGTTATTGTTCATTTGAGCTGGCCACAGATTTCCTCCAGGGAAAAATTGAGTTTGCAGAGCTGTGAAAATTCTGCCTTCTAAGATGCCCAGTACATCTTGCAATGTATCTTCATAAACACTAGCACACCAACAGTGCTACATCCCAAAATTTCATGCACTTTCAACTCCATTTATAGATCATCTTTGGCTAATAGAGGGATTCATGATTTTAGCACAGTAGCCTTATCATTTGTAGAACTTGTTGAGAAGTATTATAATGATAGCGAACACCATGCTGCTAGTGCTATCCTGCTCTCCATAGCCTTTCCAGATTTCAAATGAGCATTTGGGCCTTCTTTAGGCTGTATAAAGAGAACCCTTTGTTGCAATGACCAAGAAAACAACTTCATGCTCTGTTCATTTTTCTGTTTCAATCTGACTTCAACACTGAACTAATCAGATTTCTAGCCTGCATTAAAACTAGGTCTTCAAGCTATCTCAACTGTTCGGCTCCTTCATTACATTTTGCACAAGTAGCAAGCTTACTTCTGAAGTTTGAACATCATAAAATGCACAGTTTTCCACATCACTGAACCTTCCAAAACTTTGACAGGGTCATGCTCACATGAAAATTGATATTTTTCACCTAATCCCTCAGCAATACTCTTAATCTCCTTATTTCTTTGATAAGCACATTGTTTAAAGGATTTATTAACGTCTGACTTAAACAATTTTGATAAAACAACATTTACCAAGAAAGCCCCAAATTATCCATCAATAATGGCTTAGCACAGAATACCTTTTAAATGCTCAACTGCAGTTGCTTAAAATCGTGGCCTGAGTTGTCAGATTGTTTACCTTAGATGTACAAGTGTCCTTCAACGTCCACTTTGACTACAGGCAAATAAATCAGGAAGCCCTAATTTTCCGTGAAGCCATAAAAACCCCCACTTTGCTCTGTAACAGCAATCTCCGTATTTTCAGCAGATGTCTTTGTTCCAGTGTCTCCACCAGCTCCATAATATTTAATTTAGAACATCTTCCCCGAAAATCTTGACTTATTTCGCTCACTATCATCATTTGCCATAAATTTGCATCCAGTTGCCAGAACGGTTGCCAGAATCTCTCTCACATGAGACTGACGCCTGTTTACATGAAAAAAACTTGGAAAAACACATATCAAATGTGACCAATGATTTATTTAACACTTTAGGAGCGAAATCTCAAAAAAATCGGACTGAAAAATGACCATTCTGGCAAAAAACGATTTTCTTGTAGCGCCGCAATGTTAATTTTTGGCAGTTGCACTACAAGAATAATTTAAACTCAATTTTGGCTCTATTTAGTCATTTTTTCCATTTTGAATACAGTTCAAATGACAAACTATACTCATGATATGATTTGTGAATCCATTATTCAATATATTGACCTTTAGAACCCTTCAAAAACTTAAAAGAACAAAACTAAATAAAAATATGAAGGTAAAAATTGAAAACTTCACTAAAAATCAAAAAATTTCCATAGTAAGTAAAAGAGTAAACTCAAGAAAATATGCAAGCTAAAATAAAAATGACAATCAAACATAAAATTTGAAGAAACAAGTTCTTGACTTAACACTCACCACATCGTGCCGCATGGTAGGCGGTTTATAATTCGCTACCACTTATATCTTTTATCTCTCGCGCTACTCCGTGCTCCAGATCAGCTGCCAACCATTGATATTATCCCGGCCACATCTTTTTCGTCTGATCATGTCGTCCTGATCCTTGACATCATATCTGGGTCCCATGACCACATGCATACACCGCATGTCAACCTTGACATTTATGCAAAATTGAAACCCATAGATTTGACACTCATTGAATTTAATTACTCGTCATAATTACTAGTACCCTTTGGCTGAGTTCTGAGTTGGAAACAATCAACCAGCCTGCAGCAGAACAATGATTTATGCGGTAGGCTCATTGCTTGCTATTGGATTTCAGCATATTAAGATCCAATAGTAAGCAATGAGCCTGCATCAACAATGATTGCTATGGCGGAGGCTGGTTAATTTTTCGTCTTCTGAGTTGGCAACTTTGTGGTTACGTTGGTTTTGGAAAATGATTCAAGAGTCATGTTCACTAAATCAGACACGTTATGTGGAAGGATGACAAATCGAGTACACATTATTTGAACTCTCTAGTATAAATGAGCAAGTTAACTCATTTATTATCACCCTTGGCTGCCCAGTGCTCACACGGGTCAAATTACATGAATCCACTTCGCAACATGCAAATTCATTGCTCTCAATATTGGAAAATGGGAACATCATGGTTCTGTTACTTCAATTGAGGAACCAAGAAGGAGCATCATCATTTCCAATCCTAAAAGTATTTGAACAACGAACCCAAGTAGGATATGGTTGACTTCAAGAGTAATTATTTATGCTTATGTCCAAGGATTTTTGTATAGATTTAAGTGTTTTTTAAATTTTAATATTTTTTATTATTTTAAAATGTTTGAAGGTGTTTTATTTCATTTTTTTCAAATAAACATCAATTTGAGGTAGAATTAGGGTAATTAGTATCTTGGCCTATTTTATTCAGCAAAAGGACCAATAAACCATAGATTTTCAAGGGTCAGTTTCCTTAGATAAAATGAGAAATGGATATATTTTTTCCTATTTTTGGATGACTGCTGGAATATAGGTCTCTCCCTTCCTGTTCGATTGGGAAGATATGTAGCTCTCTATTTCCAAATAACTAGGCCAAATCACTTAAGTTTAGCAGTTGCGATAATGACTTTTAATATGACATTTAAAAAATATACTTTAAAAAAATTAAGTAAATTTGATATACAATATTGACACTCTATAAATTTGTAATAACGTAAAGTGACAGGCAATGAAAATACCAAACTGTCAATAAATTTCGATTTGACAGGCAAGGCGAATTTGAAATTCCAGTCCTGGCTAAGAGAAATCTCCAACCTTAATCACATACACCTTAATATTTTTCCAATTCCTTTAAAACATGTCCAACTTATCCTTTAACTTAACATTTCTACAAAATGAAAAATATGGAACCCCTTAAATTAACATGAACTTAACTTAACATTTCTACAAAATGAAACCCTTCCATAACAGTAAAGTCAGTGAATAACAAGGTGCTAAAGCTTCCTAGTGAGAGGTGAAGCTTGCAGTTGACCTTTGGACCGTAACTTGGAGCGTGAATTCACGTGTTGTACTTCTATCCACCTTTTTGCTTGTGCCACGATAAAAGATCCCTTTTAACTTAGTCGATGACCCTTTATATTAAGTTTCAAAAGACCGGACAATGGTTTTTCACTTATGACTTTTCCTAGCGGAGTTCATCACATTGTGCCACGTCAAGAGTGTTTTATAATACGCTACCACTTGATCCTTTTATTTCCCATGCTACTCTGCACTCCGGATCACCTCTCCACCATCGATCCAATCCCGATCGAATCTCCACCATTCATCTTCATTCACCCACTCCTTGACATCACATCTGGGTCCCACGATCACGTGCATACCCATGTACTATCTGCTAGTGCTATTTGTTGCTTCCCTTGGTCACATTACAATCTCTTAGGCTAGATCCTTGCGCTAAGAGAAATTTTTACAGTTCCTTTAAAATGTGTCCAACTTATCCTTTAACTTAACATTTCTACAAAATGAAAAATATGGAACCCCTCGACTTAACGTGAACTTAACTTAACATTTATATAGAGTGAAACCCTTCCATAATAACAAACTCAATGAATAGCAAGGTAATAAAGCTTCCTAGTGAGAGGCAAAGCTTATAGTTGAACTTTGGACCGCAACCTGGAGTGTGAATTCACGTGTTGTCCTCCTATCCACCTTTCCGCTTTCTCCACGCCAAAAGATCCCTTTTAACTTAGTTGGCAACCCTTTATATTAAGTTTCAAAAGACCGATTTCAGAGGCTCCAAACAGTGGTTTTTCACTTACCACTTTTCCCAGCGGAGTTCATCACATTGCGCCACATCAAGAGTGGTTTAGAATCTGCTGCCACTTCATCCTTTTATTTCCCGTGCTACTTCGCGCTCTGGATCACCTGTCCGTCGTCAATCCAATCCCGATCAGATCTCCATCGTTCGTCTTCATTTTCCTGCTCCTTGACATCACATCAGGGTCCCATGATCACGTGCATACCCCGCATGTACTATCCACTAGCACTTTTTGTTGTTTCCCTTGGTCACATTACAATCTTTTAGGCTAGCTCCTTGCTCTAAGAGAAATTTTTCTAGTTCCTTTAAATTGTGTCCAACTTATCCTTTGACTTAACATTTCTACAAAATGAAAAATATGGTGTAACAATAATGATATAGTAACAATCACAATTTCAAAATGACAGGTATGTATTTTCATCACTTGATTTTAATTTTTGCAAATTTAGATGGTTTGACGATGATAATGTGATTTTGCACAATTTGATGTATCACTTAGTCAATATTGAAGAAATTTTTTGTTTACCAATGCACTTGACAAAAAACCCCAAATACAATGATTATATAGCTTGTGTTGTAGCTTGAAACATAAGCAAAATGAATGAGACAGATTCCAAAGCATGTGCAGGTTTCATATATGAAATTTAGGTGAAAACATCATCATGTTCAATTAGTCTCTTTGGTCACAGCTGTCACCCTAAGTAGCCAGAGTTAGAGTTGCAGCATGTCTTCGAGGAACACAATCAAAAGGTAGATTGTTTATCCAAGGAGGCGCTCTTTGGCCTCAGGCCTCTTGTCCTTCACAGAATTCTTTGAAGACATAATTCTTTGAAGGCAACATTGTTAGGGGAGGTGAGATTCAACTCTTCTAGAATCTCACCACATATGTTTCTTGATTAGTATTTTTAGCATGCCTTTGGCATCGATGTAAGAGTATATATTTCTTCAGTCTCCATGAATGAAGGCCATCAATTTATGATTAGTCAATCCATCGAGCACCTCCCTGGATAATCTTCTTGGGTTCTTTTTGTGTTCTTGATGGACATGTTTGTTTCTCTCTTTGAGATAGGTGGATCTTTTGTTGGGATTTGGGATGACTAGCTTTATGCCCTTCCTATTCCTTTCAACTGCTTGAAAGATATTTTAATCTTCCTGTGATGCAAACACTATCCTTTGATTCACATGAATATCAAGGCTAAGCTATTTTTCTTCTGAAACAAAAAGTAGCCAGAGTTAACATTTAAATGTTTTGAACTCAGGAATCACAACACTTGCTCTAACTGCTGCATTTTCAAGAATAACTCGATTATAAATATAACAAATATAGTTTTTAGGGCCACGATAGGTTCTGCAGTATTTGGTCCTTCATTACAGAGAAAATTAAGAATTTTCAAAAGAAATACCTTATCAATAATATCCACATAATTATCTAATACAATAAGTCAAGCGAGTCCATAAATAGAAATATTTGATGCTTCATATAATGCATTATAATTGACTTGTACAAAAGATAGCCATAAATGGACTGCAATTTCAATATTTCTCTCCATGATATTTCTCTAAGTTGATTTCCATCTCTGAAGGTCAAAATTTTGACACTTCTTACCAGTTCAACATGTTTATCTTTCATGCCTAAACGGTCTAATGATATGATGAGATTAGGGAGCAGAAAATAACACTAACTCCGTTATCAGTTGGAGTAATAGACTGATTTAATATAAACAATGCAAATGAATGAATAAAATTGATGACACAATGCTAATATTTTGTGCATAAAATAGAGCTTACATGTGTATAAATATAAGAAAATTCACAATCTCCAATGAATTAGAAAGATGAGACAAGCCACTTTCTTTCGACTCTAAGATATCTCATATGAGAATAAGAATAGAGTCCGTAAGAGCTTTCTTATATCATTCGACAAACAACATAGTTATCAACTCTCCTCCAAAGGAAAGAGAGCAAATATGACACATTTAAATAGAATAACAAAATATCTACCAATTACTCTGTGTTCGATACTTTTGTGGGAACTTCAAACATAGAGATAGAATCGCTTCCACAACAACAATCTTGAAATCACATGATATATCATACATAAAAAAAATTATTTGCTTCATCATAGGATCCACACTCAACTCATTCCCTTTTTTCAACAGTGTAGTAATAGCCATAGTGGCTATGCTCTGGTTTTGATCTGAAATCAGGCTCTACATTAGATTACTATATTTTACCTACTATTCAAACTCAGGTGTATTGAAAAGGAGATACATCCAACTTCACTGGTGTAATAGATAAAATGGCATTGAGCTAAAGGTGAATGAACTGATTCTCTGGTTAAACTGGTCACAAGTTTGCTCATTGCTTGCATTATTCAAAAAACACTTGCTTCAACAATTCCATGACTCTAATAGCATATATCTGAATCCCACTCAAACAAAATTTCAACATTTATAACACAGGCATTGGGAAGAAAATCAATTCTTAATTATCATACATTGAATAAGAGGTACATAAAGAACATGAACAACATGAAGCATGAAGCATGATGTACAGTCAATGATAAAAACTCTAATCTGAGCATAGCCAACAAAATTTCAAGAGCCCTCAACAACCGTGCTTCAAGAAAGCATAAAGAAATATTTGATGATCGATAACTTCACATTGAGTTATCCCAACCATTCGCCATCCGAACCATTCACCGCACTTGAAGCCAACGAGTATAAAATGAGTATGTAGTTGATACAAACAAATCAATGATAATACAAAAAATAATACTTTATAAATAAGTTATAAGATAGTAGTTAAAAGATAAGAGAAAATACAATGTTTTGAAAACTCCACCCTATTTAAAATTTTAATGAAATCCTCATAAATTATGTGTTCGCTTTCTTCTAACTTGTATGTGTCATTCTTGATATTGTATGATAGATTTGTCGTTGCTATAACATATTCAAGTTGAATTAATAGATGATCTGGTGCATCATACGTGTACATGCATTGCCCCTTTATTCTATTGTACCAACAACATTCAAGCTCAACACCTTCAGGACTATCCAATATATCAATGTTATTATGGTAATCAAACACCCTATTACCATCCTTCTTTCTTATTCTTTGAACTCTTCCAATGTACAAAGTCCCACAAGAAACGCCATGCTTTGTACTTTGAGATACACCTTTTCTTCTAGTATGTTCAGCTACAACTATAGACTCGCTCTCAAACAACACCGCACAATCTGATCTAATTCCAAAACCAATTGCAACATCCTTTTTGGGAACCCTCTCATCTCGCCTGAAGTATACTCCATTCCTCACCTTAGTCAATCTATCTTTCGATAATGTCAGATTTCCATTCAATTGACTAACCAAACAAGATTTGTACATGTCCTTGCCATTGAGCTCCACCACTTGTTTGGTAGTTATGTTTACATTTTCATCAACGAAATCTAAAATTCCATCCAAATCATGCCTCCACTCACTTTCCATCGTTTGCAATTCACCATCATTGAGTACCATAAAAGAGGAAGATTTGAATATGGATGTGGAATGACCCAGTGAATAATTATCAACTATTTCATCCACAACTTCGAATGTTGGATAATTGTGATCCTCTATCCATGGTTTAAACCACCAATAATCTTATGTGTGTCTTTTTGGTTGCATGCCAAGACCTAGTAAAATTCCTTCGGCATCCTCCAATCCTATATTGAGAGCTTCTATAATTTTGTTATCTGTGGATATTGAATCATATTGTGACAAGACATCACCTTCCTCTACTGTTTATTGATGCAATTTATTCTAGGTACTCATTTGTTTCTTATGATATTTATTGAAACAAAGTCTTTGGGGATTGGATTCTTCTTCAACAACTCTATTAAGGGTTCCACTAGACATTAGTATTTTTTTGTTCTTTGACCCAACATAGCCATAATGTGAAGAAATGGTGGACTCTTGAAGAATTTCACACTCTTTCCTAAAGAGTCAAACTAGGAGACAAAAAAATATCAATATAGCTAGCAATGATTGCTAGATAGGTCTTTGTACTCGATGTCCTCTCCATCCCGCGACTCGTACTTCTCATTTCCTTCAAGCACCTCTGGACATGCCTTGAAGCAATGCATTGTGCTAAACCCAAATTTTGGCTATCAACCCTCTCTATATCCTCAATTTTAAGCTCGTGGTCATCCACTATAAATTTTTTATAAACCATTCTTACATGGTTAAAACTAATCAAATCTTGTCCAACAATCAAATCTCGTCAATCACTAAACAAAGGATTCATTATATTTTTTCCATTGTGGATGTGATCCTGTTCATGAAGTCCTGTTACTTTAAATCCATCATACAACCCAACTAGCCTCCACCCTTCCCAAGGAATTTGATATCTCATGCGTGTCATTGAGTAATAATCCTTCAACATAAGCATTCTTCTCCTACTATCCCCATCCGAGGAATGACCAATAATAGGTCCTAAAAAAATTTCCACATGTTTCTTCCATAGGTCTTCTATTTTCTCCCATTGTCGATGGACAAAATTTGCATCAAACATGTTGCATGTTGGATGAATAACCACAACCAAATGAGGAATCTTCTCATGTAAATGGTTTGCAATAATAATGCGTGCATAATGGCCAATCACACAATTATTGAAGGCATATGTGATAATCTCATAGCCTGCAATGCCCTCACCAACTGTCACGAACAAATGTGATTGGCACTTATGTTCTTATTTCTTTCCACAAAAACCCACCAATGTATCATTTTTTGCTACCCACCTGACATATTTTTTCACAACAGTTTCATCTTCAGTAAGGCATATGGGAATAGGGCCCTATATACCATGTTTGACTTTATAGGAAGCATAAACTTTTCCGATTACCTAAAAAATGTACTCCTACTCCCTTGGGCTATATGTCAATGATTTTCTAACTTGCCTTAAAGTTGCAAATATCGAAGGTCCATCCAGATTCAAGCTAATAAAGCTATGTAATCTAGGCCCTCCCCATAACTTAATCATCTCATAAATGGATTTAGTGGATGCACTATACCTTCTTCCTCACTTTGAACGAACTAGGATGTGAAATATATCTTGAACAAATTCCCAAACTGCATCTTTACCTTGTAATTTTCCTTGCTTATGAGACTCACACACATCCTTCCTTCCTACAGATTCGAACAACTTTTCCCTTAGAGATCTCGTTCTAATAGATAGTGTAGCAACCTTTGTCCTCTCCCACCAAAGAGATCGCATTGTTAATCTATGTGTATCATCTCATAAATGGATTTAGTGGATGCACTATACCTTCTTCCTCACTTTGAACGAACTAGGATGTGAAATATATCTTGAACAAATTCCCAAACTGCATCTTTACCTTGTAATTTTCCTTGCTTATGAGACTCACACACATCCTTCCTTCCTACAGATTCGAACAACTTTTTCCTTAGAGATCTCGTTCTAATAGATAGTGTAGCAACCTTTGTCCTCTCCCACCAAAGAGATCGCATTGTTAATCTATGTGTAGCATTTGTGTCTCTTGCGACAATTTTGAGTTCAACTTGAGTCAAATGGTCCAACCTTCTCCCTTTCCATGTATCTCTCCCATGCCTTTTGATGTTTCTCCTTGATTCACGATATAAACACATCTGAAATTCATCACAATTAGGTATCAACTTACAAAAATTGCATGTCAATGAATCAAAAGGGATTCATGTTTCAGAAACCCTCTTGCAATGAATATGTATGTATGTACCGTTAATACGACATTCAATACCATAATAACATAGTGTTCTACAGCTATGTTTCTCTATGACCCACAATTTTCCACCACGTTGGTCATCCATTAGAACCTTTGTGTCCAATATCTCCCCTCTTCTATCAAGATAGGGATCCCAATACCCCCAACATAGTAACATCGGGGGAGGCAATTGTCCTAGAATAAGATGAAAAAACACATTGGAAAATGATCTACTAACTGCTACTAAGAAGTACTAATAAATAAAGTAATGTGAAAATTCAAATTAAAATTAAATTATAACTTGGGTAATTAACACACCTGAACTAGAAGCTTGTGAACTTGTAGAAACCCCATGTAATGGTGGTGGTAGTGATGGGATCAATAACTTAGTCAAACTTTGTTGGGGCTTATCATTGGTAGGCTACTTCGGTCTCCCAATTGTTCCACTCCTCAACACAATTGTATCATGTGAAGCCTCATATGTAGTAGTAGTGTGCTTCTTTGATTTCATGTGTTCATTTAGAGAACTGACAATATTACCACTTGTCGGCACCAAAGAGAACCATCTATTGCATAGTGTACATTCCACTCTTACTTTTTTCTTGTCCTCATAGTTTGCAAGTGTTTCTTCCACCACCTTAAACTAATTAGGCTCTTGCATTTGGTTGAAATCGTGTAGAAGTTTGATTGCTTGATCAACCTCAAGTTGATCGCTAACCATTGTTGTCTGCTTTTATATGTTACATGAAGGAATTTCATTAATTCCCAACATTGAAATGTGATGTTGATGGGACCCTGTTTTCATATGATTGTTTTTGAAGTTACGAATTGTTCACTCTACCAAGGATACTTCCCCCATTCCATAATCAATGACACAAATTTCACAATGGATCTTTATATTAGGTTTTCCATTTTCAAAATATACCTTGAGTGTTAGCTTCTCCTTGACAAACTCTTCCATTAAGCTATTCTCTTTATGTTCCCAAGATGTCAATACATTAGGATCAACCGCTACAACTTGTTCCACTGACTCAAAAAAATTATCAACTCTTGGTTGTTTATGCATAGGTTCCTCCACATTCCCTTCAATGTTTTCAAAGATTGGCATTCCTTTCATTACCTGTGATTGGAATGTTTCGACAACCAACGTGCCAGCTACTTTCCTCTTAAAGCCTACATTTGTTTTTGTAGGTTTCCTTTTTTTCTCTTGCTTTATATTTAAAGGAATTCCAATTTGGCCAATAAAATCAAAAGGATAATTAACGATTTCATCGTCCACAATTTCACCATGAAAATCAACATATGTTCAACCTTTTCAACACTGGACTGTGCCAAGGGAACGATTCTCTCCACCAATAAAAATTGTGAAGCCCACAACATCACTTGGATCCATCTGCATTTCCATTCATGTGTACCTTTTAGTTGGTTAAGAACATGTTAAGAAATTAATAAAATTATAACAATTTTTTCAAAAAATTGGATATAATATGGCTACGAAATGAGGTGAGTGCATCCATAAATAAATGAAAAAAAAAAGATTCAAATTTACACATGCATATTAGTTCATTAATAAAACAAAGAGATAGAAAGCAAGGTATGCACTTTCAATTCAAATCTTTAAGAAGGACGAAGAAATCTTACTATCGGGATGAAACACCTTGAAATAAAATGTATTGTCAGTGGCTTATTCAAATAGCCCTCCCAAAACAGAAGAGTCAGCTTCTACGAACCTGCAGAAGATGAAAAGGTGATCAAAACAAGAGATGGAATCGAACCACCAATCTTTTGCATTATATAATGCAGATGCTCTACCATTGAGCTATCACCCTACAACTTTATATACAAAAAGATTATTTGTATTTTTTAGAGTTTTTTTAAACCAATGAGCACAAGAATCATATTTCACTCATTTTTATGTAGTTCTCATGGAGATTTTAGCTATAATACTTATTCATCCCAAATTCAATAGATAGTTCCGTATCTTCCATATAATACTTGTGAGAAGGAGGTGGGCTTGGTCAATGCCATTGAAAGTGGTCAATCAAATCTCAAGGCTTGGATTGGTCAATCAATAAACTCATATTTTATATAATCTAAAAGCTACCATCATAGGTTGATATTACCATGTTGTAACAACACCATTATAACTCTTTATCTCATTTAAATTGAACCCTCTTAATACATTTAGACTCCATTGTCCTTAATTGGATGTTTGGCACTAGTATAGTCTTTCAACCACCAAAATATATAACATATATTATTCATGTTTTACTAAATCTGAGATTAACATATAGACAAGAATGGCTTCCAAATAAAGTACACTGCAGATCCATGAAGTAGATAAAAATAGAGATCATGGCCACGAAAAAAATACACAGTGGATCTATGCCTTAGTATGCTTCAAGAGGATAACTGGAACAATGAGATGAACAAACCGATCCTCCAAAAGTACCAATGTTATAGGGGTGAGTGGTACTATCTTGCACAACTTAGGCAGTAACATGAATAAAATATGCTACAAAAGGATCAACCACCAAAATATATAACATAAATTATTCATGATTTACTAAATCTTAGATTAACATAGAGCTTCAAGGGCATATATAGCAATCCTAGCCTTCATGGTATTCCCCTTTAGCCAAGGGAGAGCCAAACTCAAGAGAGAGAAGAAGCTATTGCAATGACAATGGATAACCCTTCTAAGTTCCCTATATGGTTGCACTCGTAATTAGGGATTTATAAGTTAAGTGCAATTTTGAATGCTATGAAGGCAGCTTCGGTAATGAAAAAGAAAGAAACACTACTACATAGAGGTCGGGGGCTTGGTCAATGCTAGACTCCTAGACAACTGCTATGAAAGATTCGGTAATGAGATTAGGACGAGAGTAAACAGACCATGTGTAACATGCATTGAATGCATTGTACTACATAAGATAAAAATATCTAAAGTAAGGCCTCTGCTATAAAGCAAGATAAACAAACTTTGAATGTCACCCTAGATGGATAGTTATGTTCTTTGTTCTTTGCATCTGAAGAGTGGAAATAACTAATGATAAACAAGATTACTTTTTCTTTTGTTCCAACAACATGGATAACTTTCACCCAGGACAAAGATTCCTCCAAGTGTAATATCTACAAAAATGAAAGTGATGAAATAACATCAGTCTGTAGTGATATACAATATGAATGATGCTGACTTACAAATATATAATTATTAGATAAAATGAAAGGCATGTTTCCAAACTGTAAAATGCATATGATAAGAATATTGTGACATTGGAATTCAATGACTGTAGGACACATAATCTAAACCCTTAAACCCTTAAACACATCCGACGAATGAGACAGACTCCTTTGCTATTCCTTATTCGGAGGGGTTATCAACGGGATTTTGTATTGTTTCTTTCACTCAATCTGTTGCCTCTGCCTTTGTAGGTGATGCTCTTCCCACCCTTACCCCTACATTTGCTCTTGGTGGTTTTTTTGGGTAAAAATAAGATCACCCGCACTCGCCTCTGTGACTAGGATTTGAACCTATGACTTTGATGTTGCGGGATGGGATGATGGCTATTATGCGACCTTTGTGTTTGCGACCTTTTTCTTTGTTACTGATAATTTTTCCACCACTCACCCGTCTTTCTTTGCTTCATCTGAACAAAATGCGATATTTATAACTACATCATATAGACTTGTAAATAGAGGATCTTAACTATATATTGAGGAGTAAGCTGCCATAAATGACAAAGTTGCAACCAAGTTCCCACTTATTACAT
This sequence comes from Pseudotsuga menziesii, assembly GCA_001517045.1. Lineage (NCBI taxonomy): Eukaryota > Viridiplantae > Streptophyta > Pinopsida > Pinales > Pinaceae > Pseudotsuga > Pseudotsuga menziesii. The sequence continues at coordinate 22,563 of LPNX011164072.1, read as the reverse complement.
GGAATAAGAAAGATCGCTTAGTCACATACCAACAGATGTAGTAACTATAGTTTGGTACGATGGTCGTTCACTTCGTTTCTTTACTGTGTATGGGCAACAAAGGCTTTCTCTAAGGAAGTAGTGTAGATGCTCTCCATCCTTCCAATACAGGTTGTTCCTTCCTTTCTTCCTGTCACACTTCAATGAATCCAGTAGGCTGAAGAAAGGTAATACAAATTAATGCTCTCAGTATCCACCAAGCGAGCTGCCCTGCCTTAACTCTCTGAGATTTCATTCACTGGATTTGTTGCTGGTGTTGGATCAACATAAAGAGAGAAATACATGGTAAGGGTTGGCTCAATATTTCCAACGCATATGATGGAATCCCCACCCATTCCCCTTTGAAACTATCGTCGAGATATTTTTTGCTGGTGCTGGATCAACAGAAAGAGAGAAAGAAATCATAATTTGGTTCAATCTTTCCAACGCATTTGATGGAATCCCCACCCCATCCCCTCTGCAACTATCGTCGAGCTCTGTAAATGCTCCCTCGCTCCTATTTTTTACGCGGGCCGCTTCTCGACTCCATTTGATATTTTCAGATCACTTCCCCACACCGTTTGATAATAAAACCCCCTATATATTGCATTTTTTTTAGAGGCATATAATAACCCCCTCATCTCTTAATATGTCCCCAATATTTTTTTTTTTTATAATTATCTAACTCCCAATATGAACAGATGTGATATGGGTATTGTCTGTTGACGAAGACCTCGTGTTTGGAAGCTAGTGCTTTGGAAAAATAAAAGATATTTTTGATCCTCCAACCTCCAAGGCATTTTGGAGTTGCAAAATTTTGCCAATTTACCCACAAAGTGTCAATCTTATCTTTTATTCTTAACCAAAGTAATCTAAAACTAAATCTTCTAATATTTTCTAGTACCCCTTTGGTATCCAAGAAAGAAACATCCAATCTATTGGGATGACCTCGAAAACATTCTCGACTAACGCTAATATCCCCCCTTTGGGAAACCAATGGTGACACTAAATAGATAATATTTTTTCAAATTTTCCTATGAACCAATCCCACTCCATCTTTAAATAGTTATTGGGCTTTAAGGAGAGACCCAAATATTTTAGTCCTTCCACATCAACCTACTTGTAGGAGAGCAAATTCACAAAATAATTTAAATCTACTTCCTAATCTAATCATATACATGAAATAATAGATTTTTCAGTGTTTACCACCATCCATGTGGCAACAATAGAGATCCAAAATATCTAAAAATATTTTCTATTTCCATTTTTGAAAAGATTAAAATATCATTAATAAATAAAATATGAAAAACACAAAAAAATGCTCAATTAACAACTTTGAAACTCCTTGTCCTTTTT